>SJXQ01008695.1:118794-136846 GCA_006408695.1 Aepyceros melampus | reverse complement strand
TGCTTCCTACTATCAGCAGATATCTGATATTGTTGGACATTGTGTGTTGTGTTTACTCAATCATATTTGACTCTTTGTGACCCTATGGACTGTAGCCCACCAGGCTCTTCTGTCCTTGGCGATTCTCCAGGCAAGAATACTGGAGTGGGTAGCCACGCCCTCCTCCAGGGGATCTTCCCAACCCAGGGATTGAACCCAGGTCTCCTGCGTTGCAGGCAGATTCTTTACCATCTGAGCCACTAGGGAAGCCCTGAACATTGAACAGCCTCCTAGGAAATGAACTGAAGGATTTCAGATGCTACCTCTCTCACCTCTTCCTGGTCTACACACTTAAATAAGTCAATTTGCTCACTGAATGTGACTGTCACCTGAAAGGGATCATCACCTATTGGGTACCTTCTGGGTAATGGTTAGGACAAAAGTGGTGACAACTCAGCCCAAAATTGGTCTAGAGGATTTGAACTTCATTCTGGTTCAGTCACCTGGATTTTCTTGTTGAGTGGACATGTTTGTAGATCTTAAAAGCATGATGACCACTTAATTGGAGACGCTGTTCACTGAATTCCCCTCCAGTGGCCCACAGGGGCCAAGGTAGATGACATTTAAATAATGTCTGTAAATTTTATAAAAATGCCTTTTATCCTTTTGCATCTGACCCAGCATCTGGATGAAAGGTCTGTGTGCAAACAGGAGATAATTGAATAAAAGTGAAGTTATAGGCGCTAGGATGGGACACACCAATTTCATGGCTATAGAAGGAATGAACTTGGGGAAGGAAAATCTTAGACCCTGAGAGGTATGAGATGGGAGCCAGTTAGTATTCTTTGTCTCCTACATTGAGCACTAAAACTTGGCAAAGTAATCGAATAGTTTCCCAGAGTCAGGCAGACAGTAATCTGACCTGCTACCAGGTGTGTCATCCCTTCCTTGGGATGACAAAAACAGAAAATCTCACTTGAACATGGCTGGTCTTAAACTATTCTGCTGTGCCAGAGGCCGTCAATGTCACCTCCTGAACACAGCTCCCTCATCACTGTACAAACAAAGGGGCCAACATGACTTTAGTTAGATCTGACTGATACAAATTCATCTTCTCCTGATACCTGAGGGGTCTTGGATTATGCCACATTTAGCGATTGATGTTACCAAGCATGGGACTTAACCAAACCCATGTTGTGGTGTTCCCAATCAGATCTAACAACAAATTCTGAACTGAGTTGAACCATGTCCCTTTGGGTTATGTGTTTGTATATGGAGGAAAGACAGGGGTGCAGATCATCTCTCCACTGAGATTGGGGTTTGATTTTGGACTCTGTCATTATTGCCGGTGACACCAAATATGCAAAAGTCAGTCTAAACTCCTTTGTGTGGGTTGCAGTGTAATAGCCTGGCCTTAAACTACTTTGTGGTTGTCGAAGAGTGGGCTCTGACCACTTCTACCTTAGCCATTTCTCAGGGCTATGTTGACAGTGAGGAATCTTGAAGAATGAGGTAATGTCTCCCTCTGGACAAAGAGCTGGCTGGATTCCCAAGTTCAGCTTTTCATGGCTGTGATGTAAACCCACTGTGTGTGCTACATCCACCAGGGTCCCTCTGTGTCACCTCTGTGGGACTTAGAGGACATGGGGCGCTGATATGATGTGAGTGCTGCACCCACAGTGAGTCGTAAACTTCCTTGTCTCTGCCTCAGGAATCGCTTGTCTTCTGTCATCATCTCTAAACTTTGCTATCCTATAAGAGAGTAAAGTCTCAGACCCTTTACAGAAGAATCTTGACCCTGACTGGGTCATTCCCTCCAGGGCTGAGGGATGATTCTGTATATTCTGATAGTCCCTGTGATTTGGCTATCGGCAGTTTTGGAAGGTCAGTGATCTGCTGCCGGTTGTGTCAGGAATGCGGTTCCAAAATTTAGAGTCCTGAGTTAGTGAGTGGAGACCTGCAGGGCTGCTGGCATGTGATTGTCAATCACTGGGAGGGAGGCTGTGCTGATAGAATTTATGAGGCAGGGGCCAGTGACGAGTAACACTCTGATGGAGTTTTGTTGCTCCTTCATTGGATTCTTTGAGGGTCAGTGTTTGGGGCTGTGTCATGGGTGTTTGGGGATTTTGGAGGACCCTGTGGGAAATAGAGCTGTCTTCAGAAAGATATGGAATCTTCAGGGAGATATTGGATAGAATTTTTCTTAGATAATAGTTACCCTTTAGACTAAGACCCACCTGCATTTGGTACTTAGCTCTTAAGAGTGAAAGAAAGTGAAAGTGAAAGCCGCTCAGTTGTGTCCGACTCTTTGCAACCCCATGGACTATCCATGGGATTCTCCAGGCCAGAATACAGGAGTGTGTAGCCTTTCCCTTCTCCAGGGGATCTTCCCAACCCAGGGATCGAACCCAGGTCTCTTGCATTGCAGGCGGATTCTTCACCAGCTGAGCCACAAGGGAAGCCCACTTAGCTCTTAACCACTTACCAACTGTGTAGAAAAATCATCCAGCCCTTTTGCTTCTGTATAGGAAAAATAAAATCCTACTCTCTCCCTTCCCTCTCTGTCCCTTGCTAACACTTTACTTCTGGCACTCTGGTCACCAAATGTGTGCAGGTTTTTCCCACATCAAGCAAAATTCTCTGCAACACCAGCTGTTATCCTACAATTTAACTCAATTCTAACACTACCTGGAGAGTACATCAGATCCAAGAGGTTAAGGGCTCAATCCCACAAAATTTTCCCATACCCCACTACAGATGCTAATTACAAGTAGTAGGTCCCCAGGTTACCCACAAATTCTGTCTGATTTGGTTGCAAATTGGAGGTTCCCATGACCCCCTCTTCAAGTTAGATTAATTTGCTAGAGCAACTCACAGAACTCAAGGAAATACTTACGTTTACCAGTTTATTAAAGGACATGATAAAGGATACAGATGAACAGTCAGATGAAGACATACATAGCGTGAGATCTGGGAGGGTACCAAGTGCAGGAGCTTCTCTGTCCCTGTGGTGTTGGGGTACATCACCCTCCTTTTATGTGGATGGTCCACTCATCCTGAAGCTCTTGGGACTCCACACTATTGGGATTTATGAAGGCTTCCTCACGTAGGCATGATCAATTATTAACTTCATTTCCAGCCCTCTCCCTGCTCTGGAGGATGGGGAGATGGGTCTGAAAATTTCAAGCTCCTAACTATGGTGTGGTCTTTCTGGCGACCAGCCCGTATCCAGGAGCCATCCAGACCCACCTAGAGTCACTTCAATGGAATAAAAGATGCTGCTGGTGCTCTTATCACATAGGAAATTACAAGAGTGTTAAGAGCTCTGTGCCAGGAACCAGGGGCAGAGACCAATGTATTTATTTTCTATTATCTCACACCAACATAGTTTTACCTTGGTCAAGTTCCTTATTCCTTCTGAGCCTCAGTTTCCTGATCTGTAAAATTGAGGTAATATATAGTACAAATAGTATGTAAAATGTGTAATAGATTATTGTGGAAAATGCTCAGCATGTCTATAGTATAAGACTATACACAATTTGGGGGAACGGGGACAGTAATACACCAGGGTAACTCCTATGGATTCAGGACTTGCAGGATGGGGGGACATTGTGGATAGGGAGTGACTTACTTTACATTGTAAGATATATTTATTAGGATTTTGTTTTAAATTTTAGCAGTTACTTTTTAGACATCTATTAATTATTACCTGTTATTTTCTTGTTTAACTTAATAGTATATTAAAAAATTTCTGATGTTGATCCTTGGATTTATTTTAAATATATTTTATTATAGCATAGTTGATTTACAATGTTCTGCTCATTTCTGCTGTACCGCAAACTGATTCAGTTATATATATATATATATATATACACATTTTTCACATTCTTTTTCATTGTTGTTTATCATGCATATAGTTCCCTATGCTCTACAATAGGACATTGTTTATTCAATCTGTATATATTAATTTGCATCTGCTAACTGTAAACTCTCAATCCTTGCTCTTACTTCCCCTTGGCAGCCACAAGTCTGTTCTCTATGTCTCTTGAGTTTGTTTCTGCTTTGTATATAAGTTCATTTGTGTCATATTTTAGATTTCACATATAAGTGTATCATATGGCATTTGTCTTTGTCTGATTTACTTCACTTAGTATGATAATCTCTAAGTCCATCCATGTTGCTGCAAAAGACATCATTTTATTCTTTTATATGGCTGAGTAGTATCCACTGTATATATATATTTATATATATATGTGTGTGTGTAAGAGTCCCTGAAATCTACCCTTTTATTAATAGCAAATTTCTAGTATACAATACCATATTATTAACTATAATCATGTAGTACATTAGATCTCTAGAACCTATCCTACAGAACTGCAACTTTCTCCACTTTGACCGGCATCTTCCTATCTCCCCAACCTCAGGACCATTGTTAACCACTGTATTTTTCTTTTCTCAAGATTGTTTTTGAATTTTAGAATTGTTTTTTCTATTTCTGTGAAAAATGTCATTGGAATTTTGATAGGGATTGTATTGAATCTGAATCTGTATAGCACAATATTGATTCTTCCAGTTGATGAATACAGGATAGCTTTCCATTTATTTGTGGCTTCTTTAGTTTATTTCATCAATGTTTTATACTTTTCAGTGTACAACTCTTTTACTTCCTTGGTTAAACTTATTTCTAAGTATTCTATTTTTTTTGTTGCTATTATAGATGTTATGACCAACCTAGATAGTATATTCAAAAGCAGAGACATTACTTTGCCGACTAAGGTCTGTCTAGTCAAGGCTATGGTTTTTCCTGTGGTCATGTATGGATGTGAGAGTTGGACTGTGAAGAAGGCTGAGCGCCGAAGAATTGATACTTTTGAACTGTGGTGTTGGAGAAGACTCTTGAGAGTCCCTTGGACTGCAAGGAGATNCCATCTGGTGATGTCCATGTGTAGAGTCTTCTCTTATGTTTTTGGAAGAGGGTGTTTGCTATGACCAGTGCATTTTCTTGACAAAACTCTATCAGTTTTTGCCCTGCTTCATTCCACATTCCAAGGCCAAATGATAGTTGGATGTTTTTTAGGAACAGATTTTGTGATCCCAATCCTTGTTATTGTTATTCAGCTGCTCAGTTCTGTCTGACTCCATGGACTGCGGCACAACAGGCCTCCCTGTCCATCACCAACTCCCAGAGTTTACTCAAACTAATGTGCATTGAGTCAGTGATGCCATCCAACCATCTCATCCTCTGTTGTCCCCTTCTCCTCCTGCTCTCAATCTTTCCCAGCATCAGGGTCTTTTCTAATGAGTTGGCTCTTCGCAACAGTTGGCCAAAGTATTGGAGTTTCAGCTTCAGCATCAGGCCTTCCAATGAATATTCAGGACTAATTTCCTTTAGGATTGACTGGTTTGATCTCCTTGCAGTCCAAGGGACTCTCAAGAGTCTTCTCCAACACCACAGTTGAAAAGCATCAATTCTTTGGTGTTTATCTTTCTTTATAGTCCAAATCTCACATCCATACATGACTACTGGAAAAGCCATAGCTTTGACTAGACAGACATTTGTTGGCAAATGATGCCTTTGATTTTTAACATGCTATCTAGGTTGGTCATAGCTTTCCTTCCAAGGAGCAAGCGTCTTTTAATTTCATGGCTTCAGTCACTGTCATCAGTGATTTGGGAGCCCAAGAAAATAAAGTATGTCACTGTTTCCATTGTTTCCCCATCTATATGCCATGAAGTTCCAATCCTTGCATCTCCTCATATCTAGAAAAGCACTAAATCCCTTCATGATGACATCAGATCCTTCTGACCAGGAGAAAGCCTCTTGTAAAGTAAGCACTTGATTTGCATTGAACTCCCCCTTCACCTGAATCTTACATACTGACCTTCCCTGACTGCCTCTTTGGAGCAGTCTCTCAGAGCTATTTGAGGTGCCATCGCCCAGGCTGCAGCCTCATTTTGCCACACATAAAACTTAGTTTGCAACTCTCAAGTTGTGCATCTTTTTTAGTTGACACAGTTCATATAACAATGTAAGCAGTATGAGAAAAAATAAAATTTTAAGAGAGCCTTCTGAAAGACAAATTAGCAGAACAATTCACAACATCATATTCCTCTTTCCATGCTTTGTTAAAAAGTCTTAATTTATATTTGCTTCATGTTCCTTTCAGGAAGATGAATAAGTTATGCAAACCAAAGTACATCAATATTTTAATTATATAGAAAAAGGTTTGAAAATAATTTGACAATGAGATAAGCAAGAGGGTCCAATTAAACAAGCCCTTTGGCAAATTACTATTTCCTTTACCAACTCAATTTTTGTCATCTATAGCAGGAAAAAAAAAAAAATTCCCCGACCAGCTAGGTGTTTCTATTTTAATTTTAAAAAGCAATATTTATTAATAACACTCCACAGCTAACCATTCTAAACTCCTATCAAACTCAGGAAAGAAATTATTTAAATTCATAAATGTGCTTTCATTGCATTTTAATGGAAATGAAATTAGATCTGCCTTATCAGAGGCGGGACTAGTCAACACTAAAAGAAGCAGAAGTACTGCCAAATAGTCAATTTACATAAATAAATTTGCCTCCTTTACAAATCAGGAAGTCTTTTCATGGGAGCTTGAAAAGCAGCATCACTCCCCAAGCTGACTTTGAATTGATGGACTAGTGGTGAGTCTGATAAGATTTAACCAAAACCTTTCCTCTTTCTTCTCCACACTAAGTAAGTTTTAAGCATTGCTTTTCCAATGATACCTATCTAAATGTTAATAGTGCACATCCTTTCCATACTATTACTGCAATCCTAGAGAAGAAATGCATATCCTGTACACAGCAATTTTGTTCAGTCTGAAATAATAGATATTTGGAAGTACAGAGTCCTGAATAATTCATTTACACAATCTACAAAATGATGATTGCAAGGCTTGCTTTTAAAGGATTTTACTAACTTTTCTTGAAAGATACTATAAACGTGTCTAGATAAAGCAGCAGATCTTATAGTCCAGGAATGTACACGAAGGGGACCTCTTTGGCTTTTGTAGAAGTACTCACTGAATCATACAAAGAATTGTTCTTCAAGTGAGAATAAATTTTTTAAGGTCACCCAAGCCAAATTCTTACCTGACTAAAATTAATAAATTTCTTCTCTTGCATAACTACCAAAAGGCTATGTATTATCCACTGGAATACCTCTAGTAATGGTGTATCCCCATATGCTACTGGCTCCTGACCAGGTGTTCACACTCACCCTCTGCTGTCTTGACCAACTTGAGTCAGGTTTGTTTCTTCACTAAACGTTTCTGAACTCTGCTTATCCTCCAACCTGATCAAGCACTGAAAAGCCAAAAATAGCCCCTTCTCAGCTTATCCTGAGAATCAGTTGACTACAGTGAGACACATTTCCTGACAGAGTCCTCTAATCATTTTCTCTCATTTGCCTGACGTGCCCATATTTACTGCTCACCCCTCTCTATAAAAGTCTTTCTGCTTGCTTTTGAGACACTTTCAGATTTCTGAGATCTGAGAGCTCTCCCTACTACAACAGTTTTTATTCTCAGTAAAGCCTCTCCTTATCTAACTCTGGATTTGTTTTTATACAACATTCTTATTTAAAAAAAATATGTGAAAGACTAAAAGATGGTACTTTAAATAATTTATATGTCTCAACTCTTCTTTTTTAAACCATGTGCTATTTATATTTCCTTTCCACTTACTCCTTTTCTTTTAGTTTCCCTTCCATTATATAAAGTAGAATTAAACTCTAATATTCTTATAGATGTAAAATTCTAAATCATGAGTTCTTTGGATCAACCTCATGGCTTTTCATGACATTTCAACTGAAATATTGCTTTTTTACATCTTAATCATTATATGTACTTCTAATAGAATCAAGTTTCCTAAAGTATGTTTCATTAAGCTGTGTTACTTTGATAAGTAGCCACTAATATCTATTCATTGTCTACCAAACGCTCATTCCTTTTTTTTTTTTTTTTTTGCTTTTGTTTTTAGTGCTCGTATTCTTAAATTTGGCTTTCACTAACTTGAAATTTAAGTTCTTCCAACAGTGGAGCAGCAGAATAGTCCTCAGGGTAACTTAAGTGCTGTGATGTTTTATTATATAGGAATACTTTAGATGTGTGTATATACAAAGATATAACTGTACAAGAACAAGACAGCTATGATTCATTTAGCTTGAATGTACCAAAAAAGTAAGTTAAGCTAGGTTTCTGACTTGTAGGTGAACTAGAACTGATGGGTTTGGCTCAAATGCATTGCAATAATGGCTTTATAGCTAGGACTATAGAAATTTACTTAAATTCCATCTAATGATTTGTTGCTTTACATATACCCTATGGAGAAGGAAAAAAGAGAACCCTGAAACTAACATCATACATTTTCACATACTATATATATAATCTGAGAGTCAGAAAACTTCCTAAAGCAAATATGAAAAATCAACATTATAAAGATAATTTTAGGATATCTGCTTCTGGTCATGATGGACTAGCTAGGTTAGATAAACCTTGGGTTGTAAATATCATTAGATAAATATTGAGTTGTAGAATTAGTAAGACTCAGGTTACAACTGATTTATCCTGTAGGTATGTTATAACTCACTAGAAGTTCCCAATATAAATCTGGTATTTTGTTCATTGGAGTCCCTTTTGTTGATGGTTCATGAGCTTTAGCCTTCAGCACAGCAAGAATATGGAATTTTTGTTTTTCACATGTTTTTTGTTTAGTTTCTTAGTGTGCTACCCACCACAGATTCAGAATATAACCAGTGTTTTCAGAGGGCTCCAGATGTCTATGGCTCCTGAACTCTCCTATTTTGTTGCTCCATTGTGTAAGACTCCCAAGAATTCTACTGGCTTCAGTCTTACAATCTCTTCCAATGTTCTATTTCTTAATTTCTTCCCTAAGTTGAAATTGACAAATGCTACTGGGGGAAAATGACTGAATGACTGTATATCATCACCTTACGTTTACATGTTTCAACTTTGCACAGAAACTATCCCCTGTTCTCTGATGCCTTTAAGCAGATTTGAAAAAGATTTAGCTGATACTTTCCACTAGTTCTCAGAGGGACACAAATCACTTCATCCTATGCATAAGCAGATGCTAACTGGGAAAGCTTTCTACTAGATATTTGAATTAATTATGACATCAAACTCATTAGTATAGATAATTATTCAGATTTTCCATGTTCTCTTGTTTCATTTATTCACATGTATTTCTAAAGAAACTTTCGCTTCTCATCTAGTTAAAAATTTTATCTTTATAAAGTTGTTCAAATTATACTGCTAATGTCTTTATAATAATCCTTAGAATCTAAAGTGATGCCCATTTTTCATTCCAGGTACTGGTTATTTCTTTTCTGCCCCTCTTTTTTTTACCTTGACTGGTCTTGACAGAGTGAAAAAAAAATCGAACATATTGTAAATGAGCCAATATTTGGCTTTATTTATTGTCTATTGCATACTTGCTTCTTATCTTATTATGTCTCTCTTGACTTGACTTCATTTCCCTCCTTCTATTTCAATCTTAAATTATCTTTTCTGTTATTGTGTTCTAAATTTACTATGAAATACATGTTAAAATCTCCACTTAGGACAATAGATTAATCTATTCCTTTGGTTCTGTTACTCTTGGCTTTGTATGTTTGAGATTATTTCATTAGGTTTATACAAAGTTAGAATGTGTCTCTTTCTACTCTCCTTTTTCTACTCTCCTGTCTCTACTGTCTCCTTATGAAGTACTAATTACACTGGCAAGACTATACAGTGAATAGGATGGCAAGACTATACAGGGAACAGCTATTCTAAGTATTGAAGAACTGTTGATTTTTGTTTGTCTGTGAAAATTTTCATTTGAATAATTTGTATGTTGATTCCATAAGGTTTCCTATATGTAAATGAGCCAATTTACATATATTAACTATATAAACGATTATCTATATGAAATGAAAGTTATTTTTCTTTTTTCCAATCCACATATTTATTTTTTTCTCATTCTAATATTTGTGAAAGAATTACTATGTTAACCAGTGATGGAATTAACAAGCAATACCTTATCTTAAAGGATATTATATGAATTCTCTCCCATTAAATACATTTATATTAGGCTTTTGATAGATAATCTTTATCAAAAAGTCCTCCTCTACTCATATTTGCATGCATATTTTAATAACAAACATTTGATGAACTTTCTGAAAATGTTTATGCAGAGAAAATGTATGGTTTATATACACTATCAAAAACTCAAGTCATATTGTTAACTTTAACAATAAATTACACTTACATTACTAAAATGGGACATTTAGCAAAGAAAACAACCAGATATCAGAAAAATAAAGTAAAATTGTGTTCATATTTTTGAGAAAGACGGAGAGAAAGATATCATAGATATTCTTTCCTTCCTGCATTTTCTGAGAATTTAAAATATAATAAAATTTGGGCTTCCCAATACATATAATCAACTAGCCATGTATTTGGTACTATTTGCTGGAGTATTTCACAAAGTGCTTGCTATCTTTCACAGAACTGTATGAATGCCATTTTCAGACTTTTGCCACAGGTGATGAAATTATCAAATAAACAAGCATTTTAGCTAATTTTAAGGAAAAATAAAGTCCTGGTGGCATTCAGAAGTGTGGAGAGCAGGGGAACATATATATCCCCAAATAGGGAAGTTTTTGTTGATTAAAACCTGGCTCATACTTGAAAATACCTGACTTCTGAAAATAACACCTGTTAAATATTTCCCTTGCCTTTAAAAATAACATTTATTTATTTCTTCTCATATCTTTCTTACATTTCTCTCAATGAGTGTGCATTTCAATAGTCCATGATGTCTTATTTTTTAAGAAATTAAGACTGTACAAAATTACCACTATGCCCTTCAGGTATTACAAACCGTAATATTCTAGCAAAGACAACTGTGAGTGGTCCCACAATCTGATCATTAAAGCCCATGATAATACATGGTATGAAAATGTACCTGGTTCACTTTACACAGGCACATTTCTAGGGCCTCTAATAACTGAACTAAATAAGATACCTCTTTCATCATGCAGAAGATGTAAAGGCAATGCTTGTGAGAAAAAAGGTAAAAGCATAAAAAATATATAATGTTTAATAAGACAGCAACCAGAACAGAAAGATTAATTCAGACTTCCTAATACAGATGAAGCAGAAGAGGCAGCCACCTGGAATAAAACAAATTAAGAACAGTTTCAAAGACTTGTCTGCCTCCAAATTTTGGATAGATTGATCTGTTCCAATACTTAAAATCCATAACGTTAAGGTTATTTATTTTAGTTAAGACATTGACTTCCCAGAAAGGCTTAAGAAGATGCATTTTTGCTTTGCAGGATGGATCAGTCTATTGGAACAGATTTGTCCTTCAGCTGAGCTATGTTACCACTCAAGTAGACAGGGTACTTGGTAAATTTGAAATAGAGATACAAAAATTCCTTTTGTGTACTGCTTCAATCTTTGGGCCCTGTGTGATCATATCCAAGTTTCTCACACTCAGTCCATAACAACATCCCATTTGAAGATTATCTTTCATATGGTCATGCCCTCAGAACTTTACTAAGTGCTAGCCATTTTATTCCCTTAGTATAAATTTTCTAAAATTGTTTTCAAGTAATTTCAGACTTTCAAAAATAGTACAAAATATCCCCTTATATCCTTCACTCAGGTTCCCCTAATATTAATACCTTATATTGTCAAAGAGAGTAAAGAGATAAAATCTTTAAATGCAATGCAAATCAGCACACAAACACTTTTCCTTATCTTATTCTTTTTATATTGGGCTGAAAAATTAACATTTGAGTATCTAATAATTCTAATTCTGCCCCTGCTTTCTGCTTTTAATAGCCCATGTGATTTATGACATATGCCTCTCTGGATATTCCAGAATAATCTCCCTTTTAATTCATTAGTAACTTGAACTAGATTTCTAAATTCCTTTTGTCTTGAAATGTAACATATCTACAGGAGTAATACCACAGGACACAGATCATGAAAGCCATAATTCTGCTATTGGGCTGAAAAATTAACATTTGAGTATCTAATAATTCTAATTCTGCCCCTGCTTTCTGCTTTTAATAGCCCATGTGATTTATGACATATGCCTCTCTGGATATTCCAGAATAATCTCCCTTTTAATTCATTAGTAACTTGAACTAGATTTCTAAATTCCTTTTGTCTTGAAATGTAACATATCTACAGGAGTAATACCACAGGACACAGATCATGAAAGCCATAATTCTGCCTACCATGGAAGACTCAATATCAATTCACCCCAAATTGATGTGAGATCAAATATAACCCCAAATAAAATTCTCACAGGCTTTTTTTTAAAGAAATTGACAAGGTGATTCTAAACTTTATATGGAAACACAAGAGACCTGCAATAGCCATTATAATTGTGAAACAGAAGAAAAAAGTTAGAAGGCTTACACTATCTGACTTTTACTTATTATAAAGCTACAGTAAAGAAAAAAAAAAAGAAAGAAAGAAAAACCAACTGTGGCATTGGCATAAAAGCAGACATATAGATTGATAGAAGAGAACTGGGAATTCAGAAATGGGTACATGTATAGTCAACCATAAAATGGTGCAGAGATAATTTATGGGGAAAGAAAGGCTTTTCAGCAAATCATGCTTACACAAATGGATATCCACATGCAAACAATTTAAATAAAATAACCCTAACTACACTATATAAAAAAATTGATTTGAAATGGAACTTAGACCTAATGTTAAAGCTAAAATTATAAAACTCTAAAAGAAAATATAAGAGAAAATTTGTGTAACTTTGGGCTATATAAATATTGTAAAACAAGAATATATAAATTGGAATAGATCAATACTAAGAATGTCTGATCTTCAAGAATAAAGAGGCAAAGAGATTAAGAAAAACTTTGCAGAAACTTTCATCTGATCAAGGTTTTGTATACAGAATGTATACCAAAAATAACTCCTATAACTCAATAAGACAAAAAAACCTGACTTTTAATAATGGGCAAGGGATTTTAACAGAAATTTAATGAAAGAAGATATACTAATTATAAATAAGCTCACACAAAGCACATTAGTGAATTACAAATTAAAAATTTAGTATGATAGTACTACATACTGCAAAATGACAAAGACTAAAGACAGACTAGACTGTTTATGTGAGGATGTGAAGCAGTAGTAATTTTTATATATTGATAATTGAAATTTAAAAGGGTACAGCTCTTTTGGCAAACAGTTTGGCAATTTTTTATAAGTTAAAATAAAAATTACAAACAACTCAGTAATCCTGCTCTTAGCTGCATGCATGCTCAGTTGCTCAGTTATATCCAACTCTTTGTAGCCCCTTGGACTGCAGCCCACTAAGCTCCTATGTCTACGAAATTTTTCAGGCAAGAATACTGGAGTAGGTTGCTTTTTCCTCCTCTAGAGGATCTTCCCAATCCAGGGATTGAATCCATGTTTCCTGCTTTGATAGGTGAATTCTTTACCACTGAGCCACCAGAGAAGCTCACTTATTTACATAGGAGAAATAAAAACATACATCCATACAAAACTTGGATGGGAGGTTTACTGCATGGGAGCTTTACTCACAATAGTCAAATACTTGAAAAACCCAAATGTCTATTAATTGGTAAATGTATAAAAGATTGTTGCATATCAATACAAGGCAATGCTACTCAGAATTAAAAAGGATTATATTACTGGCATACTTAACAAGATGGATGAATATCAACAGTATTATGCTGAATGAGAGACGTCAGACACAAAAGTCTATATCCTCTATGCTCTCATTTGTATGAACTTTTAGAAAATGAAATACTATGGTGACAGATCAATGATTGCCAAGGGATATGGATGGGAGGAGAGGACTAAATTAAATCACTATGGAAATTTTTCTGTTAAAAGAAATGCATTATATCTTGACTGTGGTTGTGGATACAGGTCTGAATATATTTGTCAAAGCTCATGAAATTGTAAACTTAAATGAGTGAATTTTATTATATGTAAATTATACATCAAAAAGCTCACTTTTAAAATTACCTATATATTTCAAGGGGAAATTTACAATACTTCTGAAAAATATCTGCTTAACTACTTTGTTATTTCCTATTTCTTGCATCTGCATTTGCCTCTCCATTTCACTTGTTCCTTCTCATCCTCNCAATCCATTCTGAAGGAGATTAGCCCTGGGTGTTCTTTGGAAGGAATGATTCTAAAGCTGAAACTCCAGTACTTTGGCCACCTCATGCGAAGAGTTGACTCATTGGAAAAGACTCTGATGCTGGGAGGGATTGGGGGCGGGAAGAGAAAGGGACGACCGAGGATGAGATGGCTGGATGGAATCATGGACTCAATGGACATGAGTCTGCGTGAACTCCGGGAGTTGGTGATGGACAGGGAGGCCTGGCGTGCTGCGAATCATGGGGTCACAGAGTCGGACACAACTGAATGACTGAACTGAACTAAAGATTTCTTATCTACATACAGGCTGGCATTCTTTATTTATGGAGAACACACACTTTATATGTTCCAAACATAATACATAAAAAGAAAAACATTTTATCCATAAGCTGTTGCAACAACACATTTATCTATTTTCTTAAGTGCAGGCCAGGGAATAAGGATTTAAGGCCCCTGAAGCTTTATTCTTTACTAGTGTCTTTCTTTACTGGATAGCTTTCAAACAGCACAGCAGCTTCCTAAGTGCTTCACATTGTTCTATCTGTGTAATACCACTCACGTTCTTGACATACACATGGAATATGCAGCTACTGAAATTGATCCATTAGAGTGTTCTGTTTTCTTTCTTTTTTTTTGGTTTCCATCTTCTCTTTTTGCAGGAGTATTTATTTCTTCAGTTTCATTTATACTGTAGGAGAGGAAAAAAATTTTTTTTTTATTCTACCCTTCTATGTTCTTGGCTCATATCCTCACCCTTCCCTCTGTAAAAACAGATTAACAGGAGAAGAATGAACTTAAGTTTATTAGCATGTAAACTTTCTGTACACATGGGAAATACCTAGGAAAACTGCTGCTGCTGCTGCTGCTGCTACTGCTAAGTCGCTTCAGTCGTGTCCAACTCTGCGTGACCCCATAGACGGCAGCCCACCAGTCTCCCCTGTCGCTGGGATTCTCCAGGCAAGAACACTGGAGTGGGGTGCCATTGCCTTCTCCAATGCATGAAAGTGAAAGTGAAGTTGCTCAGTCGTGCCCAACTCTTAGCGACCCCATGGACTGCAGCTCACCAGGCTCCTCCGTCTGTGGGATTTTCCAGGCAAGAGTATAGAGTGGGGTGCCATTGCCTTCTCCAACCTAGGAAAACTGAGTAACTCCAAAATGACCCAAGTCACTTAAATATCAATTCCAGCTAAAGACAAAAGATGTTGAGTGCAGGGGAACCAGTTATGGGAGGCTATCAGGAAAAGCACAGTAACAAGGGTATCATTGTTATGCAGATTTAGGTCTTTGTCTTCTCCATTGATGTGAGTTTCTAGAGATTTGTCATCCCTCTCATCCTGTATGAAGAAGGAAATGGCATCCCACTCCAGTATTCTTGCCTGGAGAATCCCATGGACGGAGGAGCTTGGTGGGCTACAGTCCACCAAGAGTTGCAAAGAGTTGGACACAACTGAGTGACTTCACTTTCACTTCACTCATCCTGTTACAGAGAGGGAGACACACTTACAAATGGAGATTTCCCTTTGTGTCGAATACCCGTTATACTGAAGAGGTATTTTTGAGGGTGGCAAATTCTGCCTCACTTCAACACCTTGGTTAATCTCAGTGTTTCTGAGATCAGACTACCTAGTTTCAAATCCCTGCTTTTCCATTCATTAGCTGTATAACTGGGCAAGTTATTTGGCCTCTCTGTGCCTCAGTTTTTTTAGTCTATAAAACATGGATAACAGTAATAGTTACCCTTAGGGTTTTAGTGAAGATCCAAATAAATAACATAAGTAAAACACACAAAAAAGTTATTAAATGCCAGCAGTTATACTTTCAATTTGAGCAGCTCAAGGATAACAGTTCCTTTAGTTATACAATTCTGTATAACTAAGATTCCTTTGAGAGCAGTTGGCCTAAACTTTACTCTCTTTCAGTATAAACATAGGCAGCAAACCACATATAGAAGTCCAAGGGAGGTAAAATGACTTGTTTACAGTCCCATAATGAGTAGCATAGTTGTGATTGGAATCCCCCTTACATGTTTCCAAGCTCTTTTCACCACACTGAAGTACAGTAAGTTGAATGCAACTTACAATCAGTAGTATTGCCTCAGAAATCTTGAAAATGAAAGATTCAAAATGAACAAAACTGAACAAAATGCTGAACAAAACTCAACCTAGAAGTTCCTTCTCTAAGAATATTCAAAAGAGCAGGTAAACACCTAAATTTCTTTAAATGTGAGTTTATGTGCATAAATTTGTGAAGAGTTTTCTGTACATATCTCATGGTGACAATTGTGAGTGTTTATCTCTCTCTATAAATATATATATATATATATATATGTACACATATATAGTGCTATGTTCCCTTAAATTGATTCTTCTTTTCCTCAGAACATTTTTAGTTTTTCTTTTGCTTTGGTTGTTGACAGATTTATTTTCAATTCAGAACAGCTCACTGAATTGCAAAGGAAAATAATGAATGTGAAAGTATTACAGTACACCCACATGGCCCTTCCACCTGGTTGCCTTATCATTCTAAACAGACACCACCCCAAAGCAAACCGTGTTGCTCAAAAACAATGATGAAAGGAAAGTGGTAACAGTCTGATGCAATATCCTTATTCAAATGCTTTCTTGAATGCTTTTCTTGGGCTCTTGTGATAAGACCTGACATGATCCCGTGATGAGCAAGGCAGCACTTTCAAAGTGAAGTCCAGAATGCAAGTCTGTTTGAGACACTAGTAAGCCCACAAAAACAAGGCTTTGGGGGGCAAGTAGTCTTGGACAAGTCTGAGTTGGAGCTTTTAAAAAAAATATTTCTGACTTCTCAATACCTTTCAAATGCCTTGGAACACATCTTCAAGAACACTTTGGAAAATACTACATCAAGATTTTGATATTAGGAATGTTTGTTGGGGAGGAAGACATTTTCCTTTACCCTTCTAGGTTCTTATGACTGGTCTAAGAATTAAATTGACATGAGACAGATTAACAGGAGAAAATCAAACAAAAGTTTAATAACATTTCTCTGATAGTGAGTGATGCTGAGCATCTTTTCATGTGTTTGTTAAAGTAATTAGCCTCCAATTAAAATAAAGAAATGTATATTAAAAAATAAAGATATATCTTCAAAAAAAAAGTTTAATAACATGTATACATAGAGAGACCCAGGAAAACTGAGTGCAAAATGACTCAAGCCCTCACTTAAATACTATATTTAGCTAAAGAAAAAGAGGATATTGAGGATGGTGAGAGTCGATTATGAGAGGTTACTAGGAACATCACAGAAAATAAGGGTAAAGTTGTTAGATCTAAGTCATTGCCTTCACTTCATTGATGAGTTTCTAAAGATCTATTTATCTTCCTTTTTCTGGTACAGGGAGGGAGACACTCTTACAAACGGAGGTTTCCCTTACCCTTATAAATGTAAATATTTCTTCAGTTCAGTTCAGTCGCTCAGTTGTGTCCGACTCTTTGCGACCCCATGAATCGCAGTACGCCAGGCCTCCCTGCCCATCACCAACTCCCGGAGTTCACTCAGACTCACGTCCATCGAGTCCGTGATGCCATCCAGCCATCTCATCCTCGGTCGTCCCTTTCTCCTCCTGCCCCCAATCCCTCCCAGCATCAGGGTCTTTTCCAATGAGTCAACTCTTCGCATGACGTGGCCAAAGTACTGGAGCTTCAGTTTTAGCATCATTCCTTCCAAAGAAATCCCAGGGTTGATCTCCTTCAGAATGGACTGGTTGGATCTCCTTGCAGTCCAAGGGACTCTCAAGAGTCTTCTCCAACACCCCAGTTCAAAAGCATCAATTCTTCTGTGCTCAGCCTTCTTCACAGTCCAACTCTCACATCCATACATGACCACAGGAA
>SJXQ01008695.1:102706-117200 GCA_006408695.1 Aepyceros melampus | reverse complement strand
GCAAGCAAGAGCCCCCAGCAAAGACCCTACCTGCCCCGACCAAGACCCAACACAGCCAAACAAATAAATAAATAAATATTTTTTAAGAAGATCAGCCTCTAAAAAAAAAAGAAAGCAAGCTCAGAATCTGCATTCTTCTTCTTAATACCAGTTAGAATAAAATCTAATGAAACTAGCAGTTTCTATGTAAATAGTTTGAAATCACATATTTCCTGTAAATAAACTCTTTACAGTGAGTTAAAGTAAATCTAAGTGAAACTAAGAACTTTATTTTATTATTTACTTATGGCCATGCCACCTGGCTTGTCAGATCTAGTTTCCCGACCAGGGATTGAACCTGGGCGCTCAGCAGTGAAAGTGCAGAGTCCTAACCACTAGACCTCCAGGGAACTCCCAAGAGCTTTATTTTAAAACATATTCACTCTTTCAGCCATCTTGGACCCTGTGAAGGCCTGCTGGGAATGGGACTTCTAAAACGACAAACATGTCTGGAAGGCTGTGGTCCAAGGCAATTTTTGCTGGCTATAAATGGGGTCTATGGAACCAAAGGGAACACACTGCTCTCCTGAAAATTGAAAGTGTATATGCTCGAGATGAAACTGAATTCTATTTAGGCAAGAGATGTGCTTATGTGTACAAAGCAAAGAACAACACAGTAACTCCTGGTGGAAAACCTAACAAAACCAGAGTAATCTGGGGAAAGATCACTCGAGCTCATGGAAACAGTGGCATGGTGCGTGCCAAATTCCGAAGCAACCTTCCTGCTAAGGCCATTGGACACAGAATTCGTGTGATGCTGTACCCTTCGAGAATTTAAACTTCTTGAAAATAAATAAAAGTGTGGATTTGAAAAAAAAATAAAAATAAAACATTCAGAATCAGAAATTTTTCTTAAAAATACTACTTTTATGGATAGAGTAAATGAAGATGAAACTAAGCTGTATATGTTTAAATAAGCACAGAATCACACATAATTCTAAAAAATTATGCATGTAGTGATTTAGTGCAACTTAAATGGAATTAACAATATAAATGAAAACAAGCTTAGAATCACACATTCTTCTTAGAAGTAAATCTCCAGTGAAAATTAGGGCAAACTTAGACAAAAAGAAGCAGTATGTTTTAAAACAAGCTCAGTATCTGTTTCTTTGCCAGGGAAACAAATTCTTGAAAGTTAGAGCAAATTTAGATTAATCTAAGTAGTATAAGTAAAAATGTGCCCACAATCACACATTCTTCTCCAAAGTAACTACTTACTGTGATTTAGAGTAAACTTCGATGAAACTTAGCAGTATTTGTGAGGACAAGGTCAGTGAAAACTTTAACACATTTTTCTTAAAAGTAACTTATTATGACTAATAAGAGAAAATGTTTTTATTATTAACAGTATATGTAAAAACAAGATCAGAACAACACATTTTCTTACAAAATAAGCATAGGATCAGGTTTAGAGATGTTAGTATCAACGTTATGGCTAGATTTAGGATCAGGGTAAGGTATAGGATCAGGGAAACAGTTAATTTCATGATTAGTGTCAGTTTCATGGTCAGAGTTAGAGTGAGTGTCAGTTTCAGAATCACTATCAGAATGAATCAAGCTAATTGTCAGGGTCAGAATTAGGGTTTAGTATTAACTTCAGGGTCAAGATTAGAGTTAGATGTGAAGTTACGCCAGGTTCTCAGTAAGGGTTAGTGTTCTGGTTAGGTTTCAGTCAGGGTCAGGTTCATGGTTAGGGATAGGGTTAGGGTAAAAATCAAGTTTAGGATTAGGTTAAGGGTTAGTTAGAGTCAGGGTCATGATCAGGTAGTGTTTAGGATCTAGTTTATGGTTAGTTTTAGGGTTAGGGTTAAGGTTTATAGTCAAGTTTAAAACTAGGTTTTGTTGTTCAGTTGCTCAATTGTGTCCGACTCTTTGAGATCCCATGGACTGTAGTCCACCAGGCCTCCCTGTCCTTCACCATCTCCTGAAGCTTGCTCAAACCCACATCCATTGAGACAGTGATGCCATCCAACCATCTCATCCTCTGTTGTCCCCTTCTCCTCCCACCTCAATCTTTCCCAGCATCAGGGCCTTTTCAAATGAGTCAGCTCTTCACATCAGGTAACCAAAGCATTGGAGCTTCAGCTTTGGCATCAGTCCTTCCAATGAATATTCAGGATTGATTTCTTTAGGATTGATTGGTTTGATCTCCTTGCAGTCCAAGGGATGCTCAAGAGTCTTCTCCAATATCACAGTTCAAAAGCATCAATTCTTTGGCGCTTAACCTTCTTTATGGTCCAAATCTCACATCCATACATGACTACTGGAAAAACCATAGCTTTGACTTTAGGGTTATGATTAATGTGAAGATCGAGTTCATGGTCTGAATCAGTGTTTGGGATTAAGTTTAGGTTGAGGTCCATATTTAATTGTTCAATTTCAGGGTCAGGGTTAGGTATGGCTGAGAAAGAGGGCCAAGAAGCCCCTTACTTGAGATTGGTTAGATAACTGGCTACAACTGGGATTGAGGGAGCACGTCTTGGGGATTGGGTCACCTCAGTTCCACTGTAGGCCTTTTCTAAAAGGTCTCTGAGTCCTCTGTGTTGAATTCCATGGACTTCCCACAGATATCCCCCACAGTCCCTGCACCCCTTGCACAGGCTCTTGAGGCCTCTTGGTACTAGTCCTGCTACTCTTAGACCTCCTCAAGTTAGGATTGGAGGTCAGAAGACAATCAGAACTATGCTAGGCAGCTAGCTTTTTACAGGTCAGGGAGCACAGTGTTGGGTTCCAGATGGCCCTGCGGTCTGCTGAAATTCCACCTGATATGCTTCTTCCTTCACTGCAGGGAATCTCAAGGGCTTAAGTCTTTTCAAATGCAAATGACTTCTTCTAGCTGATAACCAAAACCAAGATGTCACTGGGTTGCAGTAACCTGGTTAACTTGCTGCAGTTTGAGGAAAAGTTTGATCTGGAGGTAGGGACCAGCCCCGAATGTCAGAGCTTTCTTCAAAAAGGCCTCTTCTTCTCCTGAAGAGGCCCCCAGGGCTCCTGGTACTGGTCCTACTGATTGCAAAGGTAGGAACCCAGACCCCACAAGCTTATCCTGTGTGGAAGCCATCAAAGGACCAGGAAACCTGTCCTACTACTCTCTGACCTCATCTCTGAGTACTGGGGCTGGGAAGCAACAGGGCTGATGTGAAAGAGTTAGCCTCCTGAGGTGTGAGGAGCTTGATCTGAGGCTTTTCCTAGGGTTAGATGTGTGGAGGGGACCTCCTAAAAGGCCTCTGCACCCTGTGTGGAGGTCCAGGGGAGCTGAGCAAGTCAGTCAACTTTTCAGACTACAGCATGAGAGAGTGACAGTGTTAGGCTGGAGAGGGTGGAGCTTAGATGAGGTTTCAAATGGTCCCTGTTCCATAGGAGGTTCCCCTGAAAGATTTCTTTTTACTTCACATTGGCTCGTGGGGTCATTGCATGGGATTCCTTTGCTCCTTCACATGATAAACTGGAGCACAGATCACTGGTAGTTATTGGAAGACTAGCTGGATGCAGAGAGGGGGGCTGCTTGGGGCCTCAGATCCATCCAGTTTCTACATTGCCCCTCCTGAAAGGCCACTCACTGCACCCACCAGGGAGAACCCCAGAGTTGACTTGTGCTTTTTTCATGAATCTTTTTTCCCCTACATAAGAAAGTGAAAGGGAAAGTGAAGTCGCTCAGTCATGTCTGACTCTTTGTGACCCGCGGACTGTAGCCCACCAAGCTCCTCCGTCCATGGGACTCTCCAGGCAAGAATACTGGAGTGGGTTGCCATTTCCTTCTCCAAGAATGAGGCCACAAAGTGTCCAGGTGCAGGTTCTGTGTCTAGCCGACTCTGTTGGGAGAACATGTGCTTATATTTGGGTTTACCCGTTTTTCCCAGTGGGTCCATCCTAAAAGGCCTCTGTACCCTTGATGTTGGCCCTTGATGTTGTGCCACTGCTCTCCAACTTCCTCTACCCAAGAAAGAGGGCTTCTAGGTGCCTGGGTCATTATCAACAGACCAACCAGCCACAGAAGGTAGGAAGGGCCTACTCAGAGTCTCTTATTGTTCCTGGTTTTCCTAGGATCGGTCTGAAGGGACTCTGTACCTTCTCTGGAAGACTCTAGGGTCTACTTTTGCTAGTCTCTCCCCTTTCCTTTCTCCTCTGCATGAGAAATGGTACCATGAAATGTTTGGTTAAGATCAGGTGGTTAGACAGCTTTGGTGATCACTTGTGGAAGTTGGGACTTAGCCTCTTCACTGAAAATTGGAGACTTCATCTCATGACTAAGAACAAGGACTTAGATCCTGGAGCTGAAATTGCAACTTAGCACTTGGATGGGGAGCGGAGATTTGGCCTCTGGTGGAGAAATTGGGGAACTTATTGATCATGGCACAGGATGGAAGGCAGAGAGCCTGACTTGATTTCTGGCAGGAGAGGTCAGAACGTGGTCTCTGTAGGGAAAGACTGGAATCTAGTCTCTGAAGCATAAAGTAGGAGGTAGATTCTGGAACTATATGTGTGGAATTAGCTTCTGGAGGGGGAATTGGGGCAGTAGTAGTTGGCAGCAGAGGTTGGGAGTTGGTATCTGGCAGGGAGGAGACAGGATCTAGTGCCTGGTATGAGGAGCTGGTGTTACTGCCCGGCCTGAGGACCCTGGACTCAGTGTCTGATGAGTGCAGGTCAATGTCCAGAACTGTAAAGGGTGGCTCAAATGGTAAAGAATCTGCCTCCAATGCAAGCCAGGTTCTATCCCTGGGTCGGGAAGATCCCCTGGAGAAGGGACTGGCAACCCACTCCAGTATTCTTGCCTGGAGAATTCTATGGACAGAGGAGCCTGGCAGGCTACAGTCCATGGGGTCACAAAAGAGTTGAACATGACTGAGAGTGACTAACACTTTCACACTGAGATTTTACCCTACTTGCAAGCTAACATGCTATCCTGTTTCAAGCAGAAGACATGAGACTCCTGGGTCAGAGATAAAGGACTTTACTATTCACAGCAAAAGCAGTAGCCAAAGAGCTAGCATAGTGTTTGAACTGGTTCTCCAAGCAGGTAATACAGGTGAGTCTAGATACATGCCTGTGCACATAGTGGAAAGGAACACTAAAGTGGGGTATTAATTGCTCCAAAAAGCATTAACAAGCCTGCTTTTTGTCTGGAAGGAAATATTACCTCATTTCTCAAGGGAGGTTGCTGCAAACAAAATTCTGAAAAATAAACTGAGTAAAGAGTGACTAGGGCCTTGCATTCTTGGCATGCCCAGCAAGAAATGTGCAGGTACCCTCAGGGATAGTAAAAGATTTCCCTTTAATAAGTCAAGGTGACCAGATGATCTGCTTTGGGGTTTGACAAGATGTTTTGATTCAGGGGTTGATCTGAACTGTGCATTTGTGGGTTAAACAGATGTCTTGATTCACTGCCAAATAGATGCTATTTTAGAAGTTTGGTTGACTAGATGGCTATCTGGGCAACTAGCCAGAAAAGACTCAGATAGTGCAAGGGGGTTGTTTGTCATGGGAAAAACTTCCACTGCGAGGGGAGGGGGCTAGAGCCTGGGTCCCATTAGGTTGAGTTTCTGGGTCTAGGGGTCTTGGAGAGAGGAGTGTCACTCTGGAAGCTTGGGATCACCTGAAATTCTAGATTTGCTCCTCAAAGTCCTTAGACAAGCCACCCTTGTCCCTGGAGATCCTCTGATATTTCACCACTCTCTGATCTACCTTGAATGATGTGCCTCCTCAGCCATTCTACAGCTGTCACTGTTTGGAAGTGAATGGGTTAAGAGATGAGCCAGCTGAATTAGGGGAAGGAGAAGGTGCCCTATTTTGTGCTTCAGATCATCCCTGGTCTCCTGATGGTCTACAATAAAGCTTTCCATACCCTTCTTGGAGTGCTGGAAGTCTCCTCACCCCACTCTGGTTGCTCTCTGAACTCCCTTGAGAAATGGAGGTAGGACAGGACCAAGCAGAGATCAGACAACTAGAGGACTGCAGTGAAGACTGGGGCAGAAGGCTGGCTGAGGCTTCAGGCTTGTGTGAGATCTCCAATGAAAAGGCCTTTGCAGATTGAGCTTGAGCCCAGGTATTCATAAACAACTTTATGGAGTTTATTTCCCCAGTAACTGACCTGCATGGCATGGATTGGATCTTGATTAAAGATCCAAAGACTTTAAGAACTGAGCTAATGCTGTACCTCTCCCTTGGTCCCAGACTCACCACCAGGGAGTACACACATGAGACAGACTTGGATAACACTGAAAAGCTTGTGAAAACTGAACTGACACTGGAATCACACTCGCAGAAGATAGGATGGAACCTGTGGACTGAGCTTAACCATGAAGATTGTCTGTTAAAACAAATGTATCAACATTCTTCTGGCTTTCCTGGTGGCTCAATGGTAAAAAATCTGCCTGCCAACGCACGAGCTGTGGGTTCAATTCCTAGGTTGGGAAGATATTCTGGAGAAGGAAATGGCAGCCCACTCCAATCTTCTTGCCTGGGAAATCCCATGACAGAGGAGCCTGGTGGGCTACAGTCCATGGTGTCACAAAGAGTTGGACACAACTTAGTGACTAAAACAAAAACAGCAATCAACAGTCTTTATAGGATTTAAATAAGACCTAGAGTCTCATAATGTAATATTCAAAATGTCCAGGATACAATCCAAAATTACTCAGCATACAAAGAACAATGAAATATTTGATTCAAGTGGGGAATGACAATCAACAGGTGCCAAGAATGAGATAATGCAGATGTTGGAATTATCTGCTAAGCACTTTATAAAAATGATTGAATGAGCAATCATGAAAATTCTCAAAACAAATATGAAAATGGAAAGCATTAGAATATAAAAAAGACATAAAACTTAACCATTTTCATTTGTTTCTATGCATTTTTTAATTTCTTCTGTTATTTATTGTTTATTCAGAAGCATATTGTTTCAGAGAAGGCAATGGCACCCCACTCCAGTACTCTTGCCTGGAAAATCCCATGGACAGAGGAGCCTGGTAGGCTACAGTCCATGGGGTTGCTAAGAGTTGGACATGACTAAGCGACTTCACTTTCACCTTTCACTTTCATGCATTGGAGAAGGAAATGGCAACCCACTCCAGTCTTGCCTGGAGAATCCCAGGGATGGGGAAGCCTGGTGGGCTGCGTCTATGGGGTCGCACAGAGTCAGACATGACTGAAGTGACTTAGCAGCAGCAGAAGCATGTTGTTTAGCCTCCATATGTTTGTACCTATGGGATTCAGTAAAAGCAGTGCTAAGGGGAAGGTTCATAGCAATACAAGCTTACCTCAAGAAATAAGAGAAAAATCAAATAAATAATCTAACTTTACACCTAAAGCAACTAGAAAAAGAAGAAATGAAGAACCCTAGGGTTAATAGAAGGAAAGAAATAATAAAAATTAGGGCAGAAATAAATGAAAAAGAAACAAAGCAAACTATAGCAAAAATCAACAAAACTAAAAGCTGGTTCTCTGAGAAGATAAATAAAATAGACAAACCATTAGCCAGACTCATCAAGAAAAAAGGGAGAAGAGTCAAATCAACAATATTAGAAATGAAAATGGAGAAATCACAACAGACAACACAGAAATACAAAGGATCATAAGAGACTACTATCAGCAACTATATGCCAATAAAATGGACAACTTGGAAGAAATAGACAAACTCTTAGAAAGGTATAACTTTCCAAAACTGAACCAGGAAGAAACAGAAAATCTTAACAGACCCACCACAAGCACAGAAATCGAAACTGTAATCAGAAATCTTCCAACAAACAAAAGCCCAGGGCCAGACAGTTTCACAGCTGAATTCTATCAAAAATTTAGAGAAGAGCTAACACCTATCCCACTCAAACCCTTCCAGAAAATTGCAGAGGAAGGTAAACTTCCAAACTCATTCTATGAGGCCACCAGCACCCTAATACCAAAACCAGACAAAGATGCCACAAAAAAAGAAAACTACAGGCCAACATCACTGATGAACATAGATGCAAAACTCTTCAACAAAATTCTAGCAAACAGAATCCAGCAACATAATAAAAAGATCATATATCATGACCAAGTGCACTTTATCCCAGGGATGCAAAGATTCTTCAATATTTGCAAATCAATCAATGTGATACACCACATTAACAAGTTGAAAAATAAAAACCATATGATTTTCTCAATGATGCAGAGAAAGCCTTTGACAAAATTCAATATCCATTTATGATAAAAAAAAAACCCTCCAGAAAGCAGGCATAGAAGGAACCCTCAATATAATAAAAGCCATATATGATAAACCCACAATAAACATTATATTCAATGGTGAAAAATTGAAAGCATTTCCCCTAAAGGCAGGAATAAGATGAGGTTGCCCACTCTCACCACTACTATTCAACAAAGTTTTGGAAGTTTTAGCCACAGCAATCAGAAGAAAAAGAAATAAAAGGAATCCATATTGGAAAAGAAGTAAAACTCTCACTGTTTGCAGATGACATGATCCTTTACATGGAAAGCCCTAAAGACACCACCAAAAAATTGCTACAGCTAATCAATGAATATAGTAAAGTTGCAGGATATAAAATTAATACACAGAAATTCCTTGCATTCTTATACACTAACAAAAGGCAGGAATAAGATGAGGTTGCCCACTCTCACCACTACTATTCAACAAAGTTTTGGAAGTTTTAGCCACAGCAATCAGAAGAAAAAGAAATAAAAGGAATCCATATTGGAAAAGAAGTAAAACTCTCACTGTTTGCAGATGACATGATCCTTTACATGGAAAGCCCTAAAGACACCACCAAAAAATTGCTACAGCTAATCAATGAATATAGTAAAGTTGCAGGATATAAAATTAATACACAGAAATTCCTTGCATTCTTATACACTAACAATGAGAAAACAGCAAGAGAAATCAAGGAAACAAGTCCATTCACCATTGTGATGAAAAGAATAAAATACTTAGGAATAAATCTACCTAAAGAAACAAAACAACAAAAAAAAAAACTATATATAGAAACTATAAAACACTGATGAGAGAAATCAAAATGACAGAAATAGATGGAGAAATAGACCATATTCATGATTCAGAAGAATCAATATAGTGAAAATGAGTATACTACCCAAAGCAATCTATAGACTCAATGCAATCCCTATCAGGCTACCAATGGTATTTTTCAGAGAACTAGAACAAATAATTTCACAATTTGTATAGAAACACAAAAAACCTGGAATATCCAAAGCAATCTTGAGAAAGAAGAATGGAACTGGAGGAATCAACCTGCCTGACTTCAGACTATACTACAAAGCTACAGTCATCAAGACAGTATGGTACGGGCACAAAAACAGACATATACACCACTGAAACAAGATAGAAAGCCCAGAGATAAATCCACGCATCTGTGGACACCTTATCCTTGACAAAGAAGCCAAGAATATACAATGGAGAAAAGACAATCCCTTTAACAAGTGGTGCTGGGAAAACTGGTCAACCACTTGTAAAAGAATGAAACCAGAACACTTTCTAACACCATACACAAAAAGAAACTCAAAATGGATTAAAGATCTAAATGTAAGACTAGAAACTATAAAACTCCTAGAGGAAAACATAGGCAAAACACTCTCTGACATAAATCACAGCAGGATCCTCTATGACCCATCTCCCAGAGTAATGGAAATAAAAACAAAAATAAACAAATGGGACCTAATTAAGCTTAAAAGCTTTTGCACAACGAAGGAAACTATAAGCAAGGTGAAAAGACAGCCTTCAGAATGGGAGAAAATAATAGCAAATGAAGCAACTGACAAAGAATTAATCTAAAAAATATATAAGCAGCTCCTGCAGCTCAATTCCAGAAAAATAAATGACCCAATCAAAAAATGGGCCAAAGAACTAAACAGACATTTCTCTAAAGCAGACATACGGATGGCTAACAAACACATGAAAAGATGCTCAACATCACTCATTATCAGAGAAACACAAATCGAAACCACAGTGAGGTACCATCTCATGCCTGTCAGAATAGCTATCAAAAAGTTGACAAACAATAAATGCTGGAGAGGGTGTGGAGAAAAGGGAATCCTCTTACAGTGTTGGTGGGAATGCAAAATAGTACAGTCACTATGGGGAACAGTGTGGAGATTCCTTTAAAAACTGGAAATAGAACTGCCATATGACCCAGCAATTCCACTGCTTGGCATGTACACAGAGGAAACCAGAATTGAAAGAGACATGTGTACCCCAGTGTTCATCACAGCACTGTTTACAATAGCTAGGACATGGAAGCAACCTAGATGTCCTTCAGCAGATGAATGGATAAGAAAGCTGTGGTACATATACCCAATGGAATATTACTCAACTATTAGAACACATTTGAATCAGTTCTAATGAGGTGGATAAAACTGGAGCCGATTATACAGAGTGAAGTAAGTCAGAAAGAAAAACACCAATACAGTATATTAACATATATATATGGAATTTAGAAAGATGGTAATGATGACCCTATATGTGAGACAGCAAAAGAGACAGATATAAAGAACAGACTTTTGGACTCTGTGGGAGAAGGAGAGGGTGGGATGATTTGAGAGAATAGCATTGAAACATGTATATTACCATATATGAAATAGATGACCAGTCCAAGTGTGATGCATGAAACAGGGCACTAAAAGCCGGTGCAGTGGGACAACCCTAAGGGATGGGATGGGGAGGGAGGTGGGAGTGGGGTTCAGGATGGGGGACACATTTACACCCATGGCTGATTCGTGTCAATGTATGGCAAAAACCACCACAATATTGTAAAGTAATTAGCCTCCAATTAAAATAAATAAGTTAATTTTTTAAATTTACCAAATGATATTTTAGAACTGTAAAACAACAGCAAGAACAAAAAAATTGCTGGATGGACTCAACAGCAGAATAGAGATAACAGAGGGAAAAAAAGCTAGTGAATTTGAAGCTAGATCAGTAAAAATTATCCAACCTGAGCAGGAAAGAAAGAATATTAAAAAAATTAACTGAACTTCGGGAACTTGTGGTAAAACAATAAAAAGTCTAATATTCAGGTAATTGAAATCACAGAAAGAGAGATATGAGGCAGAAAAAAATATTTTAAGAAACAATGGATCCCCTGAACTTCTCAAGTTAGGTAAAAGACATAAATCTATAGATTTAAGATGCTGAGCAAACCTTAAACAAGATCAACCCAAAGAATTCATCTTCACACACATTATAATCAAATTGCTCAAAACTAAAGACAAATTGAATAATCTTAAAATCAGTGAGAGAAAAATGACTCTTTGCCTGTAGTGGAACAATGATTTCAACAACTGCAGATTTCTCATCAGAAACCATGAAAACCAGGAGATGGCACATTTTTAAACTGCTAGAAGGCTGAAAGAAAAGAACTATCAACCATGAAGTCCATATCCAGTGCAAATAGCCTTCAGGAGTGAGGGTGAAATAAAGAGATTCTCCTACAGAGAAAAATTAAGAGAGTTCATAGCCAGCATATCTACTCTAAAAGAATCGCTAAAGGAAGTTCTTCAGACAATAACAATTATATAGGAAGGAAACTTGGAATATCAGAAACGAAGAACAACAAAAATGGTAAGTATCTTGGTAAATATAGTATTCTTTTCTTGAGGTCTTTCAAATATGCTTGAGAGTTCCCTGGTAGCCCAGCGTTTAGGATTCTGGGCTTTCATCACCGTGGCCTGAGTTCAGTTTTTGAGTGGGGAACTGTGATCTCACAAGCCACATGGCATGGCCGAAAAAAAAGAAGAGAATATGCTTGATAGTTGAAAGCAAAAAATTTAACACTGATGATATAAATATGGTATGTAGATATAGTATGTATACAGATATAGTATACAATAACTTATAATATGAAGGAAGAAGGGTAAAGGGACATCTATGGTGGTAAAGTTTATACATTCCAATTAAAGTGACAAAACATTGATTCTAAATAGACTATGAAGAATTAACTATGTATTTTATAATCCCCAAAATAGTCATAAAATTAACATAAATAGATATAATCAAAATCATGATAGACACAAGAATAAGTTCAAATAACCGAAAAGAAGGCAGGGAGGAGCAGAGGAGTGTTAAACAAGAAAAAAGAGAGAGAGTGAAAGCACATAATAAAATGACAGACTAAATTCCAACATATCAGAAACTATACCAAGTGTAAATAGTTTAAACACATCAATTAAAATATGAGATTATTAGAAGATTTTTTAAAATGTCTCAACTTACACCTGAAACTAACACAATATTGTAAATCAGTTATTCTTCATTTTTTTAAATACTCAATTATATGCTATCTAGAAGAAACTCATTTCAAATATGATATAGGTACTTGAAAAATAAAAGTTTGGAAAAAGATATACCATGCAAATATGAACCAAAAGAAACTGACAAAGGATACTTTGGAACCAAGAAAATTACCAGGGATAAAGAGAGACCTTACATATTGAAGAAGAGCCAATTCACCAAGAAGACATACAATTCTAAAGGTATAGGCACCTAACAACACAGTTCCAAAATACACAAGCCCAAAACTGTCAGAACTGAATAGAGAAACAAATCCAAAATTATAGTTGGAGATTTCACTTGAAAAATAAAAGTTTGGAAAAAGATATACCATGCAAATATGAACCAAAAGAAACTGACAAAGGATACTTTGGAACCAAGAAAATTACCAGGGATAAAGAGAGACCTTACATATTGAAGAAGAGCCAATTCACCAAGAAGACATACAATTCTAAAGGTATAGGCACCTAACAACACAGTTCCAAAATACACAAGCCCAAAACTGTCAGAACTGAATAGAGAAACAAATCCAAAATTATAGTTGGAGATTTCAACACTCCTTTCTCATTAACAGAATTAGAAGATAGAAGCTCAGGAAGGATGTAAAACTGAACACCACCATCAACTGAATCTAATTGACATCTGTAGAACACTCCACTCACAACAGCAGAATACACATTTTCCTCAATGCACATATAATACTTAGCAAGATAGCAATACTTACCTAGGTCCCAAATCAAACATCAATGAATTTCAAGACTTGAAATTATAGAACGTATGCTCTCTGACCATAATGAAATTACACCTGACATCACTGCCAAAAAGATAACAATAAAGCCCTCCAATCATTTGGAAATTAAGCAGCACTCTTAAAGAAATTCTCCAAGGAAATTAGAAAATATTTTGAACTTAACAAAATGGAAATACAACATATCAATCTTTGTGGGCTGCAGAAAAAGCAGTGCTGCGGGAAAAATTATAGCATTAAATGCTTGTTTTAGAAAAGAAGAAATGTCTCAAGTTCATAATCTAAGATTCTAATTTAAGAAGCTAGAAAAAGAAATAAACATATATACAAATAAACATAAATAGAAATAAAGCAGAAGGAATAAAATAATGAAGACAGGATAAACCAATGAAATAAAAAATTGGTTCTTTTAAAAGATTAATAACCAGATAAACTTCTGGAAAGACAAGGAATAAAGAGAAGACACAAATAATCAGTACCAGAGGAAAAGGGGGATGTTTTACAAACCTCATAGACATTATTAAAAAATATGGAAACACTATGAACAATACACAAAAATTTGACAATTTATATGAAAATTAACAGTTCCTTGAAAGCCAGAAACTAGCGAACCTCACCAAGATTAAATAGATAACCTGAGTAGCCTTATAATTACTTAGGAAAGTTTAAAACCTTCTGAAAAAGAAATTTCCAGGTCCAAATGGCTTCACTGGTGCATTTGCTAAGTATTTATAGAATAAATAACCATAGATAAACACCATCTTCTCCAGAGAACAGAAGAGGAAAAACTACTTTCTAACTCATTTTCTGAGGCTAGTATTATCTTGATATCAACACCAGAAAAAGACAGAAATAAACTAGAGACAAATATTCCTGATGAACACAGATGCAAAAATCCTAAATAAAATTTTAGAAGATTGGATCAGTAATATATAAAAAGAATAATCCAGGGCAGGGTTTATCCCAGGAATAAAAATCTATCATAGCAATGTCTAAAAAAGAAAAGCCATATGATCATATCAACAAATGCAGAAAAAATTGATAAAAATCTATCCATAATAATAATAATAACTCTCAGCAAACTAAACTAGAACAGAAATTCCTCAACATGAGAAAGGCCATCTACAAATTCCTACAGCTAGATAATCACAATGCTGTGATCACTCACCTAGAGCCAGATATCCTGGAATGTGAGGTCAAGTGGGCCTTAGAAAGCATTACTACGAACAAAGCTAGTGGAGGTGATGGAATTCCAGATGAGCTATTTCAAATCCTGAAAGATGATGCTGTGAAAGTGCTGCACTCAATATGCCAGCAAATTTGGAAAACTCAGCAGTGGCCACAGGACTGGAAAAGGTCAGTTTTCATTCCAATTCCAAAGAAAGGCAATGCCAAAGAATGCTCAAACTACCACACAATTGTACTCATCTCACACACTA
>SJXQ01008695.1:87041-98722 GCA_006408695.1 Aepyceros melampus | reverse complement strand
CAGATCACCTTGAAAATTCCACCAGCTTCAGGTTGCTGCAGAAGACCCTTGGAGTCCAACCCATCCCGGGCACAGGTCACGTACATTTCAGAGTAATCCTTCCCTCCGAAGCAGCATGAGGTTGTTTTATCAACAGGCAACTTCACAGTTTGGAGTCTTTTCCCTAGATTACCAAATATTTCATTCAAAGTCTAGCTCTAGCAAATCTCCAACTACACAACCTTTTGGGACCCCTTGTGGAGCAATAGGAAAGTTCAAAGATTTGAAGGTCAATTCTCCCAGGAGTCTCACCTATCTTCCTTGACAACTTCTTTTGAGAAAAAAGATTTACCTCTACAGATAAAGGAGTTCTGACCATAACATTTGCTTTATCTTTGGCCTTTATTTACAAAATCATTCAACTGAAGCTTTTGAATATATTTCTCTATAACTTCATTAGTAAGGAAGCTTCTCTGGCCCCTACTGTCTGGTGTTTTCTAGACATGGTGGGAATTTATCATTTTGCTGCAGGCCTACCTGTCTCAGGATCCAAACGGATCACTCTTCCTCCATTGTAACAGGCCACCCAGAGCTTCCCCTCAACATCAATACACATTCCATCTGGGATTTGTTCTTCCTTCTCCAGCTTGTAAACACTTCTGCGGTTGGCTATGGCAAAAAAGAAAACAAACCAAAACAACACCAAACCACACTCACACATACACCCCCTCCCCAACAAAACCACAGGTCACTCACTAGTGAGCATCAAACAATGAGCAATCAAGTTGATTATAAATACTGATTACTTCTACTTATCCAGGGTCTGACTAGTGGGTGCCACAGGCAGGATGATTCAGGAGGATTCCTAACTCTAAAAAAGTTTAGAAACATGAGTGGGCATCCCTCAACAAAGGATTTTTCCTGCAGGATTTGGGGTGGATTTGCTCCCTTCAGTCTGCATACAGACACGACTCTCTTAAGCTTTCAGAGGAGGAGAGAAAAAGGAAAGCAGAATTCTTAATAAAATACCAAAAGACCTTTTTGAGGCTTACCTGAACTGAAGCCCTGCCTGCCCACCTCAGATACACTTCAGTCTATGGTTAAACCTTTGCCGTTTTACTTCCAAAACTGCCTGCTTTGTGGAATTCCCTGGCTGTCCAGTGTTTTGGACTCCATGCTCTCACTGCAGAGAGCCTGGGTCTGATTTGCAAATAGTTCATGCACAAAAACTGGCAAGACGTATAGGCTCTGTTTCTGCTCAATTAAATGCTCCAAAATCACCTTATTGAAACTAAATATTAGAAGGGTTTGTTTCTGAAAAAAGGAGGTATTTTGAAACCAGCTGGCTGGCCTTAAAGAAAATAATATACAAAATAAAACAAACATCAAAATTCATAGGAACTTTACACTATACAATCCAAGTCATTACAGTAATCAGATTGAGGTATAATGGAAGGAATGTTGAAACCATGTGTAAGTAAAATGGGTTAAAAACAGTCATGAAATAGGGCACTACATATTTCAAAGCAAAACATCTATGCTGGAAATTTTCTGATTAAACCTGCATGAGACTCTTAGGATATTTTTCAAGTCATTTTTATGATTGGTTTTGCTCTTGTGGTCTGGCACCTTTCATGAAAGTTTCAAGCATGCCCTTTTAAATTCCTCCCAATAATTCCTTCCCTCCCAGCTTCCAACTATGGCTCATTTAGAGCCCAGTGGTAGAGTTGAACAATCTATAACTACCTTTTTAATTTTTCCATTTTGAATGGTTGTTAATTTGTCTTTGAGTATTTGCCTTTAGTTAACTAAAGTACAAATAAGAAATATCAACCACAAACTCTAATTTTCTGTTCTTTTGTCCCATTCGGCTGTATATTATTTGACTTTAAACACTGGCCGGCAGAACAGGATCCGTTTTACAGTGAGCCTCTTTCTAGTGAGGTTGCAAGAAAAAAAGATTGAGGACCTAGCCATCTTGTGACAATTGTGGCCATACTGAGTTGAGAGCTAAAGCCGTGAGAGCCATGGCTGCGACCCAGGGATTTAACCCAGGTCTCCTGCTGACAGCCATGGCTTGACTGGCAGCATAGTCAAGTCTGGTAATCATTACAATATTGGAATTATAACATTGGGCAGTTCTCTGAAAAGTAGGACCTTTTCAAATGGATTAAGGGAGCAGCAGCTGACTAGTCATATGCATGTGAAAAAGATATCACGAAAAACAATGAAAAGGCACATACAGATCTTTCCCGTCTGCAGGTCATAGTCAAAGGCATCCACGGAGTAAGACAGGCTGTCTATGTAATAGAAGATTTTGTGGTCCATAGACCAATCCAAACCGTTGGAGATGTCCACCTGGTCAAAGTACTTTTCCACATGGTGGTCAGGAAAGAGGGAGTACAGGGACCCTTGGCGGCGCTCCAAAACTGCTGGAGCTGTTTCCTCAGCCATGGTACCTAGAAAACCCAAAGAGCATGGAGCTCAGCCACACAGCATCCTGCCTGTGCACGGTGTCATCTTCTCTCACCAGGGCTCCTTCTCCATGATGAAATCAAGGAAATGATGATACAGTCCCAATCTGGGTCCTGTGCTTTGTTTTTTTAATGGCAACTACCTTGCTTGCCATGCTAATTAAAACTACCTGGAGAGGTTTTAGTTCAAGACATCTGCACCAACCTCATTTTCTCCCACTGAGCAAACTCCAATGTTAGTTGCTCAGTCATGTCCGACTCTTTGCGAACCCATGGACTATAGCCCACCAGACTCCTCCATCCCTGGGATTTTCTAGGCAAGAATACTGGAGTGGGTTGCCATTTCCTCCTCTAGGGGATCTTCCCAACCCAGGGTCGAACCTGGGTCTCCTGCATTGTGGACAGACTCTTCACCGTCTGAACCACCTAAGCAAACTCTAAGACCTGGACAAAACACACAGCGTAGTTTTTTGAGAACTCTGTGATGTAAGTGGCTCAGAGAAGAACACAGATTTTGAAGTATCACCTAACCAGTGGCGAGTTTTCAAGTTCTCCATTTTATCCTCCAGTGAGGGACTAAACACAGCACAGCACATGTCCCGGCCTGAACTCAACCCAGCCTGAAACGTGGAAGTGAGCGTGGTGGTGCAGGCTGAACGAGGTCCAAGAGAAACCTCTGAATCTGGCACAAGGAGCAGAAAACACTCCTGCGGCTCAGAGAGAGAGAGAGTGGAAGAAATCCCCTGCTTATATTCCACTCCCTTTTTTCCATTTTCTCATGCACCAGACCCCAGGCAATTTTGCAGCTAGGGCAGAAAAGGCAGAGAGCCATCAGCAACAGGAAACTGCAGGAATCAAAGGTGCCATTCCTCTCCGTTTAGTGAAGCTTCAGGGACAAAAGGGCAGCTCAAATGCTGTTGCTTTCATGTTCTCTCTCTCTCTCTCTGCCTGCCACTTGGCCCTGGAGGCAGAATAATCATAGAAGTGGGTGGTTTCTGGCTGGAGTAATGAAAAGGAGAGCTCCAGGAAGCTGGAAAGTACTAGAAGCTAGTGAAGAGGGATGATGTTCAGGAATGCAGTCTCATAAAGTTGTTTGTGATCTGCTTGTCCATGCACGTATCTAATTCTAATTAGCATACTAAAAGACTTGGAGAATGGAGCTACTGGATAGAACTCTTCTTAATTCTCAGACTGACCACTGAGTGGCACGCTTAATGCCACCTAATAGAAAGCAGGTTGGAACTGGTGAGTGCGTGTGTGCTCAGTCACCTCAGTCGTGTCCGACTCTTTGCAACCCCATGGACTGTAGCCCACCAGGCTCCTCTGTCCATGGGATTCTCCAGGCAAGAATACCAGAGTGGGTTGCCATGCCTTCCTCCAAGGGGTTTGATTGATTTCCTCCTCCAAGCAATTGATGCTTTTGAACCGTGGTATTGGAGAAGACTCTTGAGAGTCCCTGGAACTGCAGGGAGATCAAACCAGTCCATCCTAAAGGAAATCAGTCCTGAATATTATTGGAAGGACTGATGCTGAAGCTGAAACTCCAATACTTTGGCCACCTGATGCAAAGAACTGACTCATTGGAAAAGACCCTGATGCTGGGAAAGACTGAAGGCGGGAAGGAGAAGGGGACGACAGAGGATGAGATGGTTGGATAGCATGACTGACTCAATGGCCATGAGTTTGAGCAAACTCTGGGAGATGATGAAGGACAGAGAGGCCTGGCGTGCTGCAGTCTCTGGGGTTGCAAAGAGTTGGACACAACTGAGCGACTGAACTATGAACTACCTCCAAGGAATCTTCCAGACCCAGGGATCGAACTCGCGTCTCTTATGTCTCCTGCATTGGCAGGAGGGTTCTTTACCACTTGTGCCAACCTAGGAAGCCCTTTGAGAAGCTGAGTAAACCTCAACAGGATCAGTCCAAAGAAACCTATACCTAGACACATCGTAATCAAATTTCCAAAAACTTAGGTTAAATAGAAGTCCTTAAGATTAATAAAAGAAAAGTGACATACTACCTATAGGAGAATAATGATTTCAATGACTATTGATTTTTCATGAAAAACTGGAGGTCAGAAGGAAGTGATACATATTTAATTTGTCAACCTAGGTAGGATTCTATATTAAGTGAAAATACCCTTGAAGAATAGAGGAGAAATAAAGACATTCTCATGTGAAGTAAAACTAAGAGAATTCATAGCCAGCAGACTTGCTCTAAAAGAATTGCTAAAGAAAGTTCTTCAGATAGAAAGGAAATATTGGAAGAAAAAAATACCAAAAGGAATATCAGGAATGAAGAAAGAGCTATAGAAATAGTAAATGTATGAGTAAATATAATACCCATGGACTGCAGCCTACCAGGCTCCTCTGTCCATGGATTTTCCAGGCAAGAGTACTGGAGTGGGGTGCCATTGCCTTCTCCAGTAAATACAATAGAAAGCAAAAATTACATTTTCTGATGGGATTTTTAATCTAGGTATATAAAGACAACTATAACATAAATGGGTGATTATCAACTGAAGTGGTAAAATATGGTTCTAGATAGACTGAAAAATTAACTATATATTTGCAACCCCTTCAGGAGCACTTAAAAAATTACACAGAAAGATATGATGAAAATCACAATAAATAAATTGAATTCTATAAAATACTCAAATAACCCAAAAGAAGGCAGGAAAAGGGAAACAGAATAACAAAAAAAAAAATACAGTGGGAAAGAAGAGAAAATAACAAAATGGTAGCTCTAAGTCAAAGCGTGTGCTTGTGTACTTAGTCGTTCAGCTGTGTCTGACTCTTTTGTGACCCCATGGACTGTAGCCTGCCAGGCTCCTCTGTCCATGGGATTCTCCAAGCACGAATATTGGAGTGGGTTTCCATTTCCAGCTCTAGGTGATTTCCCCACCCAGGGATCGAACCTGCGTCTCTTGCATCTCCAGCATCGGCAGGTGGGTTCTTTACCACTAGCGCCACTTAGGAAGCCCAAGATATATACTATGCAAATATTAACTTAAAAAAAACTGCAGAGGCTATGTTAATATCAGATAAGATATACTTAGAGCAAAGGAAATTACCAGGGATAAATAGGAGTACTATATATTGTGAAAACGGTCACTTTACTGAGCTGACATAATAATCCTAAATGTTTCTGTGCTTAACAACAGAGCTTTAAAATACACAAAGGAAAAGCCAGAACTGAAGGGAGAAACAGACAAATCCATAAATCTGGCTGGAGATGTCAGCATCCCTTTCTCAGTAATAGATCCATGTAGATAGAAAATCAGCAAAAAAATAGAAGAACTGAACACCATCATCCAACTGGACCTAAGTGACATTTATAGAAAACACTCCATTAACTCAAGTGCTCATGGACAATTCACTTAGATTTGAGTGTGATCTCTGGGGACAGAGTAGAATTTCACATAATGTAGAAATTGGAAAGCTCATTTACTGTGACATACTCCATCTGAACGAAGAGTGACTTAGAGCAAAATGGACTGAAACTGGGGAGCCTGAATAGGAAGCTGGACAGGGTAAATCCTTCCTCCCTATTTTCTTCTATAAGACAATTGGGCTTGTTTTGTTACTATTCCACTGCACCCCCTCCCCAACTCATCTCTTTCCCCCACTACCTGCCTCACAGAAAGAGATGTCTGTATCATGAAAGGGAATCCCCCACTGCTTGGAAAGGGTTCTTCTTTAGTGGGAAAGAACAACCTGGAGCCCTGGTTTATGCATCACTGTCTAGTAGTGAGACCCGACAGGTGAGAACATGGGTGTTGGGATACCTTCAGGGTACTAGCTACCACTAAGAGACCCCATCCAGATTATCAGATGATCTCACCCTTTTCTGGGCCAAGGACAGCTCTCAACACCTGCCGAAAGCTATGAACTCTCTGTAGAAAAAGCTTCTTCGATGCTACCGAGAGATGCACACGACCAGTGTGTATACTCACACTGATACCTACAACTTTATGGGGTCTCCAGAGGGCAAAGGTTAAGAACTGGGGACTCCAGGCTAAGAAATCAGGCCTCTGAGGACATTATAATTTTGTCTCACCAAATGCCACAGAGCTGTACACTTAATAGCTAAGAGGGAGAGAGAAAATCAATTTCAACAGGAGGCAGGGTATCTGATCATATTTCCTCATCCCACAGAAATTACTGGCTGAAGGGCTTCCAATGGATTCTCAGCTTTAATCTTTCAACCTGTCTTGGACTAAATCTGTGGTTGTATAAAGTCCAGGTAGATGGGAAACTATTCACACCACCTGCTCAGATCTTACCTACCTTCAGTGTTGAAAGTGAATGAAGCCAGATAGCATGGCTGATGATGTGAGGGGCTGAGTGAGGAGTGGAAACAGCAGGCATTTAGAATCAACTTTGGCTAATTATCGGGCTTTCCTAGTAACTTAGACATAAAGAATCTGCCTGTAATGCAGGAGACCTGGGTTCAATCCCTGGGTCGGGAAGATCTCCTGGAAGAGGAAATAGCTACCCACTCTAGTATTCTTTCCTGGAGAATCCCATGGATGGAGGAGCCTGGTGAGCTATAGTTCAGGGGTTCGCAAGGAGTCTGAACAACTGAGCACCTAACACTTGGCTAACTATAGGGTTGTTATGTTGGGATGAAAATGAGAACTAAATATGAAATGCATTATTAATTTCAACATAGACTTAAAATTCATTTAAAGCTGTGTATAAGTCATTCTGCAGCCATCTTCTTAAAGATGGCTTCAAGCAAAAACCATCAAGTAATATAAAACCTAAAGGAGAAATGTTGATGAGGACCAGGATATTGGCTTGGACTTAAAGTGTCTCCTCATGTTGTAGCCAGTCTCTAGGATGGCCCTGAATGATCCCTGCCTCCCAGTATTCACACCCTTGTCTAGTCTCCTCCATAATTATGTGGCCAGTAGCACTGGCAGAAGTGATGCTATGTTATTTCTGAGATTGCTTATAATAGGACTGTAGCTTCCATCTTGGGTGTTTTCTCTCTTTCTCTCTCTCCCTCCCTCCCTCCCTCTCATCACTGGATCTAGGGAAGCCAGGTCCTAAGCAATCTTATGGAGAGGCCCAGGTAGTAAGAAACTAAAACCTCTTGCCAACTGCCATGTGAATGAGCTCTGGAGCAGATCCTCCAGACCCCTTTAGAGACTCTAGCCTCCTCCAAGGCTATAGCCCCAAACAACAACTTGACTGCAATTTCATGACATAGCCTTGGACCATGCAGCTAAGTCAGATTCAGGTTTTTGACCTTCAGAAGATAATAGATGTTTGTTATTTTAATTACTAAATTTCAGGGTAATTTGTTACACAGTAATATATCACAACAAACCCCACAAGCTGCGTATACACCTCAATTAAAAATAGTAACTATGCAGTAGAGAAATCTAAGACTTCAACTGGGTGATCAAAACTAATATCATTAGTGGGGGACAGATGGTACCCAGATGGGAAGGACATCCTGAGAAGGACAGAACTGTGCAGTGATTCCAGCCATGAATGTATATGTAGCATCAATCTAATCACAAGGAAGCAGGAGACAAATGCAACAATGCGAGGAATGTTCCATCAAAAAAGAGGAGAGTTGGGTAGGACTAATTGATTACTGTACTGTGGTTATGTAAGAATATGTCATTTTTTTTCTTGGGAAATTCACAGGGAAGTATTTTAGAAGTAAAGATACATGATATATACAACTTACTTTCAAATGATCCTGGAGAAAAATGTTTATATGTACTAAGAACAGACAGAACAAAATGTTGTCAATAGGTGAGTCTGCTGCTGCTGCTGCTAAGTTGCTTCAGTCGTGTCCGACTCTGTGTGAGTCTAGGTAAGGGCTATCGGAGAAAGCAATGGCACCCCACTCCAGTACTCTTGCCCGGAAAATCCCATGGACAGAGGAGCCTGGTGGGCTGCAGTCCATGGGGTCACTGAGTGGGACACGACTGAGCAACTTCCCTTTCACTTTTTACTTTCCTGCATTGGAGAAGGAAATGGCAACCCACTCCAGTGTTCTTGCCTGGAGAATCCCAGGGACGGGGGAGCCTGGTGGGCTGCCATCTATGGGGTCCCAAAGAGTTGGACACGACTGAGCACACAGCACATGAAATTCTTTTTCATTTAAAAATATTTACTAAAGACCTGTAAATTTAAGGTTCTTCAAAAATGTGCATGCGTGCGTGTTCAGGGGACCTTCCCGACCCAGGAGTCAAGTCTGCATCTCCTGCATTGCAGCTGGATTATTTACCACCCCATCACTTGGAACTTCAAAAAAGTGCATGCCTTTTAACACCTCAGAATGACAGTTTTTTTAAAAAAAATGGCCAAAAAATAGCCTTGGTGGAGGGCCTCCTTTCACTGGAAGGAAATCAGCAGAAGTGGTTTCCTCTTACTAACACCTTTCAGGCTCTCTGACACAAGATCGCACCAAACTGCACTCCCCACCACCAAAAAACATTAAGAGGGCTTCTATGCCTGGCGTATAGTGTGGAGGAGAGAAAGTAACTAGAAATGAGGTCAGAGAGGTGAAAGGGGAGTCTGATTATACAGGACCTTGTATGGGACCATGGTAAGGGCTTTGCCTTTGTTTTGGAGACAGGGACAGCCATTGGAGGGTTTAATCAGCCTCAGACAGCAATTGAAAGGAATGTCTATGAAGTTTTTCTCATGGGATTTTTTTATTTGGATACAAATGACTTAAGTAATAAGAAAAGAAGAACCCAAGACCCATTATGGATACTTCTACCACTGCAGCTGTGAGACTTTTATAAGTCATATTCTTCTGTTTTTTAAAAGTCACTCAGTCATGTCTGACTCTTTGCTATCCCATGGACTGTAACACTCCAGTCTCTTTTGTCCTTGGGATTTCCCAGGCAAGAATACTGGAGTGGGTTGCCACGCCCTCCTCCAGGAGATCTCAACTCAGGGATCGAACCCTCATCTCTTGCATCTCCTGCTTTGGCAGGGAGGTTCTTTACCACTGAGCCACCTGGGAAGCTCCAAATCTCAGTAAGTAGGTGCTAACAATAAACCATACCGGCAAAGTATCTCCCAGCGGGATCCACCTTCCCGTCATTGAATCGATTGTTTTTCTTCTCTTTGTCTACTGTGGCCAAAACAACTGCTGACTGATCTTCCCAGTTCAAAGCACAGAACTTTGTTCCAACTGTGGCAACATAGCCTCCCGACTGGCGAAGGGCCACAGAGCTGACAGGGGCATCTGCAGAGGCAAAAGCAGCAGTCAGAAGGTAGCCAGCAGTCACATTGCAGCCATCACACTATCCCGCATATCTAGGTGTGTGCAGCTCTTTGACAATACGAGTGCTCCCTCCTTTCTGTTGAACAGTGAAGGCTACATAACCAAGTATATTCGTTGAGCATGAACTCTGTGTGCTGTTCTGGGCATCAGGGATGGAAAGATGGATGAAATCCAGCTCCCAGCCTAGTGGGCGAAGTAGAGAAGTCAAACCACAGCAGTCACCATACACTGGGGCAGGCACCGAAACAAGTTCAGAGGAGAGGTTCCTAAGGATGTGTGTGTGTGTGTGTGTGTGTGTGTACCAGGACGTTGACACAGAAGTGATACTCAATTTGCCTGATCTTCAGGAAATTCAGAGAAAAATTGTGTTTTGTTCTAGCAACAGGGGTTTGGGCCATCTCTCTCTCCAAAAAAGGGCTTGTCTTATTTTTCTTTTTAATTAGGACTTATCTTTTTTTAAGGGACATATTTTGTATACTTTTAATTGAAATTTTCTTTTCAAATCCTTTTTGGTAGTAAGCATAGTAAAAAAAAAAAAAGAAAAAGAAATGTAGATACAGTGATTTAAAACTCACATTGTCCTTATAGTACTCTATTTTGTATATTTAAATTTTAGGTTTCCTGGGTTTAATATTTTTCCATGGAAACTTTTCTTTTTAAGTGGATAGATTGATTACTGTGGTGACTGCTCAAGGGAAACAAATTGACAGAATTTATGGTGAAAACATTTTGCAAGCAGTTATTCTGTACAAGATGGTGCTTGGGAGCATCTGGGTGTTTGGGAAGGGCTCTTAGCTAAAAGCCCTGCAAAGAAGTGGATTCCAGCCGTGAATTGTCCCAGGGAATGTGTGTGCGCGTGCTCAGTGATGTCCGACTCTTTGTGACCCCATGGACTGTAGCCCGTCAGGCTTCTCTGTCCACAGGATTCTCCAGGAAAGAATACTGGACTGGTTTGCCATTTCCTCCTTCAGGGGATCTTCCCAACTCAGGGATCGAACCTGCGTCTCTTACATCTTCTGCATTGGCAGGTGGATTCTTTACCACCTGGTGGCGCTAGCGGATTCTTTACCATCTGATGGTGCTAGCGGAATCTTTACCACCTGGTGGAGCACTCGCACACACATTCCACCTGGGAAGACTCTCAGGGAATGTGCAGGACACTATTAGGAGCGTCACATCCTCATCAGGGATCCCGACCTGTGGCCTGTGCTGTATTCTGTGCTTAGTCGCTCAGTCTGCTCAGTCTCAACCCAGGAATCGAACCGGGGTCTCCCGCATTGCAGGCGGATTCTTTATCAGCTGAGCTACCCGGTTAGCTTTTAAGCCCTTCGAGGGTTTGGGTTTTTGTCTTTGTTTTTCAGATTAGGGTAGGAATATATCCCTGGGCTTCCCTGATAGCTCAGTTGGTAAAGAATCTGCCTGCAATGCAGGAGACCTCTGTTCAATTCCTGGGTCGGGAAGATCTGCTTGAGAAGGGATAGGCTACCCACTCCAGAATTTTTGGGCTTCCCTTGTGGCTCAGCTGGTAAAGAATCCACCTGCAATGGAGGAGACCTGGGTTCGATCCCTGGGTTGGGAAGATCCCCTGAAGAAGGGAAAGGCTATCCTCTCCAATATTCTGGCCTAGAGAATTCCATGGACTGTATAGTCCATGGGGTTGCAAAGAGTCGGACGTGACTGAGTGACTTTCACAATTCACATATATCCTTAATATGTGCACCCTAGGAAAGGGAGTCTAGAGAAGGTCGTGGGTCTCTCCCCTCACTCTGATCATAGCAGGTCATAGTCATTTTTGCCTTTAGTCATGTCCCTGAGTGTATTAAAAGCTGTCCCCTCTCATTAAAAAGAAAAAAAGTTCCCAGTTCTGAATCGAGTGTCCTAAGGTCACAGGACCCTGGTATCTTTTTCCCACCAGCACAATAAGGAAAAGAAACTTCTTTATTACTTCTGAAGCCCATACCCTTG
>SJXQ01008695.1:67952-86900 GCA_006408695.1 Aepyceros melampus | reverse complement strand
CCATACCCTTGGGCCATAGAAGCTGATAAACCCCTCCTTGGGAAATCACAGGGCCATTAACAGGCACTTGAAACTCTCTTGTGAATCCCATTTAGAACAACAAATAGAAAGTCCTGGTTTATGCTTTCTAAGTCCAAAAGCTCTTCTTTGCATATTCAAAGAGAGGATATATCTGTTGTTTATTTGTTTGCAAACTAAGGCTTTGGACTGACCCAAGGTAGATAACCTTTGCTGTGCCACAAACCGAGTCTCCAACTTTCAATGCTGGTGTTTGAAGGTATTTAAGGAAAGAGCCTACTTTCTTGGACTGTGACTCACCATCCCAAACAAGATAGGGAATGTGGCACAGCACCCACAGGGGAAGAAGAAAGTATTGACTATCCAGATTTTACTCTTGGGTCAAAGTGGGGGATCCAGAAAGGGTGACAATACAATAGCTTTCAAGCATAAGCTTTAACAATCAAGTCTCAGAGGAAAAACACACTAGGTGACTGTCCCTCCCCAGGGAAGAAGTGGCTCTTTGGGCAGATCCAGGCCCATCCTTCATCCTTACCCATGGTCACTCGCCGCACTTGCTTGCTCAGAGAATCCCACCGGCAAACCTTTTTGGCAGGAATATCTACGAAGAGCAGAGAGTTGGACGCCTCCTCCCACACTGGAGACTCACCACAGCGGCAGTTCTCCCGCAAAACACACTCAATCTTAATGGAAGACATTGTCATGGGGGAGACCTACTGAAGGCAACAGAGATATGTCATCGCATAGAGCAAATTCAGCAAAACACCTGACTTAAGACCCTGGTAAGATCCCAATAGAGGCTGTTTTTAAAATCGGAACTGGAAAGGCTGGACACACTTTCTCCAGGTAAGAACAAAATATGCAATGTGGCAGGAGGAGATGCAAAAAAAAGAAAAAAGAAGCCATAACACAAGACATTTTCAATCAACTTACCAGTATTTTTTTTTCAAGGTTTCTGTAAAAAAAGAGAACAAAAACAACACTCCAACATCCACACCTTGGCTTAGCTGACCCCCAGAGAGAGCTGGCTGGTTGGACAAGGCAAGGCTGCTTTTATGCCAGCACCCAAGCCTGCAAGGCTGGTCGGGGGGGCGGACAGTTCCCTCATTGGGCGTCTGCAGGTCACCTTCTTCTCAGCCCTTCAGATCCGCCCATGGTGTCGATTGCCTTCTTTCACTTCCCAAAGGCCAATCTTCCTTCTCTGCATTTTTAGAAATGCGCTAAATACACTAAATTAAAACTAACATCCATTTTCTGTTTTAAAATTGAAATACAGTTGACTTACAATGTTGTGTTAATTACTGCTGTACAGAAAAGTGATTCAGTTATACATATATATGCACATTCTTTTTAAAATATATTATTTAACATTATGGTTAATCTTAGGATATTGAATACAGTTCTCTGTGCTGTACAGCAAGGCCTTGTCTATCCATTCTATATATAAAAACTTACATCTGCTAACTCCAATGTCCCACTTCATCCCTCCTCCAAACTGTCCCCCTTGGTAACCACCAGTCTTTTCTCTGTAACATTCCTTTTCAAATTCAGACACCAGAAAAGGGGGAGAAAAGGACCTCTCTGGGGTACCCTTGTAGGAAATGACAGGCCCTTAGCTATTCCTTGCTATCTAGGAAGGCACCCTGCCAGTTTGGCAAGGATTCTTGAACTCCACAGGCAGGAACATTCTTTTTTTTAAATATAAATTTATTTATTTTAATTGGAGGTTAATTACAATATTGTATGTAAGCCAGAAAGAAAAACACCAATACAGTATACTAACGCATATATATGGAATTTAGGCAGGAACATTCTATGCTGGGACTTTTAGGCCAGAGGCTGTGACTGGTGAACTGGTAGAAGAAAAAGAAAAATTATCAAAAAAGAAAAAAAGCCTTACTTAAGCACCTCATGTGGGAGAGGAAAGACAACTTTCCAGAGCCTTCTCTCTTTCCCAAACTCTGTCCTAATGATAATCAAAATTGCCTGCATCTTTATCCTTTTTCCTGACAGCTATCTGATTTGAGTCAGTGGTTCCACACACAGATGGGCAAATTGACAGGGGAAGAAAAAAAAGTAATCTTTGGTTTAATATTTCCTTCTGTAAACAGTTTTTTTTTTTTTTTTTTAAAGAAACATACAGCTCAAATCGTCCTCATACACGGCCTGCCAGCGCCGTAGCATCTCACTGGTTGTTCAAAATTGGCAGAGGTTCCAAAGGCCTTCCTGCTATCAATTTGAGATAAGGCCCAAGATCAGACGCGGGACTTTTGCAATCGCAGCTTTCAGCCCCACGCTCCGTGGCGCAAGCTGGGTGACGCTAATGACCCCTTTCCGCTCGGGCTTCGGAGGGCAGGGCGTGAGAGGAGGCCACGGCTGTGAATGGGTGGCCCGCCCGGCGGGGACACGACGTCATACGGCCGCGCTGCGCGGCGCCATCTGTGCGGGCGAGGGGGCCTCGCCCCGCGCACCCGCGGCGGCGCGGCTGCGGCCTCGCGTGACCGCGGGAACGCTGAAGGTTGCGCCTGCCTAGTCCCCAGCCCCCGTCGGCCCCGCGGGGTGCGCGCGGGGCGCGGGTCCCCGGGCTGGCAGAGGCGATCGGTTGTCTTCCGACCGCGCGGGTTTGTGGGTGGGGGTGGCTGTTGCCAGATGGTGCCGCTCCAGGGAGGGGGCGGGGAGGCCGGCCCGACCCGGGGAACTCACCAGGCTGATGACTAGGAGGAGGCTGGAGGTCAGGCGGACAGTCGCCTGGCCGGGGCTGCAGGTGGGGGTGGGGATCGGCTCCCTCCACGCCGTCCTCTACTCTTGGCTGCAAGAATCCGGCAGAGCCACCGGGGGCAGGGAGGTGGGGCAAAGGCTTGGGGCCCAGTGAACCCACGCTTTGGAGTTTGGACGGATAGCTAAAGGTTATCTCTGACTTAACAGAAAAAAGATATTGAAATGCCTCGATGAGAGATTGGGTCGAGGGTCTGATTAAACACAAACAGGTTCAAAAGGAAGGTTCAAAGCGGTTAAACAAACCTTCAGTTTTCCTAGTGGAGGCCAACTTTGCAAAACGGTTTTTTTTGGTTTTGTTTTGTTTGGGGAAGAGGAGAGGCTTTAGTTGATGTGAAGTGAAATAAGCCAGACAGAGAAAGACAGATACTGTGGGATCTCACTTACAGATGGAATCTAAAAAATACAACAAACTAGTAACGAAAAGAAGCAGACTCACATTATAGAGAACAAGCTAGTGGTTATCAGTGAGGAGAGGGAAGGGGAATGGGGTAAGAGACAGGGGTAGGGGATAAAGAGGCACAAACTGTTATACTATATACATATGTATAACATACTATAATATGTATAAAATAAATAAGATACAAAAATATTGTACAGTACAGAATATAGCCAATATTTTATAATACCTATAAGTGGAATATAACCTTTAAAAATTGTGAATCATTGTGCTGTACACTTCTCCAGATGTTGAGGTTCTCTTGTGTCTTCTTCCTATCCAGCAGCTTCCTCTAACTGCTCACTGCTGATGACTCCTCCAAATATATCTCAGCCCAGATGCCTTCCCTAAACTACAGTCCTGTATCTCAAACCCTCTATTTAACAGCATCATCGAGCTGTCCAAAATCAAGCCCTTCCTCTGCACAAACCACCTGGGCACTCTCTTAGTGACTGGGACCATGGTCCACCCAATGGTGTGTCTAAGAAACTCGGACACCTCGCTAGACCTTGCTTGTTCCTTGCCTCAAGTCCAGTTAGTCACCAGGTCATAAATATTGTCCCTTCAGTGTCCTTCTAATTATGTTGGCACTGCCCTGTTCATTCAGGCCTTCCCCGCTTCTTGCCCAAATTGTTGTCATCTTCTTGGAGATCCTGTCTCACGCCTTTGGATCTGCTGCCAAGATGGCCTCCTAGACTGTGAGTCCAGTAGGGTATGGGAGCATCTTATTCACTCTCACTTCCCCAGGTCCCACCACAGTGCTAACACATAGAACTTTTCAACTACATGCTTCTATTTATTTATTTTTTGGTAGGGAAGGGGTAATTGTATTTTGACAAAGTTGCAGTCTTACAGATAGTTACAGAAATAATATAAGAAATTCATGACTATCCTTCACCTAGATTCCCCAAATATTAACAGTTTACCACATTTGCTTTATGCTTCTTTTATTTACATATATATGTATATATACATTTTTTTTTTCTGAGCAGTTTTCTAAACAATTTGAGAGTTATGGACATGATTTTCCTTTACCTAGATGTGATGCACATTTCCAGAAGACAAGGACATTTTCTTATATAACCGCAGTACAATTATCAAGATCAGGCAATTTTTTGGGGGAGGGTGCTGTGCCACATGGCTCCTGGGAATCTTGACCAGGGATTGAATCTGAGCCCTCAGCAGCATTGAAGATGCAGAGTCCTAACCACCGGAATACCAGGGAATTCCGAAGATCAGGCAATTAAGATGGACATAGTATTATCTAGCTGAGTTACATCAGTTGTCCCATTGACATCCTCTCTAGCAAAAGAAAAAAAGTATTTCATTCCCAAATCCAGTCCAGGGTAAAGCATGGTGTTTAGTCGTGTTTAGTTTCCTTGAACCTGGAAACAGCTTCTCAGCCTTTTTTGTTTGCTTGTTTCATTACATTGATATTTTTGGAGTTCAAAATGTAGAATGTTCCTTAATTTGCGATCATTTAATTTTTCCTCAAGGTTAATTCAATTTATGCCTTTTTTGCAATACAACAAAAGTGATGCTGTATCCATCTTAACATCTGGAGGTAAATGATTTTTTAACTTTGATCACAGTACATGGTTATTGAATCTTCATAAAATACAATTTAATCCTACCACCCTTCAGTGGACCTAAAAGCATATAAGGCCCAGAAGACTTGTTGGTAGTCCCTTCTTGACCTCAGTCATGGTCTAGTTATATACTCTCTCTGCTTCTTGCCTTTGAACTTATTACTCTCTCTGACTAAAACATTATTTTCCTCCCACTAAATCCAACCCCTGCCTCTGTACTGGGCTAACTTCTACCTAAGATTCACCCTGGTTTCCCTTCTCCCAGGAAGCCTTCACTGACACCCCTGGCCTGCCATGTCACTTGTACAGCATCCTGTCTTTATGTTTTATAATGATATTCATCACACTGACTGAGAACTCTTTGTCTCTCTTGCTACATCATGAGCTCTTAGGAGGTAAGTCCTGGATCTTTTATTATGATGTAAGTCCTTTCATTCATTAATTTGTTCATCCAGTCATGCAAATCTGAGTTCACTGATTCCTTGTCATGAGGGAGAACATACATACCACGGGATGTCTCAATAAGAAGGTGTTAGATTCTTTTATGGGATATGGCCTCATATAAGGGGATTTGTGGGGGAAATTCCAAGGATTGGAAGTTCTTAGAAAGTGAGAGTGATTTTATGATTGGGTATATTAATTCTTATCTAGAAAGGTGAGGCGAAGGGAGTGATTGACAAAGAAGCAGCACCCATTTATTTATATGAGTTAAGAGAGGGTAATGTTTAGTCATTTTGGGAATTTGGACAATGTTTATAAAACTACTCTAGTTTTGGTCTTGATCCATTAGTCACAGAGTGGCCTTGTCTGATGTTGGGAATCTGTGAAACTGGGCATGTTCAACAGGAGAGCACCAAGGCCTTGCTGTGAGTGCCAGGCCAGCTCCTGCATGTCAGGGGCTGCATGTCTTTCTTGCTCCTCCCTTTCATCCAAGGGCAGATGAGGTCAGGCTACAGGACATGAATCTATGTATTCTAATCATCACCGTTACTGAGATTTTGCTGATCTAGAGGTAGCACTGAGAAAGCTGTCTGCGGAAGGACTTGGGCAAGTCTCTCTTGCTCCTTTTGTTGCAGGATGAAGTGCTGAATCTTGTGATGTGACAAGGGCTGCTCAGTGGCATTTAAGACTCTGGACAGGCTCCGCCCCAAAGCACCACAGGCAGTTACCAGAAACAAAATGATGAGCATCCATCCTTGTAATAGACCCTGGACAGAGAAGCCTAGGTGACTCAACCCAGGCCGTGGAAACATCTCCTATGGTTCAGCTGGCCTCTTGTAGAGAGCCCGGTGCCTTTTTCTTTTATCCTCGCAGAAATTGTTCTATTGACCTGTAATGTTTATGTAAATGCATCAAGGGATGTTTGCTAAAGGAGAACCCTTTCCTCTGCTAGCCAAGGAAATCAAGGGCTATAAGACTGCTAGTGACAAGATAGCTAATTAATTTAGACATTTTTTGGGGGGATGGGGGAGTCTTCTTGAGTAGAAGTTGTGTCATTTATGGCATCTGTTAAGATAAGAGACAGGTTTGGGGCCACCTTTTCACCACTGTGGGAACTGCAGCTCACAGAGAATGCATGAAGAGTCAGTTACCTTTCTGGGAGCTGTCCAGATTCTGCTGTTTCCCTCTACTTTTCATGAGAATTTGATCCATTGGAAGAGAGGTAGTTTTAAATATCTGAAAATCTCTAACAATTACCTCAAATATATTGGATAAGTTAGTGTGTGGCGGGTGGGCGTAAGTCTGATGATCACATAAGAAATGGTATCCTAATGGAGCACAGACCTTATTGGAAGTATAAGTATCATTTTGCATGAGCTAATTATATATCCCTTAAAATGGACAGATAATGTGAGTGGAAGTAAACAGTTCCCCAAAAGAACGTCTCTGAAGAGAACAAGTATTTGTACCACCAGGGGTTAGAACTCCAAGCTTTCACTGCAGGGGGCCTGGATTTGATCCCTGGTTGGGGAACTAAGATCCTGCAAGCCCTGTGGCAAGGTTAAAAAAAAAAAAAGGGAAGCCTGGTGTGCTGCAGTCCGTGGGGTCACAAAGAGTCAGACATGACTGAGCAACTGAACAGCAAGCCTCAGTAGAAGTATTTTGTTGATGTGAGGTCAGCTTTTTTTTAGCGGCCTTGATTCTTATTTTTCTTTATCTGGAATTCTACAGATTGTAAAATTTATCAATTGATGCATCTTTTAAATAAAAAACACCAGATTTGCCCATTGATCAATTAAAATTTGACTTTCTCGGTTCTTAGTTCACAAGTTTATTATGAAAAAACACTACAGTGCTCTTGTGCAGTAACATCATTTTATAGGAGGGAGAAAAAAAAACTCCATTCAAAACAAATCACCAGGTTCTGACAGTAACAAAGAACAATATGAGGCCAAGATTTTAGAAGTGGAGATAAATTGAGGGCAGACAAATCATATGATTAAATCAAATGGTATCCCTAAAAATAAACAAAATGATTTCAAAACTCACAAATAGAAGGGATGCTTTGGTACTTATTTTTAAAAATGTTCATTAAGCTCCAATAATTGCTGCTGTTCTTATCTACAGGCATACTGAGTAAAGCTATAGCTAAATGAAAGTTAAATTGTATTCACAAGATGTTAATGTTTACATCTTATTATCTGCAGTTTCTCAGAGAAAGCAAAGTAACTACAAACAGCACTCGGACAGAAACTGGTTTCTTGACCAACCATGTCGCCTTAGGACGCAATGAATTGGTTCGTTCTAAAGTGGTCATGGCTGTTGCTGACAAGTTCAGTTCAGCCTCTCAGTCGTGTCCAACTCTTTGTGACCCAATGGGCTGCAGCACACCAGGCTTCCCTGTCCTTCATCTCCCGGAGCTTGCTCAAACTCATGTCCATTGAATCAGTGATACCATCCAACCATCTCATCCTCTGTTGCCCCCTTCTTCTCCTGCCTTCAATCTTTCCCAGAATCATGGTCTTTTCCAATGAGTTGGCTCTTCGCATCAGGTGGCCAAAGTATTGGAGCTTCAGCTTCAGCATCAGTCCTTCAGCTGAGTCCTTCATCAGTCCTTCCAAGAGGCTTTGTATTTTTATATGGCACATCTTTTTGGTCCATGTGAAAACAAGTTTTTTTGAGTGTTAACTGTTCTCTGACACTTGTGGAGTTGTTCTTCCCATATCCATTATATGGCATGGGAAGAGCAAAACTGTACAAGTTTAAAATTTCATTACAGGAAGCAGTCTAGGGTACCATGAGTAACATGTGGCTCACTTCTGCAAGGTGCTGGGAGTATTTTCAAACTGCAAGAAAGAGTATTTTAGAATATCAGGTTCCATGATTGCAGCTTGGTTACCACAAGGATAACTGGGCACTGAAAATCTTTACTCCATTTGGGTCATGGCACCAGTTATATTCCTCCATCGCCAGCTGATGAGCTCTAGACACCAACGTGAGGCCATCAACATGATTAAATGTCTCAGAAATATCTTGCCCTAAGGTGTAACCAGCTCCTCGAGGAGATATAACCCAGCCTCCACCGTTCATCTGGATCTGACCACAGCAAGTCACACACTGGACCCTAATGGAGAACTTCTTATAGACGATCAAGTGCTCTGATGTGATCCAGTGTTATCTATGGCTGCTGAGTGGCCACCATGTAGACAGATCTGCCCATCCAGTAGTAGGAAGTGATATCCTATTCAGTGATAGGAAGATAGTCAAAAAGATCTGTAAAATATTTCTAAACATTTGCATTTCTGTAGTTTCTTAAACACTCATCATAGAAACCATGTACTTGTGTGATCTGTCTGCTCTCATGATTTCCCTGAAGAAAGGTGATACTTTCATGGTAATGAACCTTAAGAGCTACAAGCAGAGTAACTGTTTTCACTGAATGATATCCTCTGTCAAAATAATTGCCCATAAACAAGTAATTCGTATCTGGTGATGTGCCACCAATTCTAAACAATTCCATGAGATCGTGAAATTTCCCATGCACATCTTTACAGACAGTGACTAGACATCGAACGACTTGCACATTGGATTCTTTTATCAGGATTTCTTTAGCTTCTCGTGGAGGCTCTTGACCTAGGACTCAGACAGCTGCTTGCACTTGTTCAGCTGCTTGGTCCACTGGTCAGCTCCTTGGTGAACACCTTCTCGTCCATGATGCCTGAACCGCGCTCCTTCCACGCGCCACCCGCACACGGGCCACAAGCACATGCCGTCACCAGTTCCCAGGGTACTTGTGCAGATACTGGCGGTGGCGTGGCGCTAGCGCTGGCCCTCTAGCTCGCCCCTCTGTGCTTGGCCACCAGCCCCTGCCCTCCTCCACTTGCTCTAGCTCCAGAGCTCTGCTCTCTGTAACGGCAGCTGCCGGTGACGCCACGCCAGCGTCAGGAGGTGGTGGGATGCAGAGGAGTAGAAGGGCCAGAACCGGAGCTGCAGAACTGGAGGCCAGTTACTATATGACCAAAGTTTGGGATTAATGATGTAAGGGAAACTTAAGAACCAGACAAGTGTGTCAGTGGCTCAGTCGTGTCCGACTCTTTGCGACCCCATGGACTGTAACCCACCAGGCTCCTCTGTCCACGGGATTTTCCAGGCAAGAATACTGGAGTGGATTGCCATTTCCTTCTCCAGGGGATCTTCCCAACCCAGGAATCAAACCCAGGTCTCCTGCATTGCAGGCAAATTCTTTACCGTCTGAGCCACCAGGGAAGCCCGGAAGGATTTACAAAACTTTAATAGCTCCAAGGCACTGGTGCTACAGTAAGCAGATGATCTTCTGTTCTGTGCTGAGACAGAGGAAGCTTGCTCACAAGCCTCAGATGTCTTCCTACGCTTTTTGGCTGGCTGAAGTTATAAGGCATTAAGGGAAAAGGCTCAGCTTTGTCAACAATCTGTTAAATATCTGGGCCTAATCANAAGCGTTTGAAAGAAAAATGATTAAAATTTTGTCAGCAAACAGTTAAGTTCAGAGCAGTAGTTATGATTTGAGAAAGACCTGTCAGGACGTTTTATTTTTTAAGTGGCAGAAGGTCATATAGGGTCAAAAGTCGCAGGATGAAGGTAAGGGAGAACATATTGAGAAGACTTACTGGGGCGTGTCAAGTACAATCACAGGCATGATGAGTGATAAAGGGAAAGAAAAAGGCCGCTGAAGAATGAGACTAACCTTGGGCAGAAGCTGTCCACTTCTGCAGTCAGCAGTTCCTGGAGGGATCCTAAGAATAGTGTTAAATTGTGCCAATGGAATGGCCATCCAGTATTCAGGATGAAGTGATATATGCCTTTTAAGTTGGAAAACATAACTTCAGTACTTTGGAGTTTTGTTGGGTCAGTTGCCAACAGTACCTGAAAATCTCTTTTCCACTAAGGCTCAAGGGCAGTTTTTCTCTAATGCCTCTTCAGGAAGCCAAGCCTTCAGGTTTGGGATCATGCAGAGGCTGCTTAGGTGGGTGTTTCAAAAAAAATAAAATAGCTGTACTTGTTGGTGATAAAACTGGAGGTATGCGTCCCCTGCTGTAATTAGTGATATCAGCATGTCATAGGGTGGAGTCTAAGATGGAGAGTACTTTCCAAATCCATGGGGCAACCCGTTATTTACTCAGAAGGAGGTAACTCGTGGATCCTAGAGGAGACAGATCTTACTGCTATTAAGGATAATGGCTCAGAGGTTAAAGCGTCTGCCTCCAATGTGGGAGACCCGGGTTCAATCCCTGGGTCGGGAAGATCCCCTGGAGAAGGAAATGGCAATCCACTCCAGTATTCTTGCCTAGAGAATCCCATGGACGGAGAAGCCTAGTAGGTTACAGTCCATGGGGTCGCAAAGAGTCGGACACGACTGAGCGACTTCACCTTACCTCACCTCACCTTAGGCCATGGACATTCAAGGAGTTTCTGAGAGCTTTAAATTTTTTGGTTTTGAAATCTCATTAGTTCTCTTCCTTTTCCTGAATTTATGGAAGATAAGGGCAGTGCTGTTCCAGGAGGTAAGAATAAAAAATTGTGTTCAATGACCAGTGTTTTGTATCTGTTTTTTACATAGAAACTGTCCAGATAGCCAAAGATTATTTATTAATTAACTTAACCTTTTATCTAAGGCCTTAAAAGTAGTCAGGATGTGGAAATTTCAATTTTAGCTAATATGTTAAATTTTTGTGATTTGTAGCAACTTATGAATTTCATAAAATTAAACTCTTTAAAAATACATTTGTTATTGTCATTTGTTTGTGTATATATTTTCTCATAAAATTATGGAGACAATGGTAACTTACTTAACTCATAAAACCAGGTAAGAAATTTAGAAAGTTTAAATAATTTAACCCTGGTTTTCTACAAATCAAAATGTTGTGGTGACATTATTTTTAAATGGTAAACTAATTTATAAAGACTCTCAAATGTATCAAAATCTCTCCTTCATCTTGGAATTAAGTTCTTTTCTCATAATTAGAATAACAAAAGCCATTATGTAAGTACACTTTTCAGTGTCGACAAAAAGAAGCATCATTAATAACAGTTTCTTTTCTTATTTTTAGACATTTTGATGGCTTAATTTGGACTAGAAAAGTGTACATACACATAACAACTGAATGTTTTTTGATCAGTTAATCTTTAAAAATTTCCTAAAGAGGTAAAACAGAGAGAGAGAGACAAAAAAAATTTAGGAGGACCCAGCTTCAGACAAGATTTCCCAGGTGGTGCAGTGGTAAATAATATGCCTGTCAATGCAGGAGAAGCAAGAGATTCAGATTCAATCCCTGGGTCAGGAAGATCCTCTGCAGTAGGAAATGGCAACCCACTCCAGTATTCTTACCCTGAAAATTCCATGGACAGAGGAGCCTGGTGGGCAACAGCCCCTGGGGTTGCAAAGTGTTGGACATGACTGAGTGACAGCATGCACAGCTTCAGACAAATGTTAAATTTTACTTCTTAAAGGCTATTTATGTTGCTTTTTGAAGGAGAAGGAGAATGTGTTGATACAGAAACCACATTTTGACAAACACAAGAAAGAGAAAGAGATAAACAGATATATAGATATTGAGATTACAGCTGGTTGGACAATAACTCAAGCCACTGACAATTTTACCAATCTAAATAAATCTAAAGCTACCATTCATTAATCCTTGAAGTATAGAAACAAAGCTAATATAGTCTCTTATGTTAAAAATATTCTCTTTTTAAACAATTTCCTTATAAGAGTTTCTTCCCTTTTTGTTCTAACATACTTTTTTTTTTGGCCATGCCACAAAGCTTGTGGGATCTTAGTTCCCTGACCAAGGATTGAACCTGGGGCCCTCTTAAGTGAACAGTCTTCATGTCAAAAATTCCCCAATGTGGCCATGGTAATTTCAAATTGACCCCAGAGAAATTATGCCAGGTAGAGAGTATGCTAGTAGGAAAACATGAAGGAGTGGGTGTGTAGCATGGAAGAGTCGCAGTTTTAGATTCAGAAGACCCCCATGAGAACTTCATGAGCTGTCAGGTCGGTGCTTGTGCAATCTTGTGTCTTTAGAGCCTGGCTGAAGCCCAACCATTACCCATCAGAAGCTAAATAAAACCTCTTGATTCCAGGCCAGTGAAACAAAGTTCTTAGGGGCACAGAGACATAATTTAAGAAGTCTTTTTTTTTTAAGTCTTTCTAAGGTTTTATTTTAATAGCTTTATTGATATATAAGAGATATACAATAAACTGACATATACAAAGAGTATAATTTGGTTAGTCTCAACATATGCCTGAAGCCATTACCACCATCAAGATAAGGAATATATCCATCACTCTCTAGAGTTTCTTCTTGCCCCTTTATTATCTCTCTGTCCTGCCTCCTTGTGCTCCTAACTCCCAGGCGACCACCGATCCACTGTTACTCTAGATCGGTTTTCATTTTCTAGGTTTATATATATATGGAATTATACAGTATGTTTTCTGTTTTGTCTGGCTTCTTTTACTCAGTATAATTATTCTGAGAATCAAACTATCCACCCTGCTGTTGTGTAGTTCATTTTGTTACTAAGAGATATTTCACTGTATGTAAATACTACAATTGTTTATCCATTTAAGTGTTGATGGACATTTGTGTTGTTTCTAGTTTGGGCAATCACAAACAAAGCTACTATGAACATTTGTGTTCTAATTTTTATATGAACATTTGCTTTCATTTCTCTTGAGTAAATATTTATGAGCAGAATGGCTGAATCTTATGGTAGGTGTATGTTTAACTTTGTAAGAAGCTTCCAAACTGTTTTCCAAAGTGGCTGTGCCATTTTACATCCCCTTCTCCCATTATATGAGAGTTTTAGTTCACGGGGTATGGTGAGTCTTTTCAATTTTAGCCATTCTATTAGAGGTGTAATGGTATCTCATTGTGGTTTTAATTTTCATTTCCCTAATGACTAATGGGGTTGAGCATCTTATTATGTGAGCATTTGCCATTTATTGTCTTCACTAAAGTGCCTGTTGAGATGGCTTGCTCATTTTTTAAAATTTATTTTTAATTGAGGGATAATTGCTTTACAATATTGTGTTAGTTTCTGCCATACATCAGCATGAATCAGCCATAGGTATACATATATCCTCTCCCTCTTGAACCTCCCTCCAACATCCCACCCTATTCCACCCCTCTAGGTTGTCACTGAGCCCTGGGTTTGAGTTCCCTACATCATATAGCAAATTCCTGTTTGTTTTTTAAATTTTTTGTAAGTCTTTATTGAATTTGTTACAGTATTGTTTCTGTTGTTTTCTATGTTCTGGTTTTTTGGCCACAAGGCATGTGGGGTTTAGCTCTCTGACCAGCGATCAAACACACACACCCTGCATTGGAAAGGCAAAATCTTAACCACTGGACTGCCAGGGAAGTCCCCTTGCTCATTTTTTAATTAGGTTATTTTCTTTTCCTTTTTTGGCTGTTCCAGGTCTTCATTGCTTTCTGAGGGCATTCTCTAATGTGGCGAGTGGGGGCTACTCTGCATTGCGGTGCACAGGCTTCTCATTGTGGTGGCTTCTCTTGTTGTGGGCACAAGCTCTAGGAGCTTGGGCTTCAGTAGTTGCAGCATGTGGTCTCAGTAGTTGCAGTGGAGGAGTGTAGTTCTGTGGCATGTAGAATCTTCTCAGACCAGGGATCAAACCTGTGTCCCCTGCATTGGCAGGAGGATTCTTACCCACTGTGCCACCAGGGAAGTCCACAGCTAGGTTATTTTCCTGTTATTAAGTTGTAAGGATCCTTGACACATTCTGGATACCACTCCTTTATCAGATAAGTGATTTGCAAACCTTTTTCCCCCAGTCTGACTTCATTTTTCATCCTTATACAGTGTTTTTCAAAAAGTAGTTTTAATTTTGATGAAGTGTAAAATAAGTATGTTCTTTTAAGGAAAGCACTTTTGGTGTCATATCTGAGACATTTTTACCTAACCAAGATCCTAAAGGTTTTCTTCTTTATTTTTGTCTAGAAGTTTTATAATTTTAGATCTGGCTGTTTGACTCATTCTGAAATTAATTTTATGTATCGTGTGAGGCATTCATAAGAACAGTTTTACTTTTTACATATGGATATCTAATTTTTCCAGCACAACTTTTTTTGTGTGTGGCACTGTACTGGGTCTTCATTGCTGCACTCGGGTCTTCATTGCTGCACTCGGGATTTTTCCAATTGTGGCAGTGAGGGCTATCTAGTTGTGGCACTCAGACTCCAGAGTGTCTAGCACACTTCTGGGGAAGCGGATTGTTGAAGACACTTCTCTTTTCACTAAATTGCTCCACACCTTTGTTGAAAATCAGTTGCCCACATATATGAGTCTACTTATAAATTTATTCTGTTTCACTGAGCTATATGTCTATCTTTACCACAATCCCACATTGTTTTGATTTGTTGTTCAGTTGCTCAGTCATGTCCGACTCTTTGTGACCCCATGGACTGCAGCACGCCAGGCTTCCCTGTCCTTCACCATACTGTAGCTTTATAATTAAGACTTGAAATCAGATGGTGTCAGTCCTCTAACTTCATTCTTTTTGTTCTAAATAGTTTTGCCTAGTCCTGCAATTTCATGTAAATTTAAAAACTAGTTTATCAATTCTCCCCTCCCTCAAAAATCCTGGTGTGAGTTTTAAAAATTTATTTATTTTAAATGGAGGATAATTACTTTACAATATTGTAGTGGTTTTTGCCATACATCTACATGAATCAGCCATGGGTGCACATGTGTCCCCCCATCCTGAACTCCCTCCCACCTCCCTCCTCACCCCATCCCTCTGGGTTGTCCCAGAGCACCAGCTTTGGGTGCCCTGCTTCATGCATCGAACTTAGACTGGTTATCTATTTTACATATGGTAATATACATGTTTCAGTGCTATTCTCTCAAGTCATACCACCCTCGCCTTCTCCCACATAGTCCAAAAGTCTGTTCTTTACATCTGTGTGTCTTTTGCTGTGTTGCATATATAATTGTTGTTACTGTCTTTCTAAATTCCACATATATGTGTTAATATACTATATTGGTGTTTCTCTTTTTTACTTACTTCACTCTGTATAATAGGCTCCAGTTTCATCCACCTCATTAGAACTGACTCAAATGTATTCTTTTTAATGGCTGAGTAATACTCCATTGTGTATATGTACCACAACTTCCTTATCCATTCATCTGCTGATGGACATCTAGGTTGTTTCCATGTCCTAGCTATTGTAAACAGTGCTGCAATGAACATTGGGGTACGTATGTCTCTTTCAATTCTGGTTTCCTCAGTGTGTATGCCCAGCAGTGGGATTGCTGGGCCGTATGGCAGTTCTATTTCCAGTTTTTTAAGGAATCTTCATATTGGTCTCCATAGTGGCTGTACAAGTTTGCATTCCCACCAACAGTGTAAGAGGGTTCCCTTTTCTCCACACCCTTTCCAGCATTTATCGTTTATGGACTTTTTGATAGTGGCCATTCTGACTGGTGTGAGATGATACCTCATTATGGTTTTGTTTTGCATTTCTCTAATAATGAGTGATTTTGAGCATCTTTTGCATGTGTTTATTAGCCATCTGTATGTCTCCTTTGGAGAGATGTCTGTTTAGTTGGCCAACTTTTTGATTGGGTTGTTCATTTTTCTGGAATTGAGCTGCATGAACTGCTTGTATATTTTTGAGATTGTCTGTTGTTTCATTTGCTGTTATNCAGCATCGGACCTTGCTTCTATCACCAGTCACATCCACAACTGGGTATTGTTTTTGCTTTGACTCCCTCCCTTCATTCTTTCTGGTGTTATTTCTCCACTGATCTCCAGTAGCATATTGGGCACCTACCAACCTGGGGAGTTCCTCTTTCAGTATCCTATCATTTTGCCTTTTCATACCATATTGTTTTGGGTAGTATACTCATTTTCACTCTATTGATTCTTCCAATACATGAGCATGGTATATTTCTTCATTTATTTGTGTCATGTTTGATTTCTTTCATCAGCATTTTATAGTTTTCTATATACAGATCTTTTGTTTCTTTAGGTAAATTTATTCCTAAGTATTTTATTCTTTTCATTGCAATGGCAAATGGGATTGTTTCCTTAACTTCTCTGTTTTCTCATTGTTAGTATATAGGAATGCAAGGGATTTCTGTGTATTAATTTTATATCCTGCAACTTTACTATATTCATTGATTAGCGCTAGTAATTTTCTGGTGGTATCTTTAGGGTTTTCTTTGTAGAGGATCATGTCATCTGCAAACAGTGAGAGTTTAAGTTTTTTTTTTTCCAATCTGGATTCCTTTTATTTTTTTTTTCTTCTCTGATTGCTGTAGCTAGGACTTCCAAAACTATGTTGAATAGTAGTGGTGAGAGTGGGAACCCTTGTCATGTTCCTGATGTTAGAGGAAGTGGTTTCAATTTTTCACCATTAAGGATAAAGTTTGATGTGGGTTCGTCATATATGGCTTTTCTTATGTTGAGGTATGTTCCTTCTATACCTGCTTTCCTGGTGTGATTTTGATTGGAATTGTATTGAATCTGTAGATCAACTTGGGGATGAATGAAATTGTAATACTATTGAGCCTTCTGATCCATCAACATGGTGTCTTTCTTCATTTACTTAGGTCTCTTATTTTTCTCAGTAATGTTTTAAAAAATTTTTATTGGAGGATAATTGCTTTACAATGTTCTGTTAGTTTCTGCCATACAATACAAATCATCCATAAGTGTATGTATGTATGTATGTGTATATATCCCCTCCCTCTTGAACTGCCCTCACCCTCCCATCCCACCCCTCTAGGGAGCACCAGGCTGAGCTCCCTGTGTTGTATAGCAACTCCCACCTCTGTAATGTTATAATGATTGTAAAGGTCTTTCACATCTCTTGGCAGATTTATACATAAGAATTTCACGTTTTTGGATACTGTCATAAATGTTATTATTTGTATTATTTTATGTTGCATTTGTTTTTAAATTGGAATATAATTGCTTTACAATGTTGTGTTAGTTTCTGCTGTACAACAACGTGAATCAGCTGTATGTATACACATATCTCCTCCCTCTTGAGCCTCCTTCCCACTCTCCCATTCCACCCATCTAGGTCATCACAGAGCATCGAGCTGAGCTCCCTGTACTATACTGCAGCTTCCCACTAGCTATCTATTTTACACATGGTAGTGTTTTTATATCAATTCATCCCCCTTTCCATCCCCCACTGTTTCCACAATCTGTTCTCTATGTCTGTGCCTCTATTCCTGCCCTGAAAATAGGTTCATTGGTACCATTTTTCCATGTGTGTGCGCGTTCAGTTGCTCAGTCATGTCTGACTCTTTGCGACCCCATGTACTGTACCCACCAGACTCCTCTGTCCATGGAATTTTCCAGGTAAGAATACTAGAGTGGGTTGCCATTTCCTCCTCCAGGGGATATTCCTGACCCAGGGAGCAAACCCATGTCTAGATTCTATATATGTGCTGTGCTGTGCTTAATCTCTCAGTCATGTCTGACTCTTTGCGACCCCATGGACTGTAGCCAGGCTCCTCTGTCCATGGTAATTCTCCATGCAAGAATACTGAAGTGGGTTGCCATGTCCTCCTCCAGAGGATCTTCCCAATCCAGGAATCCAATTGGGGTTTCCTGCATTGCAGGCGGATTCTTTACCAGCTGAGCTACCAGGGAAGTCCAGATCCATACATATGTGTTAATATATGATATTTGTTTTTCTCTTTCATAAATGGTATTACTTTTAAAATTCCAACTTCTGATTGTTCCTTGTTAATATATAATAGATTTTTGTATATTGACCTTTTATCCTGCAGCCTTGCTAGACTCACTAGTTTTGGTAGCTTTTTTTTTGGTGATTCCATCTGATTTTCTAACATAGAAAATCATGTCATCTGAGAATAAAGTAACATTTCTTCCTTCTAATAAGGATGCCTTTTATTTCTTTTTCTTGCCTTAATTCACTGACTAGAAATTCCAGTATAGTGTTGAATTGTTACTCTCTGTATTGAGTACAGATACTCTTGTCTTATTCCTGATCGTAGAGGTTAAACATGAAGTCTTTCACTATTAAATATGATGTTAGCTGTAGGTTTTTCATACATGTCCTTTATCAGGTTCAGAAAGTTCCCCTCTATCCTTAGTTTGCTAAGCATTATCAGGAGTGAATATTGAAGTTTGTCAAATGCTTTTTATGTATCTTTGTGATACAGCAAATTACATTTTTTTGAATGTTAACTCAATCTTGCACTTCTGGAACTCACCTCTTGGTGAGTGTTCCACTTGCATTTGAAAAAAAATGTATATTTTCCTACTGGGGGGTGGAGTGGTATCAATTAAACCTAGGTAGTTGATAGTTTTGTTCAAATCTTCTATATCCTGTTTTTGTGTACTTGTCCTATCAATTAGACATAAACTGTAATTGCAGGTTTGTCCACTTTTCCCTGAAGTTCAAATCGCTTTTCCTTAATGTATTCTGAAGTTACATTATTAGATGTATAAATATTTAAGGTTTTTATGGCCTCTTGATGAATTTGCCCTCATGTGATACTAATATAGCCACTCCCGCTTTCTTTTGGTTAGTGTGAACATGGTATCCTTTTCCATCTTCTTACTTTTAACTTATTCATGTCTTATGCTTAAAAGTGTTTCTTGTGGGCATTACAGAGTTGCATTCTTTAATCCTCAGACTCTGC
>SJXQ01008695.1:13213-67867 GCA_006408695.1 Aepyceros melampus | reverse complement strand
CCAGGAATAGCAGTGAATTGCTTCCACTTCTCCAGGACAGTTTTTCAGACAACATGGACATCCAAACCTATGGCAAGTCCTTAGGCAGTGCCAGATCCAGCCACACTGGATCAAGCAGGCCCATAGAAGATTATCCAAGGCTACTTAAGAAGTACCAAAGGCTACCTTGGAAAAAGTAAGTGTGGGGGAGAAGGAAAGAGAAAACTAATTTCTAAGAGGAAGGATTTTATTGACTGAAGAAAACTCACATGTATTTTTTACATTTCCAGAAAGTGTTTCAACTAAGATTGAAAAAACAAGACCAACCTAGAGTGGTCAGCTGCAGGCCAGGTGGGCCCTTTGGTGAGGAGGAATGTGCTCCTGAAAGATAAGAAGCACTTGCTCTCTGCCTAGTGTATTAGTTTCCCATTTCTGTTGTTAATAAATTACCACAAATTTAGCGTTTAAAACAGCACAAATTTATTCTCTTATAGTTCTGGAAGTCAGAAGTCTAAAATCATGGTGTAGACAGGGCTGGGTGCCTTTTGGAGACTTCAGGGGAGACTTCTTTTCCTTCTTCAGTTTGTAGAGGTCACCTACATTCCTTGGCTCGTGGCCCTTCTTAACATCACTCCAACCTCTTGCTTCCATTATCACACTCCTCCTTCTACTAATGCTAATCCCCTTTGCCTCCCTCTTAAAAGTACCCTTATGATTATACTGGTCGGGTTCACCTGGACTACCAAAGATAATTTCCACATTTCAGGTCCTTAACCTTAACCACACCAGCAAAATCCTTTCCAGCTACCCAGGTAGCACTAATGGTAAAGAACCTGCCTGCCAGTGCAGGAGACTTGTAAGAGATGTGGGTTCGATCTCTGGGTCAGGAAGATCGCCTGGAGGAGGGCATGGCAACCCACTCCAGTATTCTTGCCTGGAGAATCCCACGGACAGAGGAGCCTGGTGAGCTATAATCCATAGAGTTGCAAAGAGTCAGACACGACTGAAGCAACTTAGCATCCATGCAGAGTACTTTTTATCATGCAGGGTAACACATTCAGATTCCAGGGATTAGAAGGTGGAAATCTTTAGGGGGCCATTATTTAGCCAATTATAGGTTAGACTAGGTATGGAGAAGTTCACCAGGTCCTAGCTCTGCCATGAGGCCTGTCGAGTCCAGATTTGTGTGAATTGTTCTTTGAATGTGAGCCTCTGAACTGTTTGCCTTTGTGTTAGATGACTAGTCCAATCATCTGTCCATATGGCAAGAATCAAGTGGTACAGAATTCGTGAGTAACCCCCTCTCAGGTTGCTTTCTTCAGGGAGAAGCTGAGTAGAAACTTGCTATAGCAAGTACAGCTTAATCAGCCCAATTCCATCTTTTATTTATAACCTGACAATCGGTTAAAATAAAATGAAACTGAGAATGTAGGGTGGGAAGAATAGTCAGGGGAGGAGAAATTAAATGCTTGGGAGTGTCCAGGCTTGAGGTTGGAATGCTCACACCCAAACTCACTTGAACAAGATGAAAAATGATAGATGTTCTGTTTATTAAGATAATGTACTCAGGGAGTGTCAAGGCAAAGGACTCATCAGTGACTGGACAAGGCAGAAGGTACTGGTCTGGGGTGTGACCACCCCCTTCATATTGCCTCACTTCAAGGATAACTATCCTCATGGTAGGTCATGCAATTCGTTCCAATCCATGAAGTAAAATGAACTGAATTCACAGAAGCCTCCCTCAACAGTGGTGAACTATTACAGAGCTCCATGTGTAGAATAGACAGTCTCAGGGTAGGCCTTTATTAAAAGTTATTTTAAAAATCAATATGTAATTGATGCTATTCATAAAACTTGAAAAATGTGAATTAAGGTCGTGAAAATCTAATGCATATTTGTTATAAATAAGATACATTTTTGAAAATATTACATGAAAATTATTCAGTGGTGAATTAGGCTTTAATCCTATCATGTATTTTTCTTCCATTTTTAGGGGTCAGCAAGCATACTGAGGCCTGTAAAGTCCTGGAGGGGAAAAGCCTCAGGACTGTATATCCTCTAGTTTATTCTGTAAATTTGAAAGTTTCCTCAACGTAAAAACAAAGGCTCATCTCTTATTAGAAATACAGACATCAGCATAAACCCAAAGCTTTTGTTGGCTAAAAGAGTGTTATTCGTAGTTTTGGTACAACATTTTACCTAGAAATTTACTGAATCGGAAGAGTTATCTATGAATGTGGTGTTGGGGAAAATGCAGGGGGAGAGGGGAAGGAGGGGAAATGAGAAGAAGGGGAAAGAAACTATAAAAGATAGTTATCTTTTAACTATTTTCACTAATGATTTACCCAGTGACCTTTACCAAATACATTTTGCAAACATAATGAAAATGTTTACAATGCCCTCAAAATCCCCATGACACTACATAACCTTTATTATATTAATATACTCACATGACTCCAAATAGAATGAATATTGTAAATAATGTATATTTAAAAGTGAGGCTTGACTAAGCCCTCTGAGCTTTGTGACTTTAGATAGGATCCGTTTCCCTAGTGATTTCTGTTGATCCTATGGTTCCATCTTAACAGGCCAATGAAATTGTGATTTCCAGGTAGAGTCCAATTCCTCAGAGCTCTCTTTGGTCCCTGGTATTGACACAAATCATGAATTTGTGCTTCTAAACATTCAATCGCTCCTTCTTCTTCCTTTCCCCTTACCATCTGTTTTGTTTAATGAATAAGATTTTTTATATAAAAGGCACATATGTTTTTTGAAAACCCAGATGCCCAAATAAAAAATTACCACACTGATGGCAGTTAGCAGTTTTCATAATTTAATGAAAAAGTATTGGTAAAAAGGTGACATTTGAAAAAAGACAGTTTGTCTTTGAAAACTGGACTATATAAGACAAAATGAAAAAGATTTAACAAGAAGGTTAAGAGGTAATACTTCAAACAACAGCAAAATGTAGCAAATACATTTTGGGGCAGTTGAAATGTATACAGCTGAAGGCTCCTTCATTTATTTAGGAAAATTCTGTAAAAATATTACAACTATATTTCCCTGACTGCAATTATTTTTGTCAATACTATCCCAATGGCATTACATATATGGAATTTGGCTGAAGCACTTTTTTCAATGTTTGCTTTTCTTCCCACTCACTCAGAATTGAAAGGCATGAAAGGACACAGGTTACTGCACTGGCCTTTAACAGAGGAGTTTATAACATAGCTCCACTAGAATGTCGTTACCATGAAGGTGTCAAATTATTATCTAACCCAGGAAATGAAAAGAAAAAGTACAGAAACCTAGTGCATAAATTGGAGAAATTCTCTTCCTCATTTGGATAATCCATAGCCTTTTCCTTTGTATTCAAATGAAATACAGGACACCGATCACACATGCTATGGCATGTTCACAGATGTACACAGGCACAAAAGAAACATTTTGAAGGTGTAGCCAAAGGAGAGGCAAAATACAGAAATTTTCAGAAAAGGAGGAAGAAATAAAACCAAAGAAGGCTACAGAACAAAAGTGGGAAAGAGGTTTTGAAAACTACTGAGTTTCCCATATTTATGGAGAGAAGGGCCCCTGCCTTTACTGCAGCTGGGATATTTCACCAGGAAGCAACTTTAAAAATCTAAAATGGCCTCATTGCCTGAAAAGTCTCACTACATGTTCCCAAAATAGAAGAAAGAGAACATTAATTTAAGGCTAAGAAAAGTGAGCAGAGTATATATAGTTGGCTTCACATTTTAAAAACTGTAACATTTTCCTCTTCTTTAAATGGGAAGCAGGTATGTTTTATCCTCCACAAACCTAACTATTCTCTTCCTCCCCAGAATTAATCAAGGCTGATAGTTTGGGAACAGAGTATGAGCAACTTCTGAAAAACAGCTCCAGCCTTTTTGTTTTGGAAATTGCCTTGGATTCATAGTCGATACAAAGCTAAATTATATCCATGTGTTTTTAAACACATGCTTTCAAATTCTGTTTGACAATAAAAATCTGTTTCAAAATTAAAGCAGATAAGAATAATTTCTCTGCACTTTATCTTTTAATTATACCTCAATAAAAATTTTATAAACATTAAAGCAGGTATACAAAAACTGTCAGCCAAACTCATTTAAGCCAAACTTATTTGAAAACAGTTAACACAAAAACCCTGACCTGATACAAATCCCTCAGAAATGTTCTCACTTTGGGAAAGGCTCTGGGATCCTTCACAAGCGCCTAAACTGAGAGAATCAGAGCATTTTCCTTGGAAGTAGTACTTTTGTAAACACTATCCACAAGTTAGCTTTTTATGCTTGTTAGCTGGGTGAAATAGTTACGAGTGTGTCCCCAACAAGCAAGTCTAGGAACAGGCACTGAACACTTATAAGCATTAGGTGTATTGACTTGGTAAGTTAAGATACTGTGAAAGGAACTCAACCTTGTGCAGAGCAAAGGAAGAGGGTAGTGAATTTGACAGTGTCTGAAATATTGGTCCCTGGTCTCTCCCTGAAGAGTGTTTCCAGGTACCAGTGGAGTTAGAAACTTCCTACAGAACCAGGTCTGGGAGTCACATGCCGTAGCTTCAAAAGATAAGTAGTTTTAGTGTCTGATAATCATGGTCTCTTGCAAATCCATTAACAATGCATGGACTCTTAATATGTATGTATATCAATGTGTTAATATAATTGGAATGCTGCCCCAAAGTATTTACTGAGCAAATTACTCTGGTCCCAGCTGTTCTCACTAGCCTCTGGCAAAAAAACCCACAACCACCCAAACTTTTGGACAATATGTAATCCCTATAATGTGCTTGTAAAAACTAGACTCGATACCAGTTCAAAAGCTGCAAACCAATTTAGTGTGGAAAAATTTATTCCATTTTACTACAATTCCTCCCAACATATACTAGAGTCATTTTGGTGTATGAGTTTTCCCCAATATATGAGGCAAAGGCAAAGATGGAGGTTTTCTTGGAATTTCTAATCACCTCTGCATTGAACTGTGGGAAAGAGGATATGTCTTGCTTTTACCATGGCAATCCCGCTTGGAATCATGGGGAGGATTTTCCCTGTCTGAACTCTCTCTCTTTACCCTGACTTTTTCCTCATTCCCATCACTTTCTGCTTCTGAATCACTCAGCTCCACATCTGGGCAATACCCATCATTCTCCTGATATGGAGCTCTCCCTGCTGACCGCCTAACAAGTTGCTTGCCCCAGAGCTGCTCTTTGGGGTTAATATTCTTGGCTGCCTTCACATAGCGCTGGAGGCTCTCTGTGGTCTTCATCCACTTATTGGTGGCCTCCTTAAAGGACCTGCTGGAGTGCTCCACAGTAGATTTTCTAAGGCTGCCCTGACTACCCAAGTGGGAGCTGAGCATGGGCTCCTGGTCAGAGAACATCTCACCTGAGCTGTCTTTTTGGGTGACATCCCCAGACCAGGTACCCTCTAGGCCATTGGATTTGGCAAACTTGGGATTAGGTTGATTTTTCCCATTCCCAATGGAAGACTGTCCATGCAGGGCAGCCTGAAGGACCAGAGGCTTTCCCAGAGACTGCCCATGATAGAACTTAGGAATGGAGGTTTGCAAGCAGGACTGAGATCCTCTGCTTCACTTCTATCATCGCTGGGACTGGTCAGTAAACAATCAGTCTGGCTCTCTTGTGGATGCTTTGGGTATGACTTCATTCTCATTTTCAGTGAATCTTGAGCCACTTGCATGCTCCTCATATTACAAACAGGGGAGCTGTCATCAGGAGAGAGAGGTCCATGATCAGGCTCTGTGGAGCTGTTACTGCCATCTTCTGTGGCTGATTTGGGCATTTTTAACTTTAAGGTAATTCTTGGTGGAGGGTAAAACAATGAATTTTCTAGTGCATTTGTCACAGGAAGTCCTGAAATTAAAAAAAGAAAGGTTTATTTTAACAACCAATTTAAATAACAGCATCTGTTTTCATACAAATGGAAATAACAAGAAAGTGGGGGCAGCAATACTCATAATTAGACAAAGTATACTTTAAAACAAAGTCTATAACAAAGACAAAGATGCGCATTAAATAATGATAAAGGGAGGAATACAAAAGGAAGGTATTACACTTGTTACCACATATACCCAAATAGAGGAACAACAAATATAAACAGCAAATACTAACAGAGATGAAAGAGAAATTTACAATAATACAGTAATAGTAGGAGACTTTAACGCCCCACTTACCTTAGTGGACAGATCACCCAGACAGAGCATTAACAAGTAGCAGTGATCTTAAATGACACAATAGACAAGTTGGACTTAACTGATATCTATAGGATATTACATCCCAAAACAGCAGAATACACATTCTTTTCAAGTGCACATGGGATATTTTCCAGGATATATCATATGTGAAGCCACAAAACATTTCTTGGATTATAAGAATTAACATTGTTAAAATGGCCATACTACATTTTTTACAGATTACAATAAATAATCCTAAAATTCATATGGAACCACAAAAGACCCTGAACTGCCAAAGCAAGCTTGAAATAAAAGAACAAAGCTGGATGTATCACGTGCCCAGACTTCAGACTATACTATAAAGCTACAGTAATCAAAACAGCAGGTACTGGTACAAAAACAGACACATGGATTGATGGAACAGACTAGAGAGCTCAGAAATAAACCCACACACCTGTGGTCAGTTACACTTGCCTACAACAAAGGAGGCAAGAATATACAATGGAGGAAAGACAGTCTCTTTAACAAGTGGTGCTGGGAAAACTGGACAGCTTCATGTAAAACAGTGAGATTAGAACACTTCCTCACACCATTTACGAAAATAAACTCAAAATGGATTGAAGACCTAAAATGTTATACCTGAAACCATAAAATTCCTAGAAGAACACAGAACACTTTTGACATAAATCACAGTGGTATTTTTTTTTTGGGGGGGATCTGTCTCCTAAGACCAAATAAATAAAAGCAAAAATAAACAAACAGGACCCAATTAAACCTAAAAGCTTTTGCATGCAAAGGAAACCACTGACAAAATGAAAAGACAACCTACAGAATGGAAGAAAATTTTTGCAAATGGTACAACCAATGATGGGTTAATAACCAAAATACATAAAACAGTTCATACAACTTGATATTATAAAAATAAGCAACCCAATTAAGAAATGGGCAGAAGACCTGAACATTTTTTGGAAGACATATAGATGGCCAACAGGCACATGAAAAGATGCTCAACACTGATAACTATTAGAGAAATGCAAATCAAAGCCAGAATGAGATATCACCTCACACCTGTCAAAATGGCTATCATCAAAAAGTTTGCAAATAATAAATGTTGGAGAGGATGTGGAGAAAAAGGAACACTTGTACACTGTTGGTGGGAGTGTAAATTGCTGCAGCCACTATGGAAAATAGTAGGGAGGTTCCTCAAAAAGCTAAAGTTAGAACTACCATAGGACCCAGCAATTCCACTCCTGGGTATATACCTGGAAAAAAACAAAAACACTATTTCGAAAAGGTATGTGCACCCTAATTTTCACAGCAGCTCTGTTTACAATAGCCAACATATGGAAGCAACTGAAGTGTCCATGAACAGAAAAATGGATTAAGAAGAGGTGATATATATATACCACACACACACACACACACAATGGAATATTACTCAACCATAAAAAGAATGAAATTCTACCATGTGCAGCAACATGGATTAACCCAGAGAATATGCTAAGTGAAATACGTCAGCAGCAAAAGACAAATACTTTATGACATCACTTATATGTGGAATCTAAAAAATAATACAAATGATTATATATGCAAAACAAACAGACTCACAGATATAGAAAACAAACTAGTGGTTAGCAAAGGAGAGAGGGAAAGGGGGAGGGAAAAATTAGGGTATGGGATTGAGAGATACAAACTAGTATGTATAAAATAAACAACAAGGATGTATTGTATAGCACAGGGAATTATAGCCATTATCTCTTAGTAACTTTTAATGGAATACAATCTGTAAAAATACTGAATTACTATGCTGTGCACCTGAAACTAATATAATTTTGTAAAGCAACTATATTTCAATAAAAAAATAAACAAATAAAGGCATACATTCTTACAGCAGTGTTCACATACCCACTTTTCAAATACTGAACAAGTACCTGTGTTTGATATGTACATATAGCAGCTGAAGTTAGCTGAACTAGAGGTTAGGGTGGGAATTGCTACAGGTGGAAAACTTAGCACTGCCACTTTTTCCTGTGTGACTCCCAACCTCTTCACCTCTGTTCTCCTAGTCTGTAAAAATAATCACAAAGACTAGTGTGATGCCTCATACATCCCTCTGCTCCTTCTATTTCTGAAAAGAATGTCACTAGCAATGGTTTAGAATAGGGCCTTCCTATTTGTGTGTCTGTACATGTGCATGAGTGGGTACTGCACAGCATTCAGAACTTGCCTTAAACACAGTCGGGCTTCCCTGGCGGCTCAGATGATAAAGAATCTGCCTGCAACGTGGTAGACCTAGGTTCGCTCCCTGGGTCAGGAAGATCCCCTAGAGAAGGGAATGGCACTCTGGTATTATTGCCTGGGAAATCCCATGGACGGAGGAGCCTAACAAGCTACATACAGTCCATTGGGTTGCAAAGAGTCAGACACACTGAGCGACCAACACTTTCCCTTTCTTTTACTCTGAACATAGACATTTCAGATCACAGCTTCCAGCCTTCCTAAAGCAAGTCAAATACAAACTCACAAGAATGTAGTACAGGTTTTGGTGGTTCCCATATATTTTATGTCCTTAACTTAAAATAATTTCTTCACTATGAATGACCACCATGGAGGTGTGGGGCAGATTTTGTAGTGGCAAGGCCTCCAGAAAAGAATCATGATGTTTCTGCCAATCATGATATTTCTGCTGTTATGGGCTTGGCCTTGGGAGTACTGGCAACAATTACCTGGTTATATCAACCCTATAATCATATTTAGGACAAGTCTTCCTCTATTATTCTGAGTGTTCTGAAATCAAAAGGGCGCTAGTATCAAACAATTTATTTTTGTATAAGGACTTGACCTTTGCCCATTACCATCTCACTGTAGCCTCACAAAGATGACATACAGAGAAGACAACTTTTAGGTGCCCCAGTGGACATCTGTTCCCTAAAGGTCCAAACTGAACACTCAGTCTCCACTTCTATCAGGGCCTGCCATCTGTTGCTGCCACAAGCAGTTATGGGGCTGGGTCCCACTAATCAGAAGCCACATGGTCTAGGGGCTAATTTCCTTGGCACCATGGAGGCTCTTCCTGCTGTCCTCTGGTTCTCCTTGTCTATCATGGTACTCTTATGGCTGAGCAGCCCTGCTGTCTCCTCCTACACCATTGTGCCGTGGCCTTTGATCCTCACAACTTTCCATAAGACTTTGACACCTATCTGACACCTTATTTCTGGGTGTCTCTCTTGCTCTATAGCTGGCCCTTGGCAGAAGCTGAATTCTGCACACATTGCCCAGTGACCCCTAGTTGCCCAGGCTCTGCCACTGACCTCTGTATTAAATGAGGCAAAGGGAGGTTACAAATATCTCTGAATATGACTGTCATCATTACAGCCAAGCTCCTATGCTTAGAGTATTGTAATTATGTTCACTTGTTTCTCTCACCAAGTGGGCAGAGTTCTCTGAAGTAGGAATTCTGTCTTGCTCGCTGCTCTGTCTTCTAGCTCAGCTCTTAGTTCATAGGAGGTGCTCAACAAACATCAGTGAATAAGTGAAAAAGAACCCAGATCTCCTACTAAATTCTGGCTAAGGATGTGTCATTAACATAACAGATTGTTAGGATGAGTAACCCTGGAATTAAATGTTTTCCAGAAACTAGGATTAGATTGTATCCTACTGATTTCTAAATTAACCCAATGATTTTAGAATCATTTCATGGCTCCAACTAACAACCTCTAATATCTGTCTGGGATGTAAGTTATCTGTCCTAGATCTGCAACTCCACCAACCCTACCCTGGGATTTCTTGTCTCATGAGTCAACAGCGAAATGGGCCATATTACATCATGGTTGGACTAGAACAAATGAATTTAAAAGATTTGTAAGTGAAACAATTGATACAAAATTTATACAGCTTACCTGCAGCAATTTCCTCATTAGCAAGCTTGACTTGCAAACCAAAGATCTGTTCTTGTAATTTGTTGTATGATAGTTTCATTTTTTCTCGTCTGCTTATCATGTAGCACAGGTTTCGGACCTGTAAACCCAACCCCCAACAAATAAGAGAGTTTTGTCATGTTACACAAACCTGACAACTGAACATTGTTTAGCTAAGATTAAGACAACTTAATTTTAAGTCACATGGGGTTGGGGGCTGAGGAGAGAAGACAGAACCTAAAAGCTGCATAAAGAGAGCTGCTCCATAGGTATTCACATGGCACGGTCAATGGTGGGATCATGGTTCCCCTATCAATCAGCAGCACAAACAAAAGCTCCAAAGCTACCTTCTCAAGTCTACTATTCCTGTCATGTCATTGGCTTGATATTTATCTGTGCAGTCAGGCTGGAGAACTGAATGACTTAACAGTTTGGCTTTCCCTTTAGATCCCTGAGTAAATGGTGGCAATGCTGGATCCAGTATTCTAATGAGTGCTGGACCAGCAGGATAAAAGTCTGCTGGGAAGACTGGAAGTAGCTTTTTTTGCTCACACTTCAGCTCAGTCAAGTTTCCATAGCCACAAGGGTGAAATCCTCACTCTCTCATGCTCTCCCATCTGGACAAGTTACTCAAACTTTCTGTGTCCCAGTTTATTCATCTGAAAATAGGGATAACTGTACCTTCTTCATATGCATGTCAGGATTATGAGTTAATATTTACAAAATGCTTAGAAGAGTGGTACCACATAGTAAGTGCTAAATATGTGTGTTAAATTTTAAAAAGTGAGTAAAATCAACCCTGCATATTCACTGGAAGGACTGAAGCTGAACTTCCAATACTCTGGCCACTTGATGTGAAGAACAGACTCCTGGAAAAGATCCTGATGCTGGGAAAGATTGAAGGCAGGAGGAGAAGGGGATGGCAGAGGACAAGATGTTTGGATGGTATCATTGACTGAAAGGACATGAGTTTGAGCAAACTCTGGGAGATGGTGAAGGACTGGGAATCCTGGCGTGCTGCAGTCCATGGGGTCGCAAAGAGTCAGACATGACTGAGTGACTGAACAACAAAAAATCTATTAGTTCCTCTCCAAATTCTGGTAGCAGAAAAAAAAAAGCCACCATTACACTTGATTATAAGATTCTCTAGGGTAAACACAGTTATCACAATTGGGCATGTTGGGGGTTTGCTACTAGCATCTAGTGGGTAGAGGCCAGGGATGCTGCTAAACATTTTACAGTGTCCCTCACAACAAAGAACCAGTTAGTCCCAAATGTCAATAGTATCAAGTTTAAGAAACTCTGATCTGGCACTTTCCTAAGCAAAATTCATTCTTTCTTCAACCTGCAGTCTCATAAGTGTGTCAGTAAAATATAGCTGAGCCAACTTAGGTTCAACAGTGGAAAAAAGTAAACCAAATGAAAAATTTATTTCATAATGCATCTAAGTGAGGATAGACTCTTCTATTCTCTGATGTGTCTAGCAGAATTTCAACTAAGCCCAACATTTGGGGCCACAATGAAATGAGAAGATAAGCAAGGGCACAGAAGCCTATACTACAACTATAAATTTTTTTTTTTTAATCTGGAAGTGTGGCCTCCATTCCTATGTAGACCAAGACGTATACACTAGGTCATAGTTGGTCACCTTACCCTCTCTAGGTCTTGCCGTAGGTGCATAAACATTCTCATGCGAGTGTGAATACTCTCTTCTCTTGGCTGTACCAGGACATTTTCTTCTTCCTCTTTTGGAGGAAATAATGGCTTATTGAAGTTACTCTTCCGCTTCAGCTTCCAGTAGTTATAGATGAAGTCCACAATTAGCATGGGCAGCCCCAGCTCTGTGGCCACATCTTCCACATTGACCATGGAATAGAACTCCTCCTCCAGCTCCCGAAGCTTCTGTGCTCGCAGACTGGTCTTCTCACTCTTGGCCTGGCTTTGCTCTGAAGCTCTGTGTAGGGGGTACTCGGACTCCCTGAGCTTTTGCCTGCTTTGGCTGTGCTTGAGGCAGTATGACTTGAACTTTACTTCATCCCCCTTATCTAGGATGGTCTTCATTTCTAGGCTGTGCTCGAAGGCACAGGTGACATGGAAGGCAGTGATACAACTTTTTATTGAGCACTGTGGGGAGAAAAGATGTGTTAAGGCAGCAGGGCTGTGTGGGGAAAAGGAAGCTCTATATACCTGGGCCTAAACTGAGAGCTCATAGGAAGCAAAGACAAGACAGGGAGAAAGTTGGTCTTAAACTGACTATGACAGACACCTTACAAGAAAGCCTGGAAATCTGCTCTTTTACAAAACAGTAAAAACAGAGGCAAAAAAAAATCTTTTTTCAAACTCTTTAAATTTTAGCACAAGCGTTGTTTTTCTGAGAATTCTTCTTCGGCCCCTATAAAGAGTCATGCTGTATTTTTTCTGTGACCCCAGTATCGCCTTATTATATGCTTCTATAATGGTCCTTTTAAACTATACTTAGAGCATACCAAATGTAAAATTCCTGGCCATGGTTCTTAAAGACAGAAGCTGTGTCATTCATCTTTGCATTGTTACCAACTATTGAACTAGCAAGTGCTCAAGAAATACTTCTGAACAAATGAAGAAAAACAGAATCAATATTACTGCCAGAACAGCTACTGGTTCTAAAAAAGTCACAGGAACTCCAATATTTAAGTAACCTAACTTCTTGAAATTGGTCTTATAGAGCTGTGCAACATGGTAGCTAAGGTAGCCAACTGGCTATCTTAAATTACATATAAAATAAAATTAAAATTACATACAATTAAAAATTCAATTCCTTAGTCACACTAGCCACATTTCAACCATGCTGGACAGCACAAATTTCTATCACATCACAGAAAGTTCTACTGGACAGTATGGTTACAGACAATCTGGAATTAAGTTTACAATATTCTTCCATTCATAGATGTAACACATTTCTTAGGTATCACTATGGGACATGCACTCAGGATTCACAGGGAGGCAAAGAGAACCTAGCCCATGACTGCTAGACTCTTGTGCTTCAGTTGGTTTCAATTACCATTTGTTATGGCTATGTTAACAGTTTTCCTTCCAAAGATTTAACACGCACATGTATTTATATTTTTATGCAAATAAAAGAAGGAAAGCAATGGAGGATCTGTTTCAAAAGATATAGTGGGAATTCCCATGATTAAAGCCAAGTCTCACATCTTTTGGAAGCATGCATCTGGAGGGGAGACTGCTCAATTATCTATATGTTGGGTTTTTGATAACAAAACATAGAGAATGACCTTGGATATGAATAAATACTAAAAAAATGAAAAACCTGGCAGGCCTCCTTAAAGATTGAGAAATTCAACACTTGAAAATACTGGCAAAACAAGAAAAGATATTCAAAATTGCTCGTTAATAGAGAAATGCAAACCAAAATAACAGTGAGTTATCACCTCATGCTGGTCAGAATGGCCACCATCAAAAATTTTACAAAGTATAAATGCTGGAGAGGATGCTGAGAAAAGGTAACTCTCTTGCACTGCTGATGAGAATGTAAATTGATAAAACCAGTAAGGAGAACAGTATGGAGATTTCTTTAAAAACTAGGAATAAATCTATCATATAACTCAGTAATATGTAACTCAGAATCCCATTGCTGGGCATGTACTCTGAAAAACTGTAATTCAAGACACATGTACTCCCAATATTCATTGCAGCACTATTTATAATAGCTAGGTCATGGAAGCAACCTAGATGACCATCAACAGATGAATAGATAAAGAAGTTGTGGTACATATATACAGTGGAATATCAGCCATAAAAATGAACAAATTTGAGTCAGTTGAAATGAGGTGGATGAACCTATAGCCTGTTATACACAGTGAAGTCAGTCAGAAAGAGAAAAACAACTATTGTGTGTTAATGCATATATATGGAATCTAGAAAAATGGTACTGATGAATCTATCTGCAGGGAAGGACAAAGACGTACAGGACTGTCTTGTGGGCACAGTGAGGGAAGGAGAAGGTGTGAGGAATCGAGAGGGTAGCACTGACATATATACACACTACCATGTGTAAAATAGATAGCTAATGAAAAGTTGCTATATAACACAGGGAGCCCAGTCCAGCACTCTGTGACAACCTAGAGGGGTAGGATGGGGGGCTGGGAGGGAGGCTCAAGAGTGAGGGGATATACATATGTGTGTATGTATACACACACACACACACACACACACACACACACACACACATGGTTGATGTGTTGTATAGCAGAAACCAACACAACATAGTAAAGCAATTATCCTTCAATTAAAAAAAAGAATACTGGCAACCACCAAAGCTTTAATGGGAGCAGATTCCACTTAATCTAATTTCACAGGATAAAGAATTTCAAGGATGAACAACAATTCAAAGATCATTTTATCCAACCTCACACGTGTTATTACTTGTGAAAGTAGTGAAAGTGTTAGTTGCTTGTCGTGTCTGAATCTTTGCGCACCAGGCTCCTCTGTCCATGGAATTTTCCAGGCAAGAATATTGGAGTGTGTTGCCATTTCCTTCTCTAGGGGATCTTCCTGACTAAGGGATTGAACCCGTGTCTCCTGAATTGCATGTGGATTCTTTATTGTCTGAGCAACCAGGGAAGCCCATTATTACTTGTACTTCCGTAAAGTACCTGATTTTCTACCTAAACTGCCCCCTACCCTCAACTCCTACTTTTCAGTTAAGTGGTACTCTAGCCACCTACTGCATTCCTAAAACAGCCCACCCCAACTTAGCTTAACTGGAAGAGTTTGTTCCATTACACTGAAATTTGTATCCTTAAAAATTCTATGATTTGAAAAGCCTCATGAAAACAAGGATGATGAAAAGCCCAGACTATACTCTTATTTGGATACCTTCTGTTATCCCTTGACTAAGAAACTAACTGGTCGTTTAAAAAACAAGTAGCAAAAGGCATTCCATAGGAAAAGGTTAAAAATGTCGGGCATAGTGCTCTTCTGCTGTTTAATAGACAAAAATGAGGGAAGAGAAAGCAAAAGGAATGTTTTCTGTTCAAGGAGATGAGTGTGTGACATAAAACTACTACTGATGGGAAGCTAAAAAACAGATCATCTCTCTTAGATCAAATTTATAAAATGTAGAGACATAAATATAAATTACTCAAAATAAAAGACAATAACATGAAGAAGAATTGGGTACTTAGATGAAAAATGAAATGTCCCTAGGAAACTGCCATAAAATCCATGTAGTTTCAAAAAAGGTCATTCTAAGGTCATACTCAAAGCTGGAAGTCCACATACATATCTTGGTGATAAAGGAGAAATGCTAACCAATCAAACAACTTTTTCCTTTTTTCCAAAAATATATCTGGCACATTCTACTAAACAAAATGCTTTTGTAAATATCTCATTTCTACCGTAATCACTTAAGGTGACAGGGGTGGTGGTGTTTTAATGCCCATTTAAAAAGAACAGCTTTACTGAGATATAATTTACACACCACAAAACTCAATTTTAAACATTTCAATTTAAAATTTAAATTAAATTCAATTTAAAACATTTCAATGTTTTTAGTGTATTTACAGAGTTGTACAACCATCACCACTATGTAATTCCAGTACATTTTCATCACCCTCAAAAGAAATCTCATTTCTATTTGCCGCTCCCTGTTCCCAATCCCAGCCCTAGCAACCACTAATCTACTTTGTGTCTCTATAGAAATGCCTAGTCTGGGCATTTCATGTAAGTGGAATCATAGGTGGCAGTTTATATCTGGTTTCTTTCTTCGCATGTTTTCAAGGCTCATCCATGTTGCAAAATGTATTAGAATTTCATCCTTTTAAAAATATGGCCAAATAATATTCCATTATATTGGATATACCACATTTGTTTATCCATTCTTCAGTTGATGGACATTTCCACTATTTTTACTTTTTAGCTATCATAAAATAATGCTGCTATGAAGATTTGTGTACCAGTTTTTGTGTGGATATATGTTTTCATTTCTCTTTGGTAACATGCAATAAAAGATTAACTTTGCCAAAGAAAACTTTGGCCCTTTGCTTCTAGCTCCTGAGAGGTAACCTCTTAACCTTCAGAATGTCCTGTCTGATAAGAGTGTCTTTATTTACCTGGAGGCCTTGGGCCATGTCAGATAGTCTCTGCTAACAATGTGATTTATGGTGGAAGCTCTGAGTCATGTGGTATCAGCCTGACCTTTGGAGGGACTGGAGAGACTAGAGACTAAGTCCAGCTATGCAGGTGGTCAGTCATGTCTACGTGACCAACTCCTATTAAAATCTCTGAACACCAAGGCTTGGGTGGTTTTGCTGGTTGGCAATACTCTGTGTATTATCATACATCAATGCTGAGAAAAATAAGCACTGTCCACAAGATTCCTCTTAGAGAGGAAACTGGAAGCTCTGTGCCTGGTCTCTTCTGGACCCTGCCCTATGTACCTCTTCCTTTTGCTGATTTTAATCTGTATTCTTTCACTGTAATAAACTATGACCATGATTATAATTGTTTTTTGAGTTCTGTGAGTCCTTCTAATGAATTATTGAATTTGAGGGTGGTCTTGGGGGACCTCTAACTTGTAGATATATACTTAGAAGTGGAATTACCAAGACATATAGTAACTCTATGTCTAACTTTTTGAAGAATTGCCAAACTGTTTTCCACAGTAGTTATATGCATTTTACATTCCCACAGCAACACATAGATGTTCTAATTTCTCCACCTTCTTGCCAATAATTGTTATTGTCTGCTTTTTTGATTATTACCACCCTAATGAGTATAAAGTAATATCTCACTGTGGTTTACTTTTAAAGGAGTTAAGAAATAATTTTCTACTTATTTTTCAGAAATTATAGAAGAGAAATGAGTTTATGAAATACTTTCATTAGAGGGAAAATACTATCCTTACATGTTCACATTTGTAAGGGGAGTTGGAGTTTCTTGTGGGATGAGAATTGAATCAGATAGGGTGGTTAGAATAAAAATCTTTGAAAAAGAACACCAGAAACTGATTTAGGAATTAAATTGTTTCTTGCCTCTTTAAAGAAATATTTTATTACCCGCCCTAAAAGAAAACAGTGTGTACTCCACAAAAGCAGATAACATCTGCGCTGAACACCATGGGCCTGGTGCATTTGTCCTCAGCAGTTTTTATCCTGCTGCAGGACAGTGTCCATTTGGTTGCCCTTAATACCCAGTAATCTGTGAACAGACAAATCGGTGATATCAGAGCAGGTTTCTCAAAGTCTGGTCACTGACACCATGTCATACATGGTTCAAAGTCAGCCTACAAAACTTATTTAGCTGTTATGTACTTAAACTCTAGCACCAACAGTGGCCACCAGTCCTTCTGATCTCTCATCCCTAAGGGTCTGCAAGGTCTGATGGGTGATGTCACTTGAGTGTTATTTAACTTTTCTCATGTTTGTATCTGGTCTCCCTTAATAGACTATACATGCTTGAAGCCAAGAACCAGAAATATCTTAGAACAGGAACAATCTGTACTCACAAATAAAATTTGGAATATATGAAAAAAATATTAAGGTGCTTTCCCTCTTTTTTTTTTGGTGCCCTTTAATCTTAATATTTAATTTCCTTCTCTACTAGTACCACCTTTAATAGTCACTGAGTAGACATACTTGCATTTCCCCACTTGTCAAAGATTTTCACTTGTTTTAAAAAAGTGCATTTCCCTCATAGTCAAAAGCTATTTATGTTAGCCTAACAGTAAACTCCTGGCCGCCCACCAATTTATTCTGACTTCAATATACATGCATGTAACTCCAGACATGCCCACATTCCTCTACTGTCAAAAGGGGCACCTACACCAGCACCAAATGTTTAATGATTCTATTCAGTTTGGCTGGATGAATGCTAGGACTTTACATCAACAAAGTCAGATTGATGCCAGGAAATAATATTAATATGAACAATAACAACAAGTACAACTACTAGTACCACAAATATTTACTGAGTAGCCCACTCCAGTACTCTTGCCTGGAAAATCCCATGGATGGAGGAGCCTGGTGGGCTGCAGTCCATGGGGTCACTAAGAGTCAGACACGACTGAGTGACTTCACTTTCACTTTTTACTTTCATGCATTGGAGAAGGGAATGGCAACCCGCTCCAGTGTTCTTGCCTGGAGAATCCCAGGGATGGGGGAGCCTGGTGGGCTGCCATCTATGGGGTCGCATAGAGTCGGACACAACTGAAGCGACTTAGCAGCAGCAGTAGCAGCAGCATTCAGTATCTGTTAGGCACCGTTTTAAGTTCTTCACCATCTCCTTAAGTAGGTACTATTTTATCATCTCCATTTATAGATGTGGAAACTGAGGAACAGATCTGGTAGGTAACTTCCTCAAGACTATATAACAAACAAGAGATGGAACCAGGATTTGGATCCCAGGAATCTGGCTTCAAATGTCATATTTTTAACAACTGTTCTTTCTTTCTTTTTCCCTCAGGGAAGGCCTAAAAGATCTAGATTTAGGCTTAATGGGGCTTGAAGATAAGATACATAAGGACCCTAAAGGAATTCTGGAAAGGTGGCAGATGGACTGTATGTCCATGGTCTAGGCAAAATTCGGAGCTGTCTGGGGCATCTGTTTCGAACCCAGTCTTCAGGATCTGTTCCAGGATTACCAGAAACTTTCATCCTCAGAAGAAAGGTTCTAGCTCCCAGATATGGAGGCTGTAGATAGTGGCTAGTCTAGACCCCAAAACCACCAGTGTAAGTTCTATCCTTGCCGAATGAATGTTTCCAAATCCAAAGAAGGGGAGAGATGTGGGTGTTCCCCACTGCTGGAAGGTAGGAAGAATAAATACAATTCACAGTTAAGAAATCTCCATGAAGAGTTTATAAAGCAAAGTACTCGAAATGTGTGACTAATCACAAATACCCTTAAATAAACCTCTGAAAAACAATGATGCTAATAAAACTTGACCCCCACCCATATTCGGCTTATACTAATAGAGTGTGCTTTGTTTTCCATAATTGACATCTAGGTTTACTGTGGCAAAAGAGACCAAAACCCCTTTTCCCTTTTAAGCCACCATTAAGTTAATTCCAAACTGGTAAGTAATTTAGAATCCTGTTTCCTGTATGGGAATCAAAAGCAGTAAACAAATACAGTATATTGGTATAAGCAGAACATAGGTGGAGAAAAACACAACCACACTTTATAAGGTCACCTGCAGTTCACTCTCCCTCACCTGGGGGGAAGATCTTTAATGCAGCCTGGCAGTTAAAACTGCACTTTCCCAAACCAAAACACTATTTCACACCTCTTCTCTCCCCAGACTGGAGACTTCACCCACATCCTAACTCTCAGCTGATGATTCTGTTTCCTGCCTCACTGAGGAAATTACAACAATCAAAAGAGCAATATGCAGATTCCCAGCAGCACACCTACTTAATACTGTGCCTACATACTCTGCCTTTGAGTCTGTTACTCGGGAAGAACAATCTGTGCGCTCTTACCTGAAGCCGCCCCTCTCTCACCTACTGAAAAACCTCTATCCAACAGTTTATCCTCTCCACTGGGTCACTCTCTTTGCATGCACACTGTTATGTTCTATATGTTAACAAGCAAACATACAGTATTCAGGGTTAGTCGCTCAGTCGTGCCCAACTCTTTGTGACCCCATGGACTGCAGCCACCAGGCTCCTCTGTCCATGAGATTTTCCAGGTAAGGATACTGGAGTGGGTTGCCATTTCCTTCTCCAGGGTATCTTCCTGACCCAGGGATCGAACCTGGTCTCCTGCACTGCAGGCAGATTCTTTACCGACTGAGCTACAGTAATACACAGTAAACTGGTTCTAGACTTCCTGTGGGTACCAAAATCCATGGATGCTTAATCCCTTATATACTGATAAAATGGCAAAGTATTTACATGTAACCTATGCACATCCTCCCATACTTTAAATCATTATAAAAGCTAATACAATGCAAATGCTATGTAATAGTTGTCTGTGCAAGGCAAATTCAAATTTCCTTTTTGGAAGTCTCTGGAATTTTTTCTGAATATTTTCAATTTGCCATTGGTTGAACCTGTGGATGTGAAACCTGTGGAAACAGAGGGCTGATCGTACATACTTGTTATTTCTTCCATCTTTTTTTTTTTCCATTCCATTTTATTATTTATTTATTTTACTTTACAATACTGTATTGGTTTTGCCATACATTGACATGACCGCCACGGGTGTACATGAGTTCCCAATCCTGAACCACCCTCCCACCACCCTCCCCATATCATCTCTCTGGGTCATCCCAGTGCACAAGCCCCAAGCATCCTGTATCCTGTATCGAACCTAGACTGACGATTCGTTTCTTACATGATAGTTTACATGTTTCAATGCCATTCTCCCAAATCATCCCACCCTCTCCCTCTCCCACAGAGTCCAAAATTTCTTCCATCTTAAAGAGTGAACTTCTTTTCTCCACTTTTCCAGACTTCCTACTCTATTTCTTTGCCCTGACCTTTGGCAATGTAGCTTTTGCCATCACCACTCCACCTAAATTGCTCATCCAGATTACTAATAATCACATTGCTAAATTCAGGGATCAATTTGTAGTCCTCATCTTACTTCAGCAGTATTTTTACATCACTGATCATTTCCTTCTCCTTGAAATGCTTTCTTTCCTTGGTTTCTAGGCTACTACATTCTCTTGGTTTCCTCCTGTCTCCCTGATGACTTCTCAGTCTCCTCTGCTCTCTCTCCCTATTCTCCCAACTACTTAACACTGGAATGCTTCAAGGTCTAGTGCTTGGTACTATCTCCTCTCTATCTACACACACTCACTCAGTGATTTTAGCCAGTTCAGGGTAAAAATATCTACACGACAATGACTACCAAATTTATGTCTTCAGTCCAAAACTTCCTCACAAGTCCCACAGACAACTGTCAGTTTGATATTTCCACTACGATATCTGACAGACATCTCAAACTTAAATATCTAAAACTGAACTCATGTTGATCTTTCCCTCCACATCTCTTCTAACTGGAGATTATTCCATTCAGTTTATGGAAACTTTACCCTTCCTCCCTGTTTGGGCCAAAGTCTGAAAACATTCCCAACTCCTATCTTTCTCTCTCACCTTGCGTCCTATTCGTAGCTAATCCTGTTGGCTCTATTTTCAACATTCATCCAGAACCCAATCACTTTTCACCACCTCCACAGGGCTATCACTCCAGACAAAGCCATCCCAGCCATCTCTCAAGGATTACTGTAAAAGCTTCTAAATTGCTTTTCTCGTTCCTAACCTTCCCTCCTCACAGTCTACTCCAAATAAGCAGCCAGAGTGTCTATTTTTGTTTGTAACATTTTACTATGGAAAAATCTACATAAAAGCATAGAGAACACTCATTATATACTCATTATCCAGCTTTGATAATTAATGTATGACCTATCTTGTTTCATTTTTAACCTCTGTAGTATCCTGCTCTCCAGACTGTTTTGAAGCAAATCTTAGACATCATTCCACAGTGATCTGTTAAAAACATAAATCAAATTATGTCACTCATCTGCTCAAAACCTGCCAAGGCTCTCCCTTTAAGTGCTGAGCAAAAACAAAAGATCTTTTTTTAAAAATCTTTTGGCAGCACTGTGTGGCATGTGGCATCTTAGTTCCCCTGAAAAGGGACCAAACCCATGCCCTTTGCCTTGGAAACTTGGAGTCTTAACCACTGGACAGCCAGGAAAGTCCTCAAATAAAAGACCTTATAAGGGCCCTGGGAACCCTTTACCATGGGCTTGCACACCATGGCCTACAGACCAAATGCAGCCAGCTGCCTGTTGTATGTGGCCCAAGAAATAAGAATAGGAGCTAAAGATGGTTTTTATGTTTTTAAAAAGTAGAAAACAATCAAAAGAAAAAGAATATTTTATGACAAAGTGACTTTCAAATTTTAGAGTCCATAAATAAAGTTTTATTGGTATATAGCCATGCTCATTTGCTTAAGTACTGTCTATGGCTGCCTTTGTGCTATAAAGACAGAGATGACTAATTGTGACACAGAGTATATGGCCTGAAAAGCTTAAATATTTACTATCTGGCCCTATACAGAAAAAAGTTGCCATCCCTTGCCCTAACCAGTCAGGTCCCTGTGTAATCTCTCTGATCTTCTCTTCCCACACACTCCATTATAGTCTCACTGGCCTCTTTCCTATCACTCAGACAGGCCAAACACACCCCTGTCTCAGGGCCTTTGCACTGGCTGATCCCTCTACCGGGAACATTTTTACCCCAAATATATGCAGTGTCTTCTCTCACCTTCGAGTCTTTGCTCAAATGTCACAACTATGGTGAGTCTTACTCTGACCACTTTATTTAAACTTGCAGTGTATGCCCCCTGCCTGACAATCCCCATCTTCTTTTTATACTTCATATTTTGGCACATTTTCCCTGTCCATAGCACATACTGTCTTATAATGTGCTATTTAGTATCTATTGCTTATCACTGAATTCTCTCAAAATCAAAATGTAAGTTCCCTGGTGCAAAGTTCTTTTTTGGTCCATTGATAAATCCAAAGTGCCTAGAACAATGCCTGGCACACAATTAGGCACTCAAATGTTTGTTGAATAAGTGAAATTTCTAATAATCAAAATTTTAAGAGACTTTTATGACCACTACAGCAGCATACATCTCTATTTCACTGATCCATGTATCAACACAATGATAATTGAAGCATGGCAGGTACCTCACAGAAGAAATTCTCCACCTGATACTGACCACAGCGAGGTAACAAGAAAGTCAACATTGTTTACACCAATGAGTTGCTGAAATCTCTTACCCAAGCCACTGCTGCCAGTTGTTGGCTAGCTACAAATGCATGATAACTGTAATGGAGAGGCTCGCAGATAGTTACCTAACAATCAAAGGACATTACTGAAAGTATACATTCAGTGGCTCCTAAACCAAGGAAGAAGAAAAGTTGAGCTATGCATCCTACATAGCTGGTATTTCTCCAGTGGCTTTGAATGCTGATCAGCATTTGGGAGACAGTTGAGGTGGTATAGCAAAGGTCCAAATAAGAGAGTTTAGCCAGAAAGAAAAACATGGGGTGTGGAGTCTGAGATCAAGGCATGACAAGATAATGATGGCTGAATTCCCAAGGAGAGTCATTATGTAGAAAATGGAGACAGTCACACACACACACACACACACACACACACACACAAAACCAAAACATTTCTAGTTTGGGCCATTCAGAGAAGTCCACCAGAACAAAGCAACTAGAATAATGAAAAGTGTTATTGAATCTTCTCATTGCTTAACACTACTTGCTGGAAACATCAGAGTCAGAATTTTGAAGCCAGATTATCCTTTGCTTAGAACTTAATGCTGGTTCATGAAACTACATGCAACAGAGGAACTGGAAGGGGAATGTTGAAACAAGCAAAATGATGAATGTATTTTCTTTTATTACCTCAACAAGAAAGCTGAGAATTAGCTATTATATATCTGTATTTTAACAACCATATTTTCAGCCACTACTTTCATTTAGTAAACTCATAGTATACTAAGCAGAGATATTAAAAAAGTAAAGGTAGTATAGATGCATTACAAATTATCTGTTATAAAAAGGTGTTGGATCTGTTAAGATTGAGAAAAACTAAGACTTCACTGGAACTTCATTAAATCTCTAATTTACTCAGTAAAAAAAATTAAGTCTTAATTTGGAAAGACCTTTATAAAATGCAGAATCTAAATTCTAAGTAATAAAAACAAAACCCACTTCAGTGCAAATGAAAAACCCACTCCAGAATGTTTTTTCCATCCATCTATTCATCCATCTTCCACCTATCGATCTAATATTTATTGTCAATCTGCCATGTCAGGGTTTGGAGGATCTAAGGATGAAACAGTCCAAGCTTGCAGCCTCCTAGGGAAGCTAAGACTTGTAGGTAAGTAACTACACTACAGGGCAGAATGTGATAATATGGTGTGTTTTTTCCTCTCATCACAGTCATGATGCCAATTACTAACTGCTGTAAAAAAATCATCCTTTAAAGCAGCAAATATGGGGGAAAATGCAGGGAGAACAATAAAGACAGTAAGTAAGTTAATGGATATAAATTCAATGTGCTATTATAAAATGACTATATGGTAATTATGAAAACATGGAAAATTTTTTTTTACTGGGGAGAATGCATATTACATTTAATCTATGATACAATTAAATACAGTTATTCAATGGGCTGACACTGGGCAGGCATTCTCCTTTGTGCTAGGGAAACAATGATGCATAACTTTGGCCCTCAAGAAGCTCACATCTGGGGAGCAATCAGGAGGGAACCTAGAAAAGCATAAAAAGGCAATGTATTAATGCAGTAGACCTGATGGGAATAGTTTTCCTTACACAATTTCCTCCTTATCCTTGCTAAAGTGCTATAGTTGAATAAAATCAGCGGGAAAAATTTTTTTTAAAAAAGGCAAAACAAAGTATGCAGTCCTGTCAAATATTAAAATGAGTTTAAAAATCTACAAGAAGAATCAGATAGCAAGAAACCTCATGAAACACCTAGAGACACTGTCTCCAAACTTTGACATCATATGACCCCCTTTCTGTGAAGAAAGTGAACATGTAAACCTAACTGCAACCAGCCTGTAGCTCCTATGCAAGAGGTCTGGGGAGTGGAAGGTCAGCCCTTCCTCTCTTCTTGCCAGGAAAACCACCTTATTACATTTGGAATAAAAGGTGAGATGACATTCTGGAAAACTAGATTATGAAGGATCAGTATTTCTGCCTTTTCTGGGTGTGACTGGCCATTTCCATCACCCCCCCAAATGCTGCTTTTGGGTGCACCAGCTACAACTTCTACTCAAGCAGCTAAATTTCTATGTCTCAGATGTCTCAGAAACTCTACTTGCACTACCATATGCAACAACTGTGCCTTTGAGAATGACTTTCAAGTTTATCAAACCAGAATTTATCCATTTAGATGCATCTTTCCTAACAAGTGAGTTGCACTTAGTCCAACAACAGAATCATCTGTCAAACTGCCCTGGAACCCAAGTTGTCCATCCTCCATGGGTAAGCCACACAAGAACACGGGCCTGGTTGTTTAGAAGTTACAGCTTGTTTCCACCCAGGATCATCTAGCTTCAGAACTCACCTAATTCATCAGATCTGACAGCAAAGGATGGACACTAACCACCACTATGGCTACTGAGAAGCAGCAGCTGAAGGGTCCAGAGGCACCATCCAAAAAACGGTTCTAGAAATGGTCTGCACAGTAGCAGAGCTCCAGAAGTGAGTGGGAGGTGGCTTCCTGAGTAACCTTTCAGTTAGCAGGATGCTCTAACTGGGAGGGTGAGTTTGGCTAATTTGGTGTTAACCCACTCAACTACTTTTCATTGGACTTACCTGTATACAAGCACCTGTCTTCAACTTGCACAGGCTGCAGACTAAGGCCCACCGACTGGGCGGAATATGGGAGATCTTTGTGATTGGTTCCATTCTCTCAGGACAAGCAATGCTGACCTACAAATAAAACACCACCATAAGGCAGAAGGCACCAAGGCATTGCAGAAGTTACCTTTCACAAACCATGGGTGGTATTACTAGCAGCTCAGAACATCAAAACAATGAGGTGAGCCATATCTCTTAAGGTTATTATGGAACTAAGAATAAATGAAACCTGTCTCTAGCCACTGTTCAGGCCTTCAATCATTTCCAGCAATATAAACAATTCATATACAGGAGGAGAGGGCAGAAGTAGAGGCTAAGCATGGTTACCTTAATGAATCAAAGATATCTACACTTTACTTAGGAACCAAAGAAAGCTACTGAGGAAAGGAATTAAGATTCACAAAACCTAGCACCTCTTACATGTTTGAGATGGTGCCACATGCCTTGTTTTTTTCATTTAACTAATGAACATGAAAAACAGAGGCAGTGACATAATATTATTGGAAAGTAGTAGCAATCTGCAGCACATAAGTAGAAAAGATGAGGATGCTAACATTTTAAAACCACTCTTTAAAATCATGTAACTATTACCAGCTTAGTCTATTCTCCCAGCTAAAGTAGGTTGCTTGCTTTATTTATTTTTCATCTTTTTTTTTGGCCATGCCACATGTACAGGATCTTAGTTTCCTGATTGGACCGTGCCTCCTGCAGTAGAAGCAGAGTCCTAACGATGTACTCAAAGTAGCTTTAAAGTGAAATGAGTCTTTGAGAGAGTGCTGGAAAAAATGCTTTTTAAAAAAAGATGGAAATTTGTGTGTGTGTGTGTGTGTGTGAGTGAAAATAAGGGGTCAAGCAACTTCTGCTAAGAAGTATTTTCTTTTCCTTCTCTTTAAAAATATATAATGTGTGTTTTAAAATTTTTTTAATATAAATTTATTTATTTTAATTGGAGGTTAATTACTTTACAATATTGTATTTGTTTTGCCATACATTAACATGAATCCGCCACAGGTATACATGTGTTCCCCATTCTGAACCCCCCTCCCTCCTCCCTCCCCGTACCATCCCTCTGGGTCGTCTCAGTGCAGAAACAACTTTAAAAAAGTGAAGGACCATTGAACAAGGACAGTCAAACGAGTACAAGTTCCACCCACATCAAGAAAGCAACAGTAGAAAGATCAGGGACATCTTGAACAAGCCCAAAGGTACTAGAAATCAGGTACTAGAAACCGTAAGAGAAGGTCACTGGTGAGAAAGCTTCTTTTAAAAAAAAAAAAAAAACTCTTTCTGAGTCACATTCCAGACTTTTAACATTTTTTTCAGACTTTTAATATTTTGAAAGAATCTGCTTTATTAGCTAGAGAATTTGCTACTGGAAATTAGTGATTCTCTGGCCAGAAACCTCAGAGTTCATCTCACATGTCTATTAGATGGATGTTCTTAGTAAGAAAAACAAAACCACTACTCAAATTAAAAAAAAAAAACAAACTGATTCTGTATCCATAAGAGGGCTTCCCAGGTGGCGCAGTAGTAAAGAATCCGTCTGCCAATGCAGGTTCAGTCTCTAGGTCAGGAAGATCCCTTGGAGTAGGAAATGGCAACTCTCCAGTATTCTTGCCTGGGAAATCCCATGGACAGAGGAGCCTGGTGGGCTCCAGTCCATGGGGTCGAAAAAAGTCAGACTCAGCACACATATCCATAAGAATACCTATGTACCTAGGATTTTCAGTTCAGAAGTTGCAGCTTGCAGGCTCTAGAAGATGCGGGTTCAGTAGTTGTGGTACATGGGCCTAGTTGCCTGTGCATGTGGAATCTTCCTGGACCAGGGATTGAACTCATGTCCTCTGATTGAACCCAAGGCAGGCAGACTCTTATTCACTGGATCACCAGGGAAATCCAAGATATGGTACTTTTAAGGTAAGTGAAAAGTTAAAGTGAAGTCGCTCAGTCGTGTCCGACTCTTTGCAACCCCATGGACTATAGCCTACCAGGCTCCTCAGTCCATTGAATTTTCTAGACAAGAGTACTGGAGTGGGTTTCCATTTCCTTCTTCAGGGGATCTTCCCAACCCAGGGATCGAACCCAGGTCTCCCACACTGCAGGCAGACACTTTACCATCTGAGCCACCAGAGATTACTTTTAAGGTAGGTTTTACCTTAAAAATATCTGCTGTGATGAATGGATAAGAAAGCTGTGGTACATATACACAATGGAGTATTACTCAGCCATTAAAAAGAATACATTTGAATCAGTTCTAATGAGGTGGATGAAGCTGGAGCAGATTATACAGAGTGAAGTAACCCAGAAAGAAAATCACCAATACAGTATACTTACACATATATATGGAATTTAGAAAGATGGTAATGATAAACCTGTACGCAAGACAGCAAAAGAGACACAGATATATAGAACAGCCTTTTGGACTATGTGGGAGAGGGAGAGGGCGGGATGATTTGAGAGTGGCAGTGTAACATGTATGATATCATAAGTGAAATGAATCGCCGGTCTAGGTTTATGCAGGATGCAGGATGTTTGGGACTGATGCATGGGGATAATCCAGAGAGATGGTATGGGGCAGGAGGGGGGAGTCGGGATTGGGAGTTCATGTACACGCGTGGCTGATTCATGTCAATGCATAGCAAAATGAATACAGTATTGTAAAGCAAAACAAACTAAAAAATAAAAATTAATTTAAAAAAATAAAAAAATAAAATAAAATTGTGAGTAAACTTTAACTTAAAAAAAAAATCTGCTGCTTATCCCCTTTTCTCTCATCCAAATTCATCCAATACCACTGGCAAAAGTAAAACGTGAAAGTGTTAGTCGCTCAGTTGTGTCTGACTCTTGGTGACCCCATGGACTATAGCCTGCCAGGTTCCTATGTTCATGAAATTCTCCAAGCAAGAATACTGGAGTGGGTAGCCATTCTCTTTCTCCACGGGATCTTTCTGACCCAGGGAATCAAACCCTGGTCTTCTGCATTGCAGGCATATTCTTTACCATCTGAGCCACCAGGGAATAGCCTTGGTGGTATTTAAGGTAGGTTTTACCTTTTAAAAAATCTGCTGCTCATACCCTCTTCTCTCATCCAAATTTATCCAATACCACTGGTAGTACCACCTATAAATTAATTAGCATGGGCTCACATGCATCCAAGAAGGATGTGACAGAGGTCAAGGCAAACCGTTATCAACTCAGAATCATGGGCAGGCATGAAGCATCTCTATGAAGCCTGAGTCAGTCTGAATGTTGTGGGAGAACAAATGGCTCACAGATCTGGATGAATTCTTACCTCTGGAATCCATAGGGCACAGCTGACATGAGCCCATTTAGTCCCTGTTTTGGTGCTCTTCATGGCTCCACCTTTCTTTGGACATAACAGACATTGTGGATGAATGCCCAGGACACAGGAGCGACACAGCCAGCTGCCTTCTGGGACCTTGAGGATGCCGTAGCAGGCCTGGAGGCACGGGAAGGAGAGCAGGGAATGGTTAGCATCTACTTACTGGGTCAATGTCTGCTGTGGTACACGGTCAAGAGTACCCTCCACTTTTAGGAGAAAAGATCAAACAAGCTCATATCCAGGATTTAGTAATTTTAAAACACTCAAAATAAAAAGCCACGTCTAGCATCTAAGATCATGTCTCTCTATGAGAATTGATTTAAGGGCAACAGAATAAGACTAGAAGGATATACACGCAAAGGTTAGCCCAACTGTTATGAGTTTTGTGATTACATATTTTTTTCTTTTTTGCCTCCATTTTCTAAAGTTTTCTCAATGCTTATGTATTATAATCAGTCAGTCATATACTTACTGAACAATGTCTGTATGTCATGCACTGTTGTGATCAAGAAAAAAGTGTTAGAAAATAAGCAGAATGACACTTCTGAAAAGCAAATGAGCTAATGTTAAAGAGCCTGATAGTGCCTGGTGCGTAAAAAAGCCCTCTCAACAAATTGGAGCAATTACTTGCTTCGGTTGAAGAAAAAGGGACTTAATGGATCCTAAACCGAACCCAATATTAGACTAATCACAATACTCCATAATGAGTTCTTGAAGCCACTTCAAATTCCTTACAGAATAAAGATGGATAAATAAATAAATAAATAAATAAATAAATAAATAAACTACTATGGCGGGGGAGGGAGATTAGATTGGGTAATATTTTAGATTTCCTTTTCACTACCTCTAATCTCACCCATCCTTCCCCCTTACTGCTTAATCCTGACCATTAGAGACTACAGCTGAGGGCCACTTGGCTCCCCAGGTGGCCTAGCATACCTTTACCAATGACTGAGTCACCACTGCAGATTTAAAGTCTGTGCCTGCCCCAGAGAGTTCACCCAAAGCTCAGATTCAAGTTCAACAGTCATTATCATGTTAGCCCCCAACTAGCCTAGCCCCCTTTCCAAACTCTATCCATATCACCACCATACTTTGCAGCTTCCAGATCCAAATTCCTTGATCCCTATTATCCACTTTCCTTCATCTATTGTCCCCTGGGCTTGCTAATATTCCCTTCAGAGTGGTCACTAGACTCTGACCACCTTCTCCATCCCACAACTACTCCATCAAAGTCCTTATTCATATCATGCCTGGACTGATTTATTTCTAAATTCTCTTCTTTTTCCTTCATACCTTCAATCCTTCTATTTGGCTGCTATAGTCTTCATACCAATGCACAGCAATAAAGTCTCTAAAATCTTCTTCTGCTCCCACCTCCAACCCCATCTAAAAGGGGCTGGCAAACCACTTAAGGCCCATTTCAAAAGGGGTACTTGGTCAATATCATGTATTCTTCTCTGTTATGTTTTATCTCCTCAGTGATACTGTAAGGTCACTGGGGTAGGTTCTTTACCATCAATTTATCTGGATGGCTCTCTATGCTGAGCTTGAGTAGGTGGTTTGGTAGAACAAATACATTTCACTCAAGAACTGAAGCTGGATTCTAACTAAGCTGCTCTCACAAAAGCAGGACATCATTTTATAAGGTCCCTAACCTTCAAAGCTTTTTCCTTTTCTGAAATTCAGAAAGTGTGCAAAGAAATGAAAGCAAGCTTCCTCCCTAAAATAGAGCCTCTTTCAGACCAGCAGAAGAAAAACCAGTAGCTGGTTCTAGCAATACCCTTTATTATATGGCCGTTTTATTGGGTAGAAAATCGTTTACTAAGCTCTTATGTAGACTTATTCCTAGTCATAAGATCACAGAAACTTGTAATTCACTGAAGCGGCTCTCAACTTTTCCTAGACTACAAAATGATGAAGGCTGGACTCTCATTTTTAAAAAAACTGCCCACATGCACAAACATACGTTTCACATATAACTTCAGGGGGTTAATAAATTTAGTGCCAAACATTATATATATGACAGGTATAAAAACTACTAGCATGTACCTTCAGGTAAATTAATTTAGGCCTCAGTTTGAGTGTTCAATATTTGGGCTAAGAAGCAGAAAATGGAACACATTAAGGGACTTGGAATGGTCCCAATTTTCACACTTTTTAATGAAAAAAATTTAAGTTCTTTTTAAAATCCAAAATCTACTGATGTAAAATAAAACTCTCTTCTAAAGCACTGACATAAGTGTACTGTAGTCACGAAGAAACAAATATTTGATGTAATATGGTGGCAGTAAAGAAGAAAAATTATGTTTAATAAAAACAATTGTCAACATGTCCTCAATTCTGTTAAGAAAACCACATCTTCCAAATCATTTAAAGTCACTTTTCAGTCAACAGAGGGAGCTCTAACCTAAGTATCTCTTTAGAATTCAAGTGAACATACTCACTTCGGAAGAATTCTCTTACATGAAACTTGTGTGGAACCAACATTCAGCTTTAATACATACCAGCTTATATTCTGCAAGGCCTGGTCACGTGTTATTGTCATTTCTTTCTACGTGAGGAAAGGGACCATTTATAGTCATTACTGGGTATGTTTTCAAAGTAAAATACCTTTATGGAGAATTATTATGCTACATTTTGTTACCCAAATAACCTGGAAATAATTCATTAATATTTTGTCCTAACTGTGAAGGAAAAATACAGAAAACATATTCAGATGATCTTGGTACTATTACCTTCAAATCTATTAAAGATCCACAATCATTTATCTGAAAACTCTAGGGTAAGAAACATCAGGAAATTTAGAACTGTGCATATCTCAGGAAAGTAATACAGTATATACATGGCATATTACATAACCCCATAATGGGATCAGGGCAGTACCATATAATCAAATACAATACATTAATAGTTCTCTAACAAAATATGAATATTTTCACAAGATGGACTAAAGACTATAAAAAGCCTCACACTGGGTAAGTCCTGCATCTTCCCTCAAATCATTTGGTGCCAAACTTATATAAAAAACAAACAAACAAAAAAATTTATAGTTTTCACAGCTTTAAAATTCTGGAAATGCAGAGAAGGGGCTGTGGACCTGTGCTGTCAGATATTTACATATTTAAGTTCATACTTAAGTGATAAAGATTTTCTCTGTCACTAAAGGTGGGACATAAATGCTAATACCTGGTAGAGTGAAGATAAATTCTCAAAATTCACTCTAAAAGGATGCAAGTAAAAGGAAGAAAGAGACCCACTGATTACAGAATAATTCTGAATACCTTTTAATACAAAGGGTTAGGTTAGGTGGCCCAGAGAATTAAAGTCTTAAATCCTGGTTTCTCTCTCCTGTATTATTTAATCATTTGAGTAATTTTGTAGCCAAAATGACATTTCTGAATTACAAATCATATCCTTCAGGGTTGACAGGACAAAACCAAAGTTCCTTAGTTTATCAGGGAAGGCCTTTTACATGTTCCATGTATCCCTCTCTAGTCTCACTCTCCATGCCTTCCCTACCCGACCCCATCACTCTCCACCATTCTGAACTGCTCAGAGTTGCCTCTGACATATTTTGACTACTCTTACTACCCCACCTGAACATGTTCTCCTCTCTGCCTGAACACATGCTGCTGTTTTTTTTTCTGGCATTTCCCTTTAGCTGTTATGATTCAGCTTGGGTGCACCTCCTAGAAGTTATCCCCAACCTCTATCCCTCCCATGCACTTCTACAGCAGCATGGACTTCTATCTACAAAAACGCTTGGCATACTATGCTCAATGGGCAGTTTCCTCATAGAGCCTACACCAGACTCTGATTTCCCTGGGGGCAAAGACCTTGTCTGCCTCTTCATCACTGTGTCTTCAGCATGCAGCAGAGTTCTGGTACGTGGATGGTGTTGCATACCTATTTGCTAGATAAATTAACGAAATGAATGAAACACACATGTTCAAAAGGGTAAAAAATTATTTAGGGTAAGGGACTTCAAGAAAGGACTTGAATTAGATCTTGAAAGATACGTAAAGTTTTGTTAGCCAGAAGTGGGAAAGGCTGTAAGAGGTTGGGTAAAGTCACTTCATCTCTCTTGGTATTATCTGTAAAATTAAGGAGTGGGTCATTTTTTTACAATCCTAAAATTCTACTGTTTAAAAGTAGAGTGGACCAAGTTTCCTGGGAGTGGTATATTTGGGAGATGGAAGAGAGCTTTGGGTGCCAGGATGAGAAGCCCACACTTCCAGATACAGGAAGTGTAAACTCACCAAGGAGTGAGTTACTGACATGGGTGTAACCTGATGATAATAAAAGGGACTCCAAGGCAGAGGAGAGACTCCCAGGCAGGTAGCAAGAAGACTCCCCAGGGGACTGTAAAAGTATTGAACAAGGCGATCTCAATGGCTTGGGCATGATGATATACAATAAAGACCTGGGTTTAGCCCCCTGGATTAAAGTTAATAAGTCAACTTGGGGATCATAAGAAGTATTATTTCTAAAGGAATTACTGGAGAACAGCCAGGCCAAGTTGGTATTTTCACCCTTAAATGCAAGTTGCTACCCAGATATGGGTGCTGGAGATCATCACTGAGCTTCAGAAAGGGTGACCGTGGGGAGGTGGCGGTCTCCACTCTCACTAACCTGATGCACACAGATGTTACACTTATCACAGAACACCATATCATTCCCTTCTTCACTGTCTGGAGACCGGCACACATCACAGATCACATCTTCATCATACTCTATGCCTAGCCCTTCCTCTGTCTCAATAGCATGGTTCATATTTTCATGGCAATGGCGTTCCAGGACTTCTACTGTCTTTTCCATAAGATTCTCATCAACTGGCCCATAACCTGCACAGAAATACAAACAATCAATCAACCCATCAGTCAGCTGTCATTCCCAAATCACCTACTGTGAGCCCGGTGCAAGGGTGTGGGGATTCTAAAGGATAAAATCATCTCTTCCCTGATTTTAAAACCAGATTTTAAAGAATCTTTTACTAGAGCTGTTCTAAAATTAGTGTTTGACACATGAAAGGAGAAATACATTTCACCATATTCCTTGTTAAGTTATATACACTGACCCTTTCAATTTTCTGTCCAAATCCTAGCCAGTCTCCTTCTAAATTTGTTTTCTCTCTTTCTTTTTTATTTTTGGCTGCACCACGCGACTTGCAGGATCTCAGTTCCCCAACCAGGGACTGAACCTGGGCAATGGCAGTAAAAGCCTGGAATCCTAACCACTAGACCACCAGGGAACTCCCCTGAATCTGTTTTCTCTTAATCCCACTGAGGGAGGACTTTCACTAACTGTGTAATTTTGAACACTTTAATTTATAGTGTAATAATTAGAATCATGTAACTATTTGGATATAAATAACAATTCATTCTCAGCAAACTAGTTCCAATGAGTACATTTAATGGAAATTTTCATACAAAAATGTATTAAGTCATAAAAGAAAATTCTAGGTACTGTATATGTGAGTATACATATGAAATACTTGTTTTTCAAATCTGATTTTTAGAAAATCCAATAGTATTTTCTAATGACAAACTATAATATAAAATAAACTTATCAGCATTCACAAATCTAATTGGAAATTCTGAAATTACCTTTTTTTGCCTCTTGATTTCTTTTCCTTCTATGCTTTTAATTTTTCTCAGTCTTCTATACATAATAACCCAACTAAAAGATTCCTATGATGGCTATTGGTAACAACTAACATTTTTCTTTTTAGGGGGACTGATGATTTTGTGAGAATACACATGTATTTACTCTAACAGCTTATAAACCCAGGAATAATTCTCAAAATGATCTAAAACAAATTTACCCAAATATTTCACTTAATTTGTAATATAAGACCCTAAGGAACTTTAGAATTTCATATAAACTGCCTTTTCAATGCTGTAGCTACTTATGAAACCAAAAACTACTCAGGAAGTATGTTTAATTTTTCCAGCCAAGACAAATTACACACTTTTCCCCATGAAGTGAAGGACTATAGTGTCTGGTTAAAAAAACACTTGGATTCAAATTCCCACTTGACCTCATATTGGTTACATAAGCTTTGCAGTCCATGGGGTCACAAAGAGTCGGACACGACTGAGAGACTGAACTGAACTGAAGCTTTGACAAGTTATTTGCCCTCTTTAGGACTTAGCTTCCTTATCTATAAAAATAAGGATAATAATACCAAACTCTTGTTTTCTTATGAGGCAGAGATGAGATCATGTTCATACATTGCTTAGTATGGTACAATGTATAGTATAGTATGTATAGTATATGATGCAGTAAGGTCTCAATTTTTAGAATTCCTTAATCTGAATAAAACATGCTGAAGTTAATATTAGTTTTAAAACTTTATTTTAAGTTCTTAAAACCTTACTACAATATCACTCTAAAGGAAGGCTTGAGATAGTTATCCTCTTTTAAAAACTCATTCAAGCCTAAATGCAATGTGGTATCATGGATGGGATCCTGGAACAGAAAAAGGTCATTAGTGGAAAAACTGGTGAAAACCCAATGAAGTCTAGAATTTAGGTAATATAGCACTGTACCTGCACTGGTTTCTTAGCTCTGACAAATGTACCATAGTAAGGTAAGATGCTAACATGAGGGGAAACAAGCTGCATGAGGGGTATGTATACTGTATTAAATCTGCAGCTTTTCTTCAGACTTAAAACTGTTTCAAAAATCTTTTTTAAAAAACTCATCCTAAGAGAATTAATGTGAAATACCAAAGGGATTTTGTTATAAGGCAGTGTCATGTTGAAGGCAGCACTGTAATGTCTTCAGTGTATATGAATGTTATATGGTTCATAAACATAATTTCACATTGAGTCATCGATCCATTTGATTATACCCTCATACTCTCATTTTCCCTTTCTGTAAGTTTTTTATTCCCTTTTCTTTGGGGTTCCCACCCTAATTTTTTGACTCCTCTCTTTCCTCTTAGAAGGTAGACCAAGAGAAGACACTAAACAAAAAGTTTTAAAAAGCAAGAAGTAAGTATTAGTTACTGGCAGAATAACTATCACTATCATGCCAAACTGAATTTAATATAATTTTAATTTTTTATTCACATGCATTCAGATACCAACCTCAAAAGAAAGAAAAGAGGGAAGAAAAGGAACACCACTGATCCCTGTACTAACAATGAACAAATGTGATTCAAACAAAAGCAAATATATCCTTTACTGTATCTCATCCAGAGAGTTAAGAACCACCCAGTTTCACAGGATCACTTGGACCTAAACACTGTTTAGATGGAAGACAGGTCAAAAAGAACTGTGTGTAAGTATAAGGTGAGCTTCCTCTCGGCCCAGAATTTGCAAACATTGCTGGTATGGTCTGTACGGCATATGTTTACTTCAAAATTACTATGTTTACTTCCAAGTTTTTTGTTTGCTTGTTTTTGCTTCATTTTATTCTATTTTTTGAGAGTTGCATGACAACTTTAGAACTCACTGGAGGTAGCCAAGAACTGCTTTGGGGATGTTTTGCCTTAGGCCTGCCATTCTTCTTCCAGGCAGCAAAATTCTAAATCCTTCATTAAGGCATCCTTGGTCATATCAACCTGTCAGTCGCAGTGGTGCTGCCTAATGCTAAAGTTGGAGCTTCTTGACATTAGGTGGCAATGTTAGAGGTGCCACTACCCTTTGCCCTGCTCAATGATCATAGTACTTTCCAGGGCTGAGTGAAGAACCAGTCTCAGAATCCTTCTCAACGTACTCAGAAATTGGAAACAGCCTCATGAAACCTACATGCCATCCCTGATCCATGATATTTACCATAAACAAGGAAAGAAAAGGTCAGATTTAAATACCACTGTTCTACTTCAATATGTTTATGCACTTCAGGAAATGCCTCATTAAGATTCAAGAGGAAAATAAATGAAGAGCCCAGAAAAGAAAGGAAGCCACAGAATGAAAGCAAGTTAAATGGTCCTGACAACTTAAAAAAAAAAATAACAAATTCAGACAAGGAACAAGTTACATGTGAGGAAACAACTTACCCATTGCTGTGAGGTCTTCATTGAGTTCCTGGAGCCAGAAGATGTCCATGTCGTCTAGGTCATAGCGGCACATAGATGCCGCCAGCTCCATGATGTTGATGTAGCCAGGCTCGGTGGTCTCTGGGTTGGAGCACTGGATATATTTCCGGGGTCGGACAAATAGGACCTCCTTTTTCTTGTCAGCCATAACCCTAGCAAAGCAAAAAAAGACACTGATAACAATCAACGAATGACAGATTCCATGCACTGACTAGATGGCTCGACAGCACTCAGGCCATACAGTGGAGCTAAATGTTCTCCCTCCCCACCCTGGGGAAATCCCCTGCTCTGCCAACTGAAAGGCATGATAAGACCCCTTTTAGAAGGCAAATGGTTCTACAAATCCAGTTTTGTCATTTGCTGTAAATATTCTGACTTTTAATGAAATGCTTCATTTACCCAGTGGCTCCTAAGTCCCTACTACCACTTATTCTAATAGAATGTTGTTGCATTGTGCATTCTTGGTGCAATGGCCACCACATTTATTTAGAATGGGAAATAGCAGAAGGAGTCATACTTGTACAAAGGCACAGCCATATTCCACACCAAAGGTTGTTAGCTATCATGTTTTCTATCATAGAAGCCATACTGGACGGTAGTAAAGAGTAAAGGCTATAGACTCACACAATCTGTTTTTTACTTCCACTCATTCACATAGTGATCTTGGGCAATTACTTTCTATAAAGTCTAGTTTTCTTAGCTAAAATATAAGGATGATAATCATAAATTATAATAGTATCAAACATAGGGTTATTATGATTATATGAAATAAAATAATAAAGTGTTTAGGACAGCGTATAGTAAAAGCTGGATGATTAATAATGCCATTATTATTTTTATATCTCTTATTTTCACTATTTATGCAGATGAGTTCAAATCAAGAAGCTATAGATTTATACAAACTTAAGGCATTTATCAACCATAAATGATAGTGACTGTAAGTCTGGGCCAGGATAAGGCAATGGAATGAAAGATTCCTATTCTTCCATCAAATTATCTAGCAGGCCTGAGTCAACCCATATTTCCCCTAACCTCTCCTGACATTTAAGATCCTAAGGCAAGGACACCAAATAAGGGAAGAAACAGAAATTCTCACACCAATGACTGGCTCCATAATCAATGTTTTAGATGCTACATGAAGTATCAGAACACATAACCAAGAGGGGATCTGAATAATTACTCCTTGGAAATTTTAAAGAACAGGGTAAGCCATCTAAAAAATAAAGAAATAGATATACAAAGAACAGGGTAAGCCATCTAAAAAAGAGAGAAAGAAATATATATACATATATAAAATACTGAAAACTGTTTCTCTGGAAGGCTTCTGGAGCCAGTTTCCCTCTTCAGAGTTACTATGTATGTAGAATGATTCATAAGCATAAATGTATTCATATGAATACACATAACTCTATTAGGTTGGTGCAAAGGTAACTGTGCTTTTGCACTGCTGAATTTTGCTGTTTGATATTAGAATACATCCTTAAATAAACATGGCTATGTTACACATCATTTTAATGTAAATTTCTTGCTTTATGTTTTTTGCTAATGGCTATTACTTGCTGTTTATATTTATTTTAAACTATAGAAATGATGTCAGACAAAAAAGTAAATTCGAACAATTTTTTTATTCAAGTTCAAAATGAGTTGTAAAGCAAGGGAGACAACTCACAACATCAAGAATGCATTTGGCTCAGGAACTGCTAATGAACATACAGTGCAGTGGTGGTTCAAGAAGTTTTGCAAAGGAGACAAGACCCTTGAAGATGAGGAGTGTAGGCTGGCCATCGGAAGTAACAACAACCAATTGAGAGCATTATTGAAACTGGTCCTCTTACAACTATATGAGAAGTTGCTGAAGAACTCAGTATCGACCATTCTATGGTCGTTCAACATTTGAAGCAAATTGGAAAGGTGAAAAAACTCATTAAATGGGTGCTTCATGAGCTGAGTGAAAATAAAAAAAAATTGTCATTTTGAAGTGTCGTCTTCTCTTATTCTACACAACAACAAACCATTTCTCAATCAGATTGTGATGCGTGATCAAAAGTGGGTTTTATATGACAACCAGCGATGACCAGCTCAGTGGCTGGACTGAGAAGCAGCGCCAAAGCACTTCCCAAAGCCAAACTTGCACCAAAAAGGTCATGGTCACTGTTTGGTGGTCTGCTGTGGGTCTGATTGACTACAGCTTTCTGAATTCCAGCAAAACTATTACATCTGAGCAAGTTGATGAGATCACTGAAAATTCCAACACCTGAAGCTGGTACTGATCAACAGAAAGGGCGCAATTCTTCTCCACAACAATGCCTGCCCAACTGCACATCACATCACCAATGCTTCAAAAGTTGAACAAATTGGGCTATAAGTTTTGCCTCATCTGCCGTATTTTCCTGACCTCTCACCAACCGACTACCACTTCTTCAAGCATCTTGACAACTTTTCTCAGGGAAAACACTTCCACAACCAGCACAAGGCAGGAAATACTTTCCAAGAGCTCATCGAATCCTGAAGCATGGAGTTTTGCACTACAGGAAAAAACCTATTTCTTGTTAGCAAAAATGTGTTAATTGTAATGGTTCCTATTTTGATTAATAAAGATGTGTTTGAGCCTAGTTATAATGATTTAAAATTCATGGTCTGAAAATGCAATTACTTTTGTACCAACCTAATATACAGAGGCAGAGTCCACTCTGTAACTATAGAGTGAATATTTCCTAAGCATTCTTCTAGAAACTTATGATTCCAAATAATGCATGTTGAATAAAATAACTACATGCAATCACATATTTTAATTTTTTAAAAAACCATATGGAGCTTTTAAAGTCAAAGGCAATAAAATATTTGAGGAAAAAGTGGAACTCTAAATAATTAATGGAAGCTAAAAATTTGCTAAAAATTTGGTAAATGCTATCAGAGGCCTGCTTCCCACTGAAATGAACCCAACTGAAAAGGCCAAGACATGCGTATGAATTCTCCACAGTTTATGAGATTAAATATGCTGTGCTTTTTGGTGCATGCTTTATGAGGTAATTATAGAATATTTTTTTCAAGATTCATCTTTTTCTAAAAGGAATAATATTTTGCTAATCTATTCATCTTAATTGCCTCAAATTCCCTGTGGAACAAGGTAGACCTATAGATGTTCTTGATTTAAACTAATACATTTATTAAGCTTCTGGAAGAAAATAAAAAGGAATATCTTTATGACCTTGGGATAGACAAAGATATTTAAAGTAAGTCACAAAGTCATTAACCATAAAGGAAGAGATTGGAAATACTGTTTATCAACAGTGTATAATAAACTTTTACAAATCAAATAAAAAATGACAGATAAGTCAATTAAAAACTGGGCAAAAAATCGGAACAGACACTTCACAAATAAGGCATCCAAATGGCAAAAATCTCAAAAGGTTCTCAACTTCATCGGTTAATACAGAAATGCAGATTGAAATCATAATCACCATTACCTACCAGAATGGCTAAACTTGAAAAGATTGACCAAAAATTGAAGATACTAAGTGCTTGTAAGGAAATGGAGCAAAGAGACCACTGCTGCTGGGAGCGTGAACTGGTATAATCATTTTGGCAAACTACCTGGCAGCAGATATTATGGCTGAACATATGCATACCCTATGACCTAGCAAACCCACTCCTAGGAATATACTTTAAAAAGTACACATACATATATATATACACTAAAAGATGAACAAAAATGTCCATATTAGCATTTTTCATAATAGCTGAAAACTGAGAGCAACTCAAATATTTATCAAAAGCAGAATGGATAAATAAAGTGTGGTATATTCACACAATGGAATATTACACAGAAGTGAAACTTAATGAAATGCTACATGCAACAGCATGGATGAATCTCACAACCATAATGAGGAACGAAACAATCCAGTCTCAGTATGAAGGTTAAAAACTGGCAAAACTATCACCTATAGTGAATGAAGTCAGTGGGGAGGAGAAGGAGGGCTTCTTGGGTGTTGATAATGCTCTATTTCTTGATCTGGGTGGAGGTTAAACAAGTGTATCATGAAAACTGAGTTATACAGTTATGCATGTTATCTTTCTGTGTGTATATTTCAATGCAAAATTTATAACATGATGATGATATTATCTCATTCATCTTTTCACATGTCTGAATCTAAAAACTAAGCCTATGACAATAAAAAAAAATATAGGCTGAAACAGTAATGCCAAAGGATATCCACAAGGATAAATTCTTATGATAGAGGGAAGGTATATAACAATAAGTGAAAAAATATTGCTTTGGGTTTTGTAAAATGCAGCTTTAAGATCTTCAAGTACATATACTGCTATAGCTGGTGGAAATCCCAGGATCATTCCTTGGTGATTTTCTTCTCTGGCCACTATACACTAGGTAGAGGGACATTCTCTGAAGGTCATCAGATCACTAAACAACATATCAAAAGCACACAAGCCTAGAGGTATGAGCAATTTTGTTAGGGTGATGTAGTAAGTTCAGTTTTAAATTTGGATATTTGAATGTAAATTAATGTCTAATAACTTCCTGGATGACCAATTTTGGTCAAAGGACCCACAACCACATCTGCCTAGCCTCATAGAAAGAAGGCCTCTCCACCTGCTCCTCAGGGTAGGTCAGCTAACCTCTGGCCCATGTGAACACTGCTGTGACACTAAAGAGGCATTAAAAGGAAGCTGGAACCACTCTAAGCTGACCTATAGCCTCTTCCAGTGTTTTATGTGCACTGAGTCCTCAGTGAGTCTTCAGTTGATCTAAATATTTAACAGGGAGACTATTATTAAAGAGACTTCATTTCCTAATGAGTGGATCAGAATCATTCGTGAATAGCACAAAAATTGCACAAATACCATAACATCACGGACTTTTAAAAGGCTTGAGTAAATGTGTTAAAAGCTAACTAAATAGAAGCCCCTTTTAATAATATCCCTAGGAATAGTTTCCCAAGATGTCCCTTGTTAATCTTGCCACTCTTGCTTCTCTGCAAGACTCCATGTCTCATCTATGAAACAAAGGACAATTATAACCTCTATGACAGATGGTATTTAAAAAATTCCACATGCTCTTCTACAATGTGACTCTGCCCCTCCCCCAAGTGGTAAAGTCTATTTCCCCTCATCTTGAATCAGGGAGGGCATATGACTGTTTCCACCAATGGAATACAGCAGAAGTGATGCTATGAGAATTGCAAGGCTGGGTCATAAAAGGGAAAATAGCTTTAACTCTGTTTGCTGGAACACAAGCATATGGACCCCTGTACCTAAGGCCTGTGAAGAGTCTGCCTACACTGAAGTTGTCATGCTATGAGGAAACCAAATCAAACAGAGAGGCCACGTGCAATATTTACATCATCCCAGCCCAGGGAGCAGACATGTTAGTGAAAAAACCTTTAGATGATTCCAGCCCCCAACCACCGAGTACCCCAAACTTCAAGTCTTCCTCACTGAGGCCCTAGACATCATAGAGCAGAGACTAACCATCCCAACTGTGCCCTGTCTGAATTTCTGACCCACAGAACCTGTAAGTATAAAAACATGGTTGCCTGACAATAAGTTGGGGAGCAACAGTAACTGAAAAAACAATTTATACAGCAATAGTAACTGGAAAAACCACCAAAAGACTGCTTTAAACTTTAAATAAGATAGATGTGTATATAAAAGTACTCTTTATTGATTCTCATTAACTGAAAGCAAAATGGTAGATTGCTGCTGCCTAAAACGGAAAGGAAAAAGAGCTGAAGAGTTGGGCAAGGAGAGTACAGGGAGGTGAGAGAAGTATGATGGTGAAATACAGCAGTGGAGTGGGAGGCAGGCTTGTGCTCCCATATATCACTAGGGGCCATTCTTCCTTTGAGTTACATATATGAAATCTGATATATCTTGAAAGTAGAACCAAAGGGATCCCCTTTGACATTGAATATGGGGTATGAGGCAATGAAGAATCAAAGATGATTCTATGAATTTTGGTCTGAAGACTGAACAGGAAGAATGAATCTGCTATCAGTTAAATGTATAAAATTATAGGTGGAACTAGTCTGGGAAGAACATCAGTAATTCAGTTTGGGACATTTTAAGTCCGAGATGTCTATTGGACATCCAAGTGGAAATGCTGCATTGGTGTTTACCTATTTGAGTCTAGAGTTTAGTGAAGAAAGTACTGCTGTCTGCAACCTAATCAAACATTTACATTCCAAGGAGAAATAGGGGCCTCTCTGGATATCTAATCATCCTCTCTTTCAGTATCACTAATGACTCAGAAGTATATTTGTTAAGTGAAAAAAGCAAGCTACAGAATATTCCCATTTATTTGTACATCCATATGTACATGTTGTCAGAGAAGGCAATGGCACCCCACTCCAGTACTCTTGCCTGGAAAATCCCATGGATGGAGGAGCCTGGTAGGCTGCAGTCCATGGGGTTGTGAAGAGTGGGACACGACTGACGACTTCACTTTCACTTTTTACTTTCATGCATTGGAGAAGGAAATGGCAATCCACTCCAGTGTTCTTGCCTGTAGAATCCCAGGGATGGGGAAGCCTGGTGGGCTGCCATCTATGGGGTCACACAGAGTCAGACACAACTGAAGCGACTTAGCAGCAGCATGTACATGTTGTATAAACACACACATACAGTTAATATTTGTGTTCTGATGTTTTTGTTTCTACCGTAAGTCAATTAATAATTCATCTAAGACTTCCCAGATGGTGCTAGTGGTGAAGAATCTGCCTGCCAATGAAGGAGCCACAAGAGATGAAGGTTCCACCCCTGGGTTGGGAAGATCCCCTGGAGGAGAAAATGGCATCCTACTCCAGTATTCTTGCCTAGAAAATTCCAAGGGCAGAGGAGCCTGGCTGCTACAGCCCATGGGGACACAAAGAGTCAGACATGACTGAGCGAGTGAGCATGGGCACACAAGCACACACATTAACCATTTACGTGTAATATAACTTATAATGCATGCTTCCTTTCAAACAAACATAAACCATTGTTTTCCTTCCATCGATCCTTACTGTGAAAGAAACGATTTTAAATAAACAAATGAAAACAAAACAAAAACTATCTGAAGCTTATCACTGATGAGCATCAAAATCATCCAGTCTACCTAAAAAACATGTAATGGTGTTACTATCATTTTTATTTGTTGAATTTAACTTCAAAAAAACTCCTGTGGTAATGAACAGGCTTATCTAAACAGCTGAAACTTGCAGTGCAAGATGGCTCTGTTTCATAATTCTCTGTACCCCTTACCTCAATCACCACGTATACATACTACACTATCCTAAAGGACAAGAGAATTGCATAAACAACAATGGAACAGAGAGGAAAACCTTACCTGAAAGCCAGAACAATTCTAAAAGGATTTGCTTCACCTAGTCTGCTGTATCTTTTTCCATCCCTTTTCAGTTACTACAGCAATGAATAAGAGTAATTCTAGGACCCAAGAAACATGTCAATTCATATACACCAAAATTTCTTCTACAAGTCCATTAGAAAACACAATTCTGAAGTATTTTGACAATCTTGTGACTTAGATAATAAATAACAAGCATGTTTAGTTTTATTAGTATTTAAGTTTCTCTAGCTGATTGACTTAATCTGGCTGTAGGCAATAAGACAAGTAACTCAAATACAAACATTACAAACATTACTATTGTGATGGATTGAAGATAGTCACAAATCCTTTGATAGTCCTATCAAGAGGTAGGGTCAATTTCCCTCCTCTTCTGTCTGAGACTGCTCTAATAAAATATGGTAGAAGTAGTACTGTGCCATTTTCTGAGCCCAGGCCTTGAGAATGGCACCTTCTACTTCTTATCTCTAAGAATACTCACTCTTGGAGCCCAGAGCTGCCATGTAAGAAGTCAGGCTATCCTGATCATGTGGACAGGTCCTAACACTAAGTGGGAATCTGGGCAGTACACATCATAGCATCAACTACAGGGTTACAGTGGTGAATAAAATCAGTAAGGCTCCTGTGCTCATGTAGCTTTGAGTTTGTAATGCCACTACCAAAGCGTAAGAGAGAAATGCTAACATGTTCACCAAACCCTAGATGTTTTCCATCTAGGCACATAGCAAGGCTGCATTCCCCAGTACCCTTTGCAGTTAGGTGGGCCATATGAATGAGTTCTGGCTAATGGCATATGTGAGGATCATCTACTTCAAAGTCTAGACCCCCTCCAAATCTACCTGCATCACCTCCCATGCTGTCTTGTCTTTTTCTGCAAACTGGATTTAGAAGTTTGGGGGTGGAAGAGTGAGAAAAGACCTAGCAGATAGTGGAGCCACTCCAAAAAAGAGCCTGAGTCTCTGAATGACTGTGAGTGGCAGAGATGATTGACATCCCAAACCCACACTGGATGGAGACATGTGTGAAAAATAAAACCTTCATTGTGTTAAGATGCTGAGATTCTTGGAGATGTTTGTTATACCATTTGGCCTATCATGACTAATACATACATAATGGTAAAAGGTTATTTCCCAGTTTTTCATGTTTGTTTCCATTTAAGTAACTATTGCATTACATTAGATTCATTCTTAAATTTCTCTAACAGATTTATATTTTGGGATATTCTCTCTAGAGATATCCATCAGTAGAAAATAACCAACCAACAAGGTTTAAATTTTACTAAAACTAATATGGAGGAGTCAACTCAAAATAATATATTAAAAGATTTTATTTTTACATTCTGATACTTTTTATATGGTATTGTGAACTGCTGCAACATTCTTTATTAAAAACATTTAGCACAAAATCAAGGAATGTCCTCATGCTTTTACACACAGATTAATTTTTTAAGTTTGGGAGGCAGGAAGAATTTTTATAATTAAATAACTATTAGTGAACATTTTTTATTTTTTTTAAATGTAACAATATTAATTTAATGTAATAATGTTTGGTCAAAACTAAAATCACTATTCCAAAGATGAATCTAGCACTGATTCTCGAAGCGCAGGTTTTGAGTTTTATGTACATAAACCACCCTGTGAATATTTCTTTGTATATGAAAGTAATATATAATCATTGAAAATATTAGTTTTAAATTTAAAAGCAATCATAGCAAGGGTTTGTTATGAAACATTTACATTTGTTTATATTTGGCAGTTGTGTCAGAAGAAAATACTTCTATTTGTTTTGAGAATACAGCTACATCTTTTAACTTCAAAACCTAAGTATTCTCTTAATAGTGTAAATAACCACACTGTTACCAGGCACCTCCTTAACTGCTAGGAAATTTGTAATCTATTAAAAAATCAAGAAAAACATATAAAAAGAAACACTAACATTAAAAGCTATAAAATTAACCAACAAAAAGGAACATATCTGATATTGTCCTATACACTGGGAAAAAGCAGCATCTTTGGACAGAGTGAAAGGTACAGTAGAGAAATTAGCATCTCAGTTCAAAATAGGAATAACTAAAAAAATCAGTTTGGTAGATTTGTGAAAGGGGATTTAAAAAAAATGGAACTGGGATTTCTTGGTTGTTCAAGAATCATGCTTTCTTCTTAGCAGCCTGGTGGAACCAAGGTGGTTGAGGTTGGGATATAGTGTCCATTTCCAAAAAGGAAGCTGCTCAACAAGTGGTGTGGGGACACTTGGATATCCACATGCCAAAGGATGAAGTCAGACCTTTAACACCTCACACCATACACAAAAATCAACTGAAATAGATCAAAGACCCAAATATAAGAGTTAAAACTACAGAATTCTGAGAAGAATTCTAGGTATAAAACTTCATCTTGGTTTAGGTAATGTTTTCTTAGATATGACACCAAAAGGACAAGCAACCAAAAGAAAAAAATAGATACATTGAACTTCATCAAAATTAAAAACTTCTGTGCCTCAAAGGACACCACCAATGAAGTGAAAAGACAACCCAGAGAATGGGATAAATTATTCACAAATCATGTATCTCGTAAAAAAAAAAAAAAACCCTGTATCTAGACTATGTAAAGAACTTTTACAATTTAACAATAAAAAGACAAATAACACATTTTTCTAATGGGCAAAAGATGTGAATAATTTCCCCAAAGAAGAGAGATACATAGGAGGTATGCATGGATGCATCAAGTAAAAATGGAACATTCTACAACTGCTAGTCAGGGGACATCATCACCCTTTTCACTAAAAGGCTAGATTTTCAGCAGCCAAAGGCAGCCATTCCAAAGTGAACAGAACATAAAGAGATGAACTGACATGTTTCACTTTACGGTTTGAACAGTAATGTTTCACAGGAAAGGAAAAAAAAATTGTATTTGCTAACCACATAAAAGCTTCTTCTCTTTGTAATAAAGTACAAAAGCTCTCTTCCAAGAACATACAACTGGCTGATAAGCACATAAAGAAAAGATGTTAGGACTTCTCTAGTGGTCCAGTGGTTAGGAGTCTACCTTCTAATGCAGGGGATGTGAGTTCAATCCCTGGTCTGGGAACTAAGATCCCACACGCCCAGGGGTAACTACTGAGCCTGTACCACAGAACTAGAGAGACCAGGTGCCACAACTAAGACCCAATATAGCCAAAAAAAACAAATAAATAATAAAAAAGAAAAGATGCTCAACATCATTAGCCAACAAGCAAATGCAAAATCACAATGAGATGTACTTCATACCCACTAGGATAGCTATAATTTAAAAAACAGAAGTGTTGGTTAGGATGAGAAAATGGAATCCTCATAAAATGCTGGTAGGAATGTATGGTTGACTCTTGAACAAGACAGGGGTAAGGGGTACTGACACCTCATACAGTCAAAAATTCACATATAATTTACAGTTGGCCCTCCATATCTGTGGTTCTGGATCTGTGGATTCAAACAACTGCAGACTGCATATTACTATAGAATTTACTATTGAAAAAATCCACATATAAGTGGAACTGCACAGTTCAAGCTCATGTTGTTCAAGGGTCAACTATAATATCTTTTGGTTGTTTACTCATTTTCTTTCCTAAAACCCACCCACTTTCCTCTTTGCTTCCTTCATCCTATTCTCTTTACAATGTTAAATGTATACTGAAAACCTACTATTAGGCAGTAAGGGTTCTGCTCTTAAGTAGCTTATAGTCACATTTGCTGTCTTTCTTCCTTTTCTCTTCTAATCACATACTGCTGTGCTGTCATGTGCCCACTACCACATTTTCTTACCATCTACACACTCCTCTATTTGTGATGACTGCATATATTTATAATTATATATGGATATTTTTATTAACATTACTGAGGTATAAATGACATATCAAGCTAATATATTTAAAATGTACAAATCAACAAGTTCTGACACACATATAAATTTCTGCAACAAGAACTACAACCAAGATAATAAATATAACCATCACCTCTAAAAGTTCTCTTATATCCTCTTGATCCACTGGCAACTTCCAAAAAACCCAATGATCTGCTGTCACCAAAGCAGGTAGTCCTCACTTTGCACAGTGGTATTGTACTATAAAAATGACTGTGCATGAAACTGTGAAAAGCAATCTTAATAATCACTGGGGAAATTATGATTTTTTCAGTGACCTTTAAAATTTTTGTCAAAACATTTTACTCCTTATTGTTGGCTATACTATATAGGGAAATAAAGAAATACTAAAGCCAATATGCATTTAATACCCTATCATTTGAAACACTGAGAATTTAAACTCTTTTATCTCTTTGTAAAACTTATCAAGAGTACAGTGCTTAATTCTTAATTTATAAAACTTGTGAAACAGAATAAGCAACTCTTCTATGTCCTGGAAAGTTGTCATACTGTTCTATGAACTTGGATTAGTTTCCAACATTTTGTCCTTTGTGCTTTCACTGCTGTAAAATTTTTTGAGAGTTCCTTTAATGTGAAGTTTTATTCTGGCATCATTTTATCTGGAACATCTTCATTCTTTTCATCACAATCACTTTCTTCATGTCTGTATGTCTGCCTTCATTAAGTTCCTCTAGCTGCATATCTAGAGCCTCTCAAACTGCAACAGTGCATCCACATTCCCATGTTCAACTAATTATTCTATAACTACATGAATTTGATTCAAATTTCTCTTTCAGTATTATCAGTTTTTATTTCTTTAAGTGTTTGGTAGAATTTCCCAGTGAAACCATCTGGGCCTGGAGGTATTTTTATGGAGAGTTTTAAATTATAAATTCAATTTCATTAATAGTTATGAGGCTAACCAACTGATTATTTCATATTGAGTAAGTTGTGGTAATTTGTTTGGATAACCCTCAGGAAGGCAGGAAAAACAAAAGAGAAAAATAAAAAACAGAGAACACTCATATACACACACAATAAAATGGCAGACTTAAGCCCTAACATATCATTAATTACATTAAATGTAAATGGTCTAAACACATTAAGTCAAAGGTTGGCAGAATGGATTAAAAAACATGATTCAAATATATGCTATCAAAAACACTTAAGATAGAAGCATATAAATAAGTCGAAAGTAAAATAAAGGAGAAAGATATAAATACAAACATTACTGAAAAGAAAGCAAGAGTGACAACATTAATATCAGATTAAGTAGCTTTCATAGCAGAGAAAATTACCAGAGATGGGGAGGAATATTACATAATAAAGAAGGATAAATTCATCAATAAAATATAGCAATCATAAATATATGTGTACCAAACAACAGTGATACAAAATATTTGAAACAAAAACTGATTGGGATGAAAGGAGAAAAAATAACTTCCAGATTATGGCTGGAGACTTCAACCTCTGTGATAGAAAAGACAGAAAATCATCCAGGAGATAGAACTCAACACTATCAACTAAGAGGATTAAACTGACATTTACAGAATACTTCACCCAACAGCAGCAGCACAGGCATTATTTTCAAGCACCCATGGAACATACACCATGATAGACCATATCCTAAGCTATAAAATAAAACTCAACAAATTAAAAAAATTGGTATTATACAGTGTTCTCTAATACAATGGAATCAAAACTAGAAATCAGTAATAGAAAGATAAGAAAATATTCAAATAAAGTAAAAACCACACTTTTAAATAAAAGAAGTCTCAAGGGGAAAAAAGTGAAAAAGTCTCAAAGGAAAAAATACACTAAAGTGAATGAAAATGAAAATATAACACATCAAAATTTTTGTGACATAGCTAAAGCAGTGATGAGAGGGAAATTTATAACATTAAATGCTCATATTGTAAAGAGGAAATGTCTCAAATCAATAAGCTATGCTCCCAATCCAAGAAACTAGAAGAGCAAAATAAATCCAAAGCAAGTAAAATAATTGAAGTAGTAGAGATAAGAGCAGAAATAAATTAAAAACAGAAAAGATAATGAAACCAAACTCCAAATTCAGATTTACATCCTACAATTTATCATGTCAAGGGTCTGCTATAATACCTGGCTGCAGTGAAGCGTTTACCACTGGTTTATTGTGATTATCATGGCCACTCCTGAAAGAAGAATGTTATTTATGTATGGCTGCAGCACCAAACAGACAGTGTGGCATATGAATGACAATGCAGCTTCATGTGATGCTGTGGAACATGTGGGATACAGAACATTGCCTAAGATTCTGAGCCATACTGCCTCAGCATTTTGCATGAGCAGCTATATAGCTTTGCAACAGAAAAACTAAAGAATCTACAGCACGTGTTGTAGTTTGGAGAAAGATAGAAGCACAAAGAAGCTATACCATGGAGAGTACTTTGTGTGGCTGTGATCAGGGAACATATAAGGGTTTACAGATTGGTACGCGAGAATTGGAAGAGATGGGAGCAAAATTTTGTGTTGGCCTATCATGTTTGAAAAGACTGATATCCCCATTCGAATATAATCTGCCTTCCAGTCTGCTTGACTTTGAAAATGACTTGATTGAATAAAGCTGCAAAGTAACTAGCCCCCCTACTTATGTTTTGGATGAAGATGAACCTCGATTCCTTGAAGAAATAGATTACAGTATAGATAGTATTGATGAGTTAGATATCGAATTGACTGAAAATGCAAGACACTGTGAACCTTCTGCCCAAGAAGTAGTTTCTGACTCTGAATCAAGAACTCTTTGATTCAGAGGATTGAGCCCTTTGCCATCTCTTGTTAATTGCAAAGAAGAAATGAAATATCTTGGTTTTTATTACACAGCAAGTTTGAGAGAAATGAGTTTATAGAGAGCTGACTCAGATAAACAGAAAGCAACTTGGGCCTGTTTGGTTTCAAGACAATGAATATGTTTATTAATTCATGATAAAAAGATGGCTTTGTGAAATGGTCAGTAAAAATGACCAACCTATAGCAAGTAAAAAAGGAGATAAAAATGGCCAATATCAAGTATGAAAGAGGGGGGATATACTACTGTTTCTTTTGCTTTAAGTGTATTCATAATTGCTCACTGAAGCATTTTTATGATGGCTCCTTTTAAATCTTTGTTAGACAATTCTACTATCTCTGTCACGTTGGTACTGCAGCTACTGATTATCTTTGATCAAGTTGAGATCTTTTTAGTTCTTGATATGAGTGTTTTTCCTCCACTGGAACCTGGGTATTATGCTACCAGACTCTGGATCTTCTTTAAACCTTTTATTTTTACTGGCTTCCTCTGACACTGCTCTGGCTGGAGATCTGGTTGGGGAGGATATCACCTCATCACTGTTAGATGATATAGAAGTCCTGGTTCACCATTCGGCCTATGTTGACATTCAGGGGCAGGAATTCTTTGTTACTACTCGGGGAGGCTGAGAGTTCTGGCTTCTCACCAGGCCTCCACTGATACCTCCCTTGCTGAGATTGGTAAGATAACCTTACTACCGCTCCCTATATGGTCTTCACTGATACCATGTGGCAGGGGGAGGTATCCTCATCACCTCTAAGGAGTGGTGAAAGTCTCTGATACTACCACAGATGAGAAGGAGAGGGATACATGATTATTACTGGTTTAAGGTGATAGTCTAGGCTCCTCACTGTTACTGCAACAGTATATAAAAATACTGACAGTAAAGACATGAAAATGTCTGACTCTTATGTTCATTCATGATACTGTTGTGATTTCTAGAGATTGTGGCAATGATGATGAGCTAGTGAGGGTAAGTATGTGTGTTGGGCAAGACTGAAGTTTTTCTTAACAGAGAATAGACAGTCTCTCTGTGGGTGGGACAGCCTGGGCTTGCGTTTTTAGAAGTGATTTGATAAGCATTTCTGGAACATGACTAAGACCTAACAACCTGCTGCTGCTGCTGCTAAGTCGCTTCAGTCATGTCAGACTCTGTGTGACCCCAGAGACGACAGCCCACCAGGCTCCTCTGTCTCCGGGATTCTCCAGGCAAGAATACTGGAGTGGGTTGCCATTTCCTTCTCCAAGAACCTGATTCTAGGGGCCAAAAATTCAAGAATGTGGTCTCTGATCTTTTAGAACCTAATATGTACTAAAAATAGATGGCTGTACAATGAGATGTACAATTTCTCATAGTAACCAGGAGGTCCCACCAGCCCCTTTATCTGATGATATTCCTTCCTTTTCCTTCCTTCCCTCACTCATTCATTTAAACTTATACCAAGCATTTTATTTCATGCTGGCCTTCATGCAAAACACTGGCAAAGACCAGTAGGAAAAAATGGCTTCCAAAACTAGTAATTACTCTTGAAGAGCTAAACTTACTATGTCCTCTTGGCAAAAAATACTCTCGACTTAAACTTCTTCTCAAGTCTTTGCAAAGGAAGGCTGTGTGCTTATGGTTAACCCAATTATTCCAGTTATCCCCTTTCACTTGGGTTTATGCATTTTACAAACTCTGTATGTTTTGGCCCTCTGTTTACAGATGCTATCACTATGAGGCCCCTATTAAAATGAAGCAAGTTCTCATGGAGTTATATATTAATAGGGTTATTATGGGGTTATGTAATTAGTGCTCTGTTTCTCTTCAAAGGCTAATAAATGCTACTGATTGTTGAGTCAGACTGGGAAATCTTGGTCTCCAAAACCTTATCATAATTTCAGATTGGACTTCAAACAGTTTTATCCTGTGAATAGGTATATATTATACCCCTAAATAAAGAGTCTGACTGACTACTGACCTATCTTAGTCTGGTATAATCTGCCATTGGTCTGAGTGAATTGCTGAACATCTATGTGACTTAGCATTATAAATGTATAGTTAGCCACTCAAAGTCTCCCCTCAAGCAGCTCACAGACTACTGTAAGAGCATTCATCCCCTAAATCAAAGATACAACCATGAAAATACCTGACGGAAGGCTGTGGAAGAGTGTCTGGATTGGCGGGTACTTGGACTCCCTTTTCCCATTCTTCTTTCCATGTATCCGTGAAGAGGTAATAGTTGTCAAGGTTAATATGGTGAGAGTCTGGAATCTTCATGGCACTGATAAGGTCCTTCCGGAATACCTGTTAAGACATTGCACACACCTTGAGAAGACCATCACTATGAAATTAACACCGTTTAATGTTCTCCTTTTAAAAAGACCATCCCCACTCACTCTGCACTCCGACAAGAGAGACACCTCTAACTTCCAAATGGTCAGATCAACTTCTATTTGGAAAGGGTGTGAAGAATTGACAGGAAAGTCAGCTTATTCTGGATTTAATAAAGAGTAAAGGGGTTTTTCCTGAATTTTCTTGGGCTCCTTGAATTTAAATCAACAGTACAAGTTACTCTTAAAAAGTCTATGTAAAACAAAAATCCTTAACTCTCCAAAGTAATCAACAAGTATCCTATGATAACTTACAATCATTTAGTTATCACCTTATTTTAAAATTATTTACATAGACATAATTTTAGTATTACAGAGAATACTATACAAAAATAATACAGAGATCCCATATATCCTTCTTATATTTCCCTCTAATGTTAACATCTTGTATAACCAGAGTATAATTACCTAAACCAGGAAATTAACATTCATCTACAACTAATTTTCCCCCTAATGTCTTTCTGTTCCAGAATTCAATCCAGAATCACACTTTACAGTAGTTGTCATGTCTCCTTTGTATCCTCCAATCTGTGATAGCCTCTCCTTTTCTTTCCATACCTTGACACTTCTGAAGAGCGTTGGTCACATACTTTATATAATGTCTGTACAATCTAGGTTTGTCTGGTATTTTCTCGTGATTTGATTGAGGTTATTCATTTTTGAGCAAAAACTCCACAGAAAGGATGCTATGACTCTCTTATCCCATTATATAAGGAATGTATGATGCCAATGTCATCTTAGTGGTGATGTTAAATTTGATCAGTTGGTTAATATAGTGTGTCTTGCTCGTTTTCTCAGCTGTTAGGTTACTATATTTTCCTTTCTACTTAATAAATATCTTAGAGGAGGTATTCTGAGATTATAAAAAACACCTTGTTTCTCCTCAAACTGTCATGGACTAATTTTAGCATTGACAAATACATTTCTTCCCTGTAAAAGTTATTACTTTTGTTGTGGTATTCTAATGGTGATTTGTTACCTTCCTCAGTTCTACCAGCCCTACATTTATGAATTGGAATTCCTCTGTAAAAAAAAAAAAAAGGCCTGCCTCTTCTCCCTATTTTTTTGTTCATTCATTCAATTATTTATTTATATCATTAGCGCCTCATGTGGTGGTTTGTGGTTTTAGTTGCTAAGTCGTGTCTGACTCTTGCGACCCCATGGTCTGTAGCCTACCAGGCTTCTCTGTCCATGGGAGTCTCCAAGCAAGATGGAGTGGGTTGCCATGCCCTCTTCCAGGGGATCTTCCCAGTCCAGGGATCGAAGCCAGGTCTCCTGCATTGCAGGTAG
>SJXQ01008695.1:0-13118 GCA_006408695.1 Aepyceros melampus | reverse complement strand
TTTCATGCATCAAACTTGGACTGGTCATCTGTTTCACATATGGTAATATACGTTTCAATGCTATTCTCTCAAATCATCCCACCCTTGCCTTCTCCCACAGAGTCCAAAAGTCTGCTCTTTATATCTGTGTCTCTTCTCCGGTCTTACATATAGGATCATCATTACCATGAAAGTTGAAGTATAGAGTATGATACAATAAAGCAATTAATTCCCAGTTGGTGTAGTCTGTTTAAACTGACATTTCACAAAGTACAGGACTGAATGATCATATAATCAGTTCAGTTGCTCAGTCGTGTCTGACTCTGCGACCCCATGAACCGCAGCACACCAGGCCTCCCTATCCATCACCAACTCCCGGAGTTCATCCAAACCCATGTCCATCGAGTCGGTGATGCCATCCAACCATCTCATCCTCTGTCATCCCCTTCTCCTCCTGCCTTCAATCGTTTCCAGCATCAGGGTCTTTTCAAATGAGTCAGCTCTTCGCATCAGGTGGCCAAAGTATTGGAGTTTCAGCTTCAACATCAGTCCTTCCAATGATGTCATTTAAATGAATAAGGACTCATTCCATTTGCTACTTTGCAGGGACAACTCTGCAAATGCCTATTGGTTTCATTTAGGGAAGATTTAGAATTAACAATATGACTTGAACAGGAAACCAACGTTGAACATGCTGGTGATGAGGTGGTAACAAAATGACCTTCCTATGAGGAATCCTAGCCAATTAATTGGGTACTGTGTGGGGAGAAAGCTAAGTCTACAGGAAACAAAAATGGGAGGTCTATTACATAATGCTTTGTATAAGGAAGTAAGAGAGGATCACAGACATATCTATTAACATATTCTGCACAGAGCTCAGTGTTCTGGGTGGCCAGTGGGAGAAACTGAATCACCATTTTGCTGAAGACTCTGAACCATCTCTATAAATTACCAGAGTGCCTTTAATGAGACAGTGGTTAAGAAGAGGTAGCAATTTACAATTGTGCTCAACTACTGCCTCTGTGAAACAGGGTTCTGTGGGAAATCCTACCTTAGTTCTGGAAAGACTACTACAACCAAGTATTTTTCAACCTCCTAAAATACTTCAATATTTTCCATATGATATATTTCTCAAAACAAATAAACTGACTGCAAAGTCATGCTTTGGGTTTAGTAACAATCACATAGCATATACCATGTCTTCATACCTGATAAAACTGCTTATGAAAATCTTTCTGTACCATTTTCTAGGTTAGCCTAGAGACACAGAAGTGGGCTGAATGGTGCCCCACCCAACTCCCAAAACATGTCCACATCCTAATTTCTGGAACCTGTCAATGTTACATTACTTTAGAAATGAGTTCTTTGCAGATAAAAATAATTTAAGGATTCTGAGATGAAAAGGATAACCCTGGAAAATCCAGGTGGGCCTTAAATCCAGTAACAAGTGTCTTTATAAGAGAAAGGCAGAGGCAAATTTGAGACAGAAGAGAAGGGAGTACAACCATGGAGGTAGAGACTGGAATGATTCATTAACCCACAAGCCAATAACTGCTGGCAGCTATCAGAACCTGGAAGAACAAGAACAGAATTTCCCTAAAGTTTCTGGAGGGAGCAATCTGGTCGATTTTGGACTTGTGAGAAAATAAATTCCTGTTGTTTTAAGCCACTCAGTTTGTGGTAATTTGTTATAGCAGACCTAGGAAACTAATACACACATTTACCAAACATAAGAGACACTTGAAGACTCTAGACAAAGAGAAAAAGCAGAGGCCAATGAAATTTGGCTCTTGTCCATTGTTTCAGAAATAGCAAACTTCCAGGGAATAGGAACACTGTAAAGTCTGGGGAACCTGGGACTGTAGAAATACCAATCAATTCATACCTATTTTTCTTAAGCAAATGAAAGCTAAATCCAACGACTACTGTAATTCTCTCTTCCACCTTTAGAAAAAAAGACTTACACGGTAAGCTTGATTTCAATTTTAAAAGCTAGCCAGATTAAATAGCATCAGATCCAAGGTTTCCAGAGAAGCATTTTTACTCAAGGCAGAGTGTAAGAGTCTGCCTTATCTTGCTGTAGAAGTCAAACATTTCAAGTATGAGGCAGAACATAAAATGCTGAAGAGGGGATAGGAATGCAAGTTCAGTACTCAGGAAGACATCTGCAAAGTGATACAAAATATATTTACCAGACTGGTCTCATGAATTTGCTTCTGGTAAGAAAAGGTATTTTTTTAAGGTTTTTAAAATAACATGGGCAAATAAAATAGTTATCGTGTATCCTGATAGAGGCATCAGTTTTATACATATATAGTAGTACACACATACATTCATATTTGTATTTTCATAAACAATAAAAAGATAAGCCAAGAACTTACAAAGAAAACCATTTAACGGTAAAAAAAAAAAGGGGGGAGAAAATAGGGACAAGAGAGACAAAAGCTGGATCTCTCTGAATGTATTTTGTTTCATAGTTTGATATTTGAACCAAACAAATGTTTCAAATGGTTAAAAATAAATTAAAAATCTTTATAAAGAAAGGAATATGGATCTAGGGACAGACTGCTGGGATTGGTCTACTAATTTTACCACTTACTAGTTTGGGGAAGTTGTCTAAATTGTCTATGTCTCAGTTTACTTATCTGTAAAACAAGAATAAGAACCCTTAACCTCACTGGGTTAGTTGTGGGGATTAAATAGGTGAATTTATGTAAAGATCTTTAGTATGGTATTGGGCTCATGGTAATTGCTAAATAAACTTCAGCTGCAGTTATTTTACTATCATCAACATAGTCTCAGCTTTAGTTCTAAAAGCATAAAGTTCTCTTTTCCAGTCCATAAATTAATTGTTGATAGGTAAAAGGAGACATGAGTTCGTGGCTCAACTAAAACGTGGATGGTTTGACTTCCAAAGACAGTGTTCCCAAGCAAGAGCCCCATCGAGAACTTTAACCAACATTCTATAGGTCACGAGGTAATGCAGAAACTTCACAGAATGAAACATGGGTATTTGCTGCTAAATTAAAGATTGTGAATGAGGGATCTGGATATTGACACTGACCTAGGTAATGAAGTTTAGAAGTTTTACAAGTTCTTAATTGTGTGCCTATTTTATATGCACTGGTAGTTTCCCCAAAAGTTCCTGAAACAAAAAGACTTTGTACTTACCAGATATCTGCTCATTTATGGTCAAAGAGGGAATTCACAGCCTAACATACAGCCCAGAAGCTATGCCAAGTCCAACAGTGCATGCCCATCCTGGCCCCTCAGATGCTGCAGAAACAAAGGAGGCCTCACTATGAATTCAATTAGAATATCAATGCTTAACCTGCCAGAGCCACAAAATGAAAATGCCCTTCATGGACAGCTCTGGCTTTTACTGTTCTCATTAACATCTCTCAGTGGGCAGTTTCTTAAAGCACAGCTAGTCTGAACATTTCTGTGACATTTTTTAGAGGAAAAGCCAAAACATTTACTTCCTATATGACACAAAGGGGAACACTGTCTGGTCCATGTATAATGAAGCAGAGAGATTGATTAGTTTTGATTAATAGTCACTAAATCTAAAACTATACATAACTGATGACAAACAGATGTCATCCCAAAAGCATTAAAAAAAAAAAGCTGCAAACACAGTAACTATATCTAATCAAATGGAATAAACTGTAAGTGATTTTCTTAGAATTATAAATCTTAAGGCAAAAAGAGACTTTTCAGGTTATCTAAAAAGAATAAACCATTCAAAGCAGAGAAAGCCTAGCAAAGAATTTCTATCAACAAAAATAGCCAATGTTGTCAAGACATTATGTCCCACAGTGGTTTTTCCAGTGAAGCGCAACTTATTTCTCAGTTTAAAGCTTTAAAAATCATGGACATATCTTTCAGATAGTTTAAAATAATTCTTAGGTTTCTCATAAAAAATAAATAGGACATTTCTGATGGCTATGGGCTGACATCAACTGAAACACTGATTCCCAAAAAGCAATGTACTTTTAGGCTGCTTAGGTAGGTTTTCTAATTCTCCTTACCCTGTATCACAGAGGTATTTACCATGATATTGATATATCCTGGTAATAGAGGAGTGTGAGCAACTGAGTCTGACTTGAAGATCTGAGCAATTTTCACATAAGAGATGACAACTGAAGTTTGCTTTCAAAGTTTTTCTCCCATTCCTCAATGTCCCTTTTTGTGCAATAAGTGTGCATTTGCAAGCTTAGTACTTTTTATCTGCTGAGGGTCAGAAAACCAAATAATCAAGTTTGTTAGAGATACAGGTAAAATGATATGAACAGGCTCATTTGAGAGTATGCAGTATATCCTGCTGACTTGAAATATATGAGCTTTCACTCTGCTGCTATGAAAGTCTCAGATGTAACAAATGAGACTCTAGGCCTAGAGAAGACACGCAGTCAATCTTTTAAGATAGGTTGATATGTTTTATAGACCAGTTAGACTAATATTAGGTGAACATATCCAGGCTTTGAGAAAGAATGAAAGATTTTTTAATATATTCAAATTGGTCACCTAGTACTATGAACTTTTTCTACAGCAATTAGCTTTTTAAAAACCTCTTCAAGAATAGCGGCCCACTTGAGAATCAAAAGAAGGCTACTAGCTCAGAAAAAAAATATACATAAAAACATATCCTTAAAAGTCTGCATACAATTTTTAGAAGGTATCAAAGCCCCTGAAAATATGTGGAATTCACACACCCCTAGGAAATGCTTCTCTAGAGGATAAATCAGGGGGAGGCACACACAGGAATCTCAGCAAAGCACTAAACATCAAAGAAAATATTTGTCTATCTGTGTAGCCAATTAAGCCTCAGAGAAAAAGATAATTTATACTGCATTTCAATGATTAACTCCTAGTTTTAAAAAAAACACATGAGGTTTCATCTTGGACCTGTAGAGAGTCAGAAAAAAGAAATTCTCATCCTTACAAGAAGAAAAAGGCAGGAGAGGCAGCAAATTAATGATTTTTTGTGAAACCGTCAGAGAAATGAGTCACAGGACAAATGGTCAGACTCAAAGAAAGACAAGCATGCCTGCAGGGAGACAGAGGACAGAAGCATTTACTTAGTTGGGGCAGAGGTCACAGTAGGAACATTAAATTAGAAATTCTGATGAATCTCTGGGGGCCAAGTGGGGACTACTATGAGAATATGAAGTTTCTGGGGGCTGTACTCATAGGGAGTTCCCACCTTCTTGTAAGCTTTTTCTCTAGAAACCTAGGAGGGCTCTCACAGGGAAGTTAGGGAGAGAACCTGGAGAAAAAGCTCCCCCAGTGGTACTGTCTGGGTTGCTGGTGTTCAGTGTCTGGCTCCCTTACTGAACAGTGGCTTCATCTACAGAATAAGGATTTCAAGTGAGGGCACTGAAATAATTTGACTAGTGCTGTGGGAAGGGAGAAGCACCCAGCCTCCGCTTCCCTGTGTTACTCAAGGGAGAAAAAAGCCTTAATCTCAAGAGAGAATCTCAAAGACACAGACTGAGAATACCAGAGGATACCTGCTATAGGCAGACAGGATAATAGTGGGCAGGGGCAAAATGCTCTATCCCTGAAGGCCACTCCCCAACCTTGCTCCCAAACACAGGACTACTACACACTCCTAAGATTGAGATATAATCAGAAGAATAGAGAACACTATCCCTCCTAAATATCCTAAATATGTAACACCATTACCACCATACTAAAGCCTCCAATGATAACAGTAGCTATACTAGAAGAGCTGAAGAAGACAAAAATCTTTGAGGACAAACATAAAGGAAAAGGTCAAGAAAGGAGACAAAAACAAGGTCACCAGAGGAATTCCAAGTCTCTGGTACCCATGCTGCTAAGTCACTTCAGTCGTGTTTGACTCTGTGCAACCCCATAGACGGCAGCCCAGGAGGCTCCCCCGTCCCTGGGATTCTCCAGGCAAGAATACTGGAGTGGGTTGCCATTTCCTTCTCCATCTGGTACCCATAGTAAGAACTAATTTCAAACACCCTTGTACACTGCTGGTGAGAATATAAACTGATGAAGCCCCTTTGGAAGACAGTCTGGCATTCTCTCAAGTGGTTAAACAGTTACCATAGGACTCAGCAATCCTACATCTAGATGTTTTTGAAAACATATGTCCACCTAAAAACATGTATATGAAAGCCCACAACATCATTACTCATAATATTCCAAAAATGTAGACAACTCAAATTTCTATCAACTAAAGAACTGATTTTTTAAATGTGATATATGCATGTAATGGAATATCATTTTGTCATAAAGCAGAAATGAAGTATTGATACACGCTACAACATGGATGACTCTTGAAAATGTTAAGTGAAAGAAGCCAGTCACAAAGGCCACATATTGTATGATTCCATTTATATGGAACGTCCAGAATAGGCAAAACCATAGAAACAGAAATTAGATTAGTGGTTGCCAGTGGCTGGGAGTGGGGTCTGGGGAATTAACTGCTAATGGATAGGGTGTTTCTTTCTGGGGTGATGAAAATGTTCTAAATTTAGATTGTGGTAATGATTACCCACACAACTCTGTGAATATAATATACTAACCCCCCTTGAATTATACACTTTAAGTAGATAAATTGTATGCTGTAAGAATATCTCAAAAAAGATGATAAAAATGTTTTTTAAAAAGAACAATCCCTATGGTACTAATGACATCATCTGAAAGGCTTTGACATCTACTCTCACTTAGCAATAACAAGGCATTCCTCCTCCTCAATGTGCTATCAGTAGACTGGGTAGGGAGCCTAGACTGTCACCACTGTCCATCAGTAATGAAGTACCTGTTACCACACCACTCCCTGCTATAAGTGGAGGCAACAAAATGCGGATTTCCACTCCTGCCAAGTAGTAATGAGTTACCCTTCCCCATTCCCAGAGAGAGAACAGAACTACTTTCCTAGAGAGATAACAGAACTAGGATGAAGAATGTAGGGAAATGTGTAACTGGTGGTAAGAAGTCAGCATGCCTCTTCCCCACTGGTCTGGTTATTATGGAGGCCTGCCAAAACAGATTTAAATAAGACTTAGTGTCTGAGCTTCCTCGGTGGTTCAGTGGTTAAAAAAACAATCTGCCAATGCCAGAGACACGGGTTTGATCCTTGATCCAGGAGGATCCCACATGCTTCAAAGCAACTAAGCCAGTGCACCACAACTATCGAGCCTATGCTCTAGAGCCCAGGAGCCACAACTACTGAGCCCATGTGCTGATACTACTGAAGCCCACTTGCCCTAGAGTCCATGTTCCGCAGTAAGAGAAGTCACTGAAATGAGAAACCCATGCACTGCAACTAAAGAGTAGCCCCTGCTCTCCACAACTAGAAAAAAGCCTGTGCAAGAGTGAAGACCCAGCTGACCAAAAATGAAGTAAACAAAAAAAAATTTTTTTAAGACCTGGTGTCTGTTAACATAATAACCCCCCACCCCTGCCCCATGAAAACCTAGCCCAGGATGCAACAGAAAATTTCTCAGAATACTAAGAACCAGGAATGAGAAGAGACTAATAAATAGACACCAACACCAAGATGACACAAATGTTTTAATTATCTGACAAGGATTTCAAAGCAGCCATCACAAAAATGCTTCAACGAGAAATTACAAACATGTTTAAAAAAAATCAAAGTTTCAGCAAAAAAATAAGAGGATATAAAGAATAACCAAATGGAAAATTTGAAATGAAATAATACAATAATCATGAACTCCTTATTTCCAAATTCAGACTTAAATTGAAGAAAGCAGGGAAAACCACTAGACCATTCAGGTATGACCTAAATCAAATCCCTTACAGTGGAAGTGACAAATCGATTCAAGGGATTAGATCTGATAGAGAGAGGGCCTGAAGAACGTTGGACAGAGGTTTGTGATACTGTACAGGAGGCAGTGATCAAGACCATCCCTAAGAAAAAGAAGTGCAAAAAGGAAAAATGGTTGCCTGAGGAGGCCTTACAAAAAGCTGAGAAAAGAAGAGAAGCAAAAGGCAAAGGAGAAAAGGAAAGATATACCCATTTGAAAGCAGAGTTCCAAAGAATAGCATGGAGAGACAAGAAAGCCTTCCTCAGTGATCAATGCAAAGAAATAGAGGAAAACAAAAGAATGGGAAAGGCCAGAGATCTCTTCAAGAAAACTAGATACCAAGGGAATGTTTCATGCAAAGATGGGCACAAGAAAGGAGAGAAATGGTATGGACCTAACAGAAGCAGAAGATATTAAGAAGAGGTGGCAAGAATACACAGAACTATACAAAACAGATCTTAATGACCCAGATAATCATGATGGTGTGATCACTCAACTAGAGCCAGACATCCTGGAATGCAAAGTCAAGTTGGCCTGAGGAAGCATCACTACGAACAAAGCTAGTGGAGTTGATGGAATTCCGTTGAGCTATTTCAAATCCTGAAAGATGATGCTGTGAAAGTGCTGCACTCAATATGCCAGCAAATTTGGAAAACTCAGCAGTGGCCACAGGACTAAAAAGGTCAGTTTTCATTCTAATCCCAAAAAAAGGCAATGCCAAAGAATGTTCACACTATCGCATAATACACTCATCTCACACGCTAGCAAAGTAATGCTCAAAGTTCTCTACGCCAGGTTTTAACAGTACATGAACCGTGAACTTCTAGATGTTCCAGATGGATTTAGAAAAGGCAGAGGAACCAGAGATCAAATTGCCAACACCCATTGGATCATCGAAAAAGCAACAGAGTTCCAGAAAAACATCTATTTCTTTATTGACTTTGCCAAAGCCTATGACTGTGTGGATCACAACAAACTGGAAAATTCTTAAAGAAAAGGGAATACCAAACCACCTGAGCTGCCTCCTGAGAAATCTGTATGCAGGTCAAGAAGCAACAGTTAGAACTGTTCCAGACTAGTTCCAAACAGGAAAAGGAGTACATCAAGGCTGTATATTGTCACCCTGTTTATTTAACTTATATGCAGAGTACATCATGAGAAATGCCAGGCTGGATGAAGCACAAGCTGGCATCAAGATTTCCAGGAAAAATATCAATAACCTCAGATACGCAGAGGACACCACCCTTATGGCAGAAAGCAAAGAAGAACTAAAGAGCCTCTTGATGAAAGTGAAAGAGGAGAGTGAAAAAGTTGGCTTAAAATTCAACATTCAGAAAACTAAGATCATGGCATCCGCTCCCGTCACTTCATGGGAAATAGATGGGGAAACCATGGAAACAGTGAGAGACTTTATTTTTTTGGGCTCCAAAATCACTGCAGATGGTGACTGTAGCCATGAAATTAAAAGATATTTGTTCCTTGGAAGAAAAGCTATGACCAACCTAGACAGCATATTAAAAAGCAGAGACAGTACTTTGCCAACAAAGGTCCATCTAGTCAAAGCTATAGTTTTTCCAGTAGTCATGTATGGATGTGAGAGTTGAACTGTAAAGAAAGCTGAGCAGAGAATAATTGATGCTTTTGAACTGTGGTGTTGAAGACTCGAGAGTCCCTTGGACTGCAAGGAGATCCAACCAGTCCATCCTAAAGGAAATCAGTCCTGAATATTCATTGGAAGGACTGATGCTGAAGCTGAAACTTCAATATTTTGGCCACCTGATGCAAAGAACCACTCAGTGGAAAAGATCCTGACACTGGGAAAGACTGAAGGCAGGAGAAGGGGACAGCAGAGGATGAGACGGCTAGAAGGCATCACCGATGCAGTGGACATGAGTTTAAGTAGGCTCTGGGAGTTGGTGATGGACAGGGAAGCCTGGCGTGCTGCAGTCCATGGGGTCACAGAGAGTCGGACACAACTGACAGCATATTAAAAAGCAGAGACAGTACTTTGCCAACAAAGGTCCATCTAGTCAAAGCTATAGTTTTTCCAGTAGTCATGTATGGATGTGAGAGTTGAACTGTAAAGAAAGCTGAGCAGAGAATAATTGATGCTTTTGAACTGTGGTGTTGAAGACTCGAGAGTCCCTTGGACTGCAAGGAGATCCAACCAGTCCATCCTAAAGGAAATCAGTCCTGAATATTCATTGGAAGGACTGATGCTGAAGCTGAAACTTCAATATTTTGGCCACCTGATGCAAAGAACCACTCAGTGGAAAAGTCCTGACACTGGGAAAGACTGAAGGCAGGAGAAGGGGACAGCAGAGGATGAGACGGCTAGAAGGCATCACCGATGCAGTGGACATGAGTTTAAGTAGGCTCTGGGAGTTGGTGATGGACAGGGAAGCCTGGCGTGCTGCAGTCCATGGGGTCACAGAGAGTCGGACACAACTGAGCGACTGAACTTAACATAATAATTGACATAAATACATACTATAGGCTTAATAGAATAATGGAATTAACAGAATAAAGAATCAGGGGATGGGAGCTGGGAGTGGGTGGCGTGGGGCCTGAGGGTTGTGGTGCAGGCGTGGCTGTGGGGCTCAGGCAGCTGCTCCCTGGCGCTCGTATGCATAGCCCATGGGCTCCATGCTACGAACTGGCAGCCCTTGGTCGGGCAGGGGCCAAGCGGGCATCCACTGAGCCTGTTGGCGGCCATAATCGTGAACTCAGTGCCCCGCCCTCTGCTGCCCTACCTGTGCCTCATGCGGTTAGACAAGCCCCTAGGAACCTGGCTGCTCTGTTTACCATGTACTTGGAGCACTGGTCTGGCAGTAGACCCAGGTTGTCTCCTAGACTGGTACATGTTATCTCTCCTTGGCACTGGAGCTGTTCTGATGTGTGAAACAGGCTGTACTATTAATGACATGTGGGACCAGGACTATGATAAAAAGGTTACAAGAACAGCAAGTCACCCAATAGCTGCTGGAGACATTTCAACTTTTTGATCCTTTGTTTTTCTTGGGGAACAGCTGACCTTGGCCCTGGGCATTCTTCTGTGTTTGAATTACTACAGCTCTTGAAGCAGCATCCCTACTTCTTGTCATTGCCTACCCGCTAAAGAAAGGAATTAAATACTGGCCTCAGTTAGCCTTGGGATTGATATTTAACTGAGGAGCATTACTTGGGTGGTCTGCTATCAAGGGCTCCTGTGATCCATCTGCTTGCCTTCCTCTTTATTTTTCTGGAATTATGTGGACTCTAATATATGACACTATCTATGCCCATCAGAATAAGAGAGATATGCTTTGATCGGGCTTAAGTCCCCAGCACTGCAGTTCTATGAAGACACCAAGAAGTGGCTCAGTGGTTTCAGTGTGGCCTGCTGGGGGCGCTGAGCCTGGTGGGAGTGAAGAGCAGCTAGACTGCACCCTACTACACTGCCCTGGCTGCTATGGGAGCCCATGTGGCTCACCAGATTTACACTCTGGACAGCCACAGACCTGAAGACTGCTGGGAAAAGTTCATCTCCAACCAAACAACAGGATTAATAATTTTTTTAGGGACTGTCCTTAGGAATTTGTGGAAAGCAAAGGAGACCAATGAAACAAAGTAAAATATAGAAAACAGAATAGAAAATTAGCAAATTAAGTTTATCTAAGGATTTCTAAAACAAACTTTTACAAAACACTCTCAGGTCTCATTACCACATAATTAGATTTGAGTAAGTCTTACAGTATGTTAATGAATTACAGACCAGTAAATGAAGTTTTAGAGCACTGTGGCCTAGATTTTAGTTCAAGTATATACATGTCAGATTCTTCTCCTGTCACAGACACCAGGGACTTTGCAGGATTTGCAGTAACCTGGAGTATTTAAGTTAATGCTTTCTTCCTGTTGTAATTCTCACCTAGAGTTACAGGAATTATATGATTTTTAGCACTTTAGCAAAAAACCCTCATATACGTCTCATCTGAATGAATGTCTCTTTAGGAAAATGGACTCTCTTTTTCAGGGAAAAATAAAAAGCTGCTACAGAAAGTTGGGACTTACTGTTCTTTGTATTGACCTTTATTTACTGCCAAAAGCTGCAATTCAGGAAACCATTCAGGTTTTTATATTTTAGGAGAAATTTAAGTAAATAAAATTTTTTTACCTACCAAAAAAAAAAAAAAAAGAATCAGTGAACAAGAGAAATTAATCTAACCAATAGAAAGAATATACACTGGAAAAAATGAGTCTCAAGGATCTGTGGGAAAATAACAAAGGATCTAACATTTAAGCAACTGAAGGCTCAGAAGAAGAGAAAAAAAAGGTGAAGCTGAAAAATAGCTGAAGAAATAATGATTGAAAACAAACTTGGCAGAAGATATAAACTTAGATTATATAATCTAACTTAGAATCAAATCTCAAACAGGATAAATCCAAAGAAATCCATGCCCAGGTATGCAGCTGTAAAGTTTTCTTTACAACTAAAGAAAACTAAAGATGAAGAAAAATCTTGAAGGCAACTGGAAGAGAAATGACTGATTACCTATAGGAGAGCAACCATTTGAATGAGAACAGATTTCTCATTAGAAACCATGGAGGCAAGAAGGAACTAGCACATTTTTCAAGTGCTGAAAAAAAAGTTTTGTCAAACCAGAATTCTATATCAAGTGAAAATACCCTTCAGGTGAAACCAAGACATTCTCAAATGAATGAAAACTAAGAGAATTTATCACTAGCAGACTTTCCCTAAGTTCAGTTCAGTTCAGTTCAGTCACTCAGTCGTGTCCGACTCTTTGCGACCCCATGAATCGCAGTACGCCAGGCCTCCCTGTCCATCACCAACTCCCGGAGTTGACTCAGACTCACGTCCATTGAGTCTGTGATGCCATCCAGCCATCTCATCCTCGGTCGTCCCTTTCTCCTCCTGCCCCCAATCCCTCCCAGCATCAGGGTCTTTTCCAATGAGTCAACTCTTCGCATAAGGTGCCCAAAGTACTGGAGCTTCAGTTTTAGCATCATTCCTCCCAAAGAAATCCCAGGGTTGATCTCCTTCAGAATGGACTGGTTGGATCTCCTTGCAGTCCAAGGGACTCTCAAGAGTCTTCTCCAACACCACAGTTCAAAAGCATCAATTCTTCTGCGCTCAGCCTTCTTCACAGTCCAACTCTCACATCCATACATGACCACAGGAAAAACCATAGCCTTGACTAGACGGACCTTAGTCGGCAAAGTAATGTCTCTGCTTTTGAATATACTATCTAGGTTGGTCATAACTTTTCTTCCAAGGAGTAAGCGTCTTTTAATTTCATGGCTGCAGTCACCATCTGCAGTGATTTTGGAGCCCCC
>SJXQ01008694.1:264362-279678 GCA_006408695.1 Aepyceros melampus | reverse complement strand
GGCGCGCCTTCCCGGGAGCCCGGGGAGGGGCGCAGCCTCTGAGGAGCAGCGAGGGGGCCCAAGACTGGAGAGCGTCCGAGCAGTTTCCAGAAACAGGCTTCCAGGTTCCAGGAACTGAGGCGGGGAGAGGAGGGCGGGCGGGGCCGGGAGCCGGCTGCCGGGACGGGCGGCGCGGCGGAGGGCGCGGCGGGCGTCAGCGATGGAGGGCCCGGGGTTCGGCTCTGCTTTCAGGGGTGTTTCCACTTTACCCGCCGGCCGCGGCCCCTGACCTGGAGAGGCCACGCGTTCCTCACCACCTCTCACCAGCGGGGCTGCCTGACTCCTCCGAACACCTTACTCCCCTGCCGACCAGCCCTAAGTACAGAACAGACAGGAACATCAAGTCAGACCTTAAGGAACCTACATGTCTACTCTAGGGGAGGAGCCACAGATTTTAAAGTAATAAAAGAATCGTGTCCCCTGCTCAGTTTCACAGCAAATATTAAAAAAAAAAAAAAAAAAAATCCAGATACCACTTTTGTCCATTAAGGTGGTCCTAGTAGCTGCCTCTGTTCCTGTAAATTAAGACCAAACACATTTAGCAAGTGTTTTTGCACAAGCCAATGTAGAATGGTGTTCAATAAACAAAGCAAAAATAATTCAGATCAGAGTTTTAACAGGAATACACAACACAGGGTTTTGCAGAAAGACCACAACTGTGTCGATGGTTAGGTGACTGCATTTGAAAAATGTAAAAAAAAAAAAATCAAAAGTATGGATTTAAGCTGTTACACTATCTTTTTAAAATAGTCATTGTTAGAGTTAATGGAAATATAGTTAAAATTCACTTTGTTAAAGAAAAAACAAGGCTAAATTTGGCTTTTCTAGTTTAAGAACATTTTAAATCTGATTAAAATTTGAAATGATCCTGAGTATTACTCAGTACTTCAGTTCAGTTCAGTTCAGTCGCGCAGTCGTGTCCGACTCTTTGCGACCCCATGAATCGCAGCACGCCAGGCCTCCCTGTCCTCACCAACTCCCGGAGTTCACTCAGACTCACTTCCATTGAGTCTGTGATGCCATCCAGCCATCTCATCCTCAGTCGTCCCTTTCTCCTCCTGCCCCCAATCCCTCCCAGCATCAGGGTCTTTTCCAATGAGTCAACTCTTCGCATAAGGTGCCCAAAGTACTGGAGCTTCAGTTTTAGCATCATTCCTTCCAAAGAAATCCCAGGGTTGATCTCCTTCAGAATGGACTGGTTGGATCTCCTTGCAGTCCAAGGGACTCTCAAGAGTCTTCTCCAACACCACAGTTCAAAAGCATCAATTCTTCTGTGCTCAGACCTATAAGTTGTAAGTAATTCTTTTACCTCTGCCCGGAGGACACTCAGGCTTGTGTGTGTGTGCGGTTAGTCGTAGCCGACTCTGCGACCCCATGGCTGCAGCCCACCAGGTTCCTCTGTCCACGGGGTTTTCCAGGCAAGAGCACTGGAGCAGGTTGCCATTTCCCCTTCCAAGGGATCTTCCTGACTCAGGGATCAAACCTGTGTCTCCTGCATCACAGGTGGATTCTTTCACCACTGAGCCACCAGGGAAGCCCCACTCAGGCTTGGAAATGTTCAGTAATTTCCCCAAAACCACTCTGGTGACAAGTGACAAGGATTCATACCCAAACATTTGGATTCCAAAGCTGTGTTCTTTCCATCACTCACCCCTCCATGCTGTTTTCTTTGGAAGGCGGAGATTTCCTATCCCACTTCTTTAAGAAGTGTGCTGCTAGGATGTACTCTCTAATTTGAGATTACAACATGACTTCACAGGAACCATGCAAAAACGCAAGTGAAAGCTTCAAGATGTCAGTGTGTGATGACGGGCCCAAAGGACTGCAAACCAATAGGTCAAGGAAGATCTGGCCAATTCATGAACTGGACATTTATTCACACTTAATCCCTATTTATTTGTATATTCATTTATTAGTATTTGAATATCAATTATTTAAATGTTTCACTTTTTAAGTCAAAGTATTCTTAAAGATACTAGAACAAGGGTTAAATCTTGTAAATGTAGACCAACAACTTGTACGTTCAATACTTAGGGTTCTACCTGTACATCACCAGGAAAGGCATTTACTACCTGACCTCCATTATTAAAATGTATATACTTATAAAATGTAACTGTGTATTATTCCATTTCTATATAGAACTAAGGGCTTAATTACAATTAAGTTCAAACAATTACAGTTGACAAAAGCATAAAAAATTTCAATTAATATCATAATAGATGTCTTTCTAGGAACATTAGCTGAGTTTTGTCTCCACTTAGTCATTCAAAACCATTAAATCTACGGCTAGAAAGAGAATCTAAATACACACACAGATGGGAAATGGGTTCTGCTTTTTCTCAATCCCTTCAGAGTCAAGTTCCCAAGGCCTGAATCATAAGTGCTCAAAATGTCTTGTTTATGTCTTTACTCAAAGCCAGTAATTAAGCACTCGGGTCATTTAAAGACTACATTCAGTTAACATAAATTTACCACTGTGCTAAGTCACTATAGTTGTGTCTGATTCTTTGTGACCCTATGGACTGTGGCCCACCAGGTTCCTCTGTCCATGCGATTCTCCAAGCAAGAATAGTGTAGTTCGTTGCTATATCCTCCCCTCCAGGGGATCTTCCCGACCCAGGGAGCGGAACTCCCATCTCCTGTGACTCCTGCATTGCAGGCGGATTCTTCACCCACCACATGACCCATCAATTCCACTATTAGGGATCTACCTCTCCGCTCCCCTCCCCCGCCCCACTGAAAAAATAAGATGTATGTCCTTCCAAAGACCTGTACATGAATGTTCACAGCACACATTACATATAAGAGCCAAAAAGTAGAACAACCCAAATACCCACCAACAGGTGAACGGATAAGCAAGATATCCTTAGTCATACAAAAGAAAACACTCAGGCAATAAAAAATGAAGTACTGATACACGCCACAGCATGGATGAACCGCAAACACAGTAGCCTAAGTGAAAACCAAAAGAAAAACCACATGTTACATGATCCCATTTATCAGGAAATGTGCAAATGGGTAAACTAGAAAGGCAGGAAGTGGGCCTCCTGCAAGATGGGGGAGCCAGAGAGGGCAGTGGGGAGTGACAGGAGGCAGGCCTCACCTCAAAGGGATCCTTTGGGCTAAAGGAAATGTTCTAAAACTGGATTTTGGTGATGGCTGCGCAACCCTAATTTTACTAAAAATTACTGAATTATACATTTAAAACAAGTGAATGTTATGGTATGTGAATTATACCTCAATAAAACTGTTAAGGAAAAAAAACAGCTTTAAAGCATGCTAGCTACAAATCGTTCTGGATCAAATTCAGGTCACTCACAGCAAGGAATGGATCTTTACAAAACGACCAGGTTCTGGATATGCAGGAGCCTTAGTATGAAACGCAGTATTACTGGGTGTTCCACTGGAAAGAAAGCTTTAAGAACTGCCATCTAATATGTTAATAATAGAGGGGCTCAAGTTCTCCTGCAATATAAAACATTTAAAAGACAGCTGAAGCACAAGAAGAGTTGTCACTGGGCAGAGACATTTTACTGCCCCAGTGAAGATACAGGTAAAACTGCAACAGGAGTCTGGAGGGTCTGGAAGAAGTCACTCCAGACTACAATGCTCAGGAAGGTTCTACAAAGTCTGTACTTTGAATGCTTCTCAGGTGGTATCTGAGGGGTTTTGCCCAGGAAGAGAAGGAGGCAGAAAAGCAAAGGGCAGGAGGCTGAGTTTCGGGGGGCTTGGGCTAGAGCTTCGAAGAGAGGAGGGGGTGTCTGTATTAAGAGGATGCGAGACCTTTATTCTGAGTGGGCAAAAGAGTCCTGCAAGGTTCCAGAGCAGGGATGTGATGTCAGAAACATTCGTCAGATAGCCCCATGGAGCTGGGATGAAAGGAGACCTCAGCACGGTGAAATTAACTTAAAGACACAAGGAGCACGTGGAGCGGAAGGGGCGGCGCCAGTGAGGAACACTGAGGGTAAGAGTCTCTCAGACTTGGGCTTTCAGATCTCCAAAAACACACCTCTGGATTCCAGAATCCTACAGACGTACATGACAAAAGTCAAAACGACTGAACTGTTGCTGGCAGAGGTGTTCACTCTGCAGGAGGTAATCGGCTGTATCCGAAAACGCCTTAGGTGCATTGACCGGTCCCACCCAGCCATCTCACTTCTAGCAACCTATCCCCCGAGATAAAGTGGCCCCAAACGACAAGAAGTTGTAAACTCAAGCTTAGTCACCGCAGAAGACTGGAAATCAACCTGAAGCGCCCCCTCCCCCCAGAGGCTGGGAGCACTGAATGATGACTGGTCCACACACAGAGCATCCTTGTAACCCCAGACTGAGCCCAGCTCACTCCCCCAGTTAGGAGCCTAGGCAGTGGGCCACAGGGGTTCTGGGACCACCTCTGACTTTGCCACCAGGAAATCACAGATATTCTCCTTACTCCAGGGCAGTTATTGCCAGTATCATTTCTGCTCATCAATCAACTGGTGATGTCATCCAACCATCTCATCCTCTTGTCATCCCCTTCTCCTCCTGCCTTCAATCTTTCTCAGCATCAGGGTCTTTTCCAATGAGTCAGTTCTTCCCATCAGGTGGCCAAAGTATTGGAGTTTCAGCTTCAGCATCAGTCCTTCCAATGAATATTCAGAACTGATTTCCTTTAGGACGGACTGGTTGGATCTCCGGGCAGTCCAAGGAACTCTTAAGAGTCTTCTCCAACACTGCAGTTCAAAAGCATCAATTCTTTGTTGCTCAGCTTTCTTTACAAGGAGACAAATCCTTCCCGAGACTCCAAAACCAAGGAGCATGACTAGTCAGACTCACTTAGAAGGGGAACACCTGGTTCCTTCAATGCCAGTGCTAATTCAATTCTCAATTGAAGTTAAAGATCCAAATGCCAACTTCTCAGAGTTGTTAAATAAGACATCGTAAGTAAACAGGCCTACTTCTATGGCTGGTATCTAGTAGGAACTCCCCAAATGATGGTGATCTTCCTTCCTTCTTAGAAAATAACCATAGTAGGAGATGATCACTAGAAACCCATCTAAATCATCTGATCTCAGTCAAAAAATGATTAAAACCCATTAAACGCAAGGACACTTTTAGTATGTTGAACATTTTTCGTGTAATATTTGCAAAGCCTTCCTTAAAAATAAAGGCAGAGCAAAACTATAAGGTTCCTAGAAGATCACGTGGGAGAGACCCTAGATGAGCTTGGGTAAAGGTGTGGCCTTTTAGACACAACATCAAAGGCTAGGTCCACGAAAGAAATCATCGACCAGCTGCACTTCACTGAAATGAAAAACGTCTGCTCTGAGAAAGACACTGTCAGGAGAATGAGAAGACAAGTCACAGGCTGAGAGAGAATACTGGCAAGAGACACATCTGATAAACAACTGTTAACCAAAATACACAGAAAATTCTTAGGACTCAGTAAGAAAACCATTTGATTAAAAAATGGGCCAAAGGCTTCACCAGAGGAGAAATACAGATGGTAAATAAGCTGCTCTACATAATATCATCATCAGGAAAACACAAATTAATGAGACACCTCTACACACCTAGTGCATGCTCAGCCTCCTCAGTCGTGTCTGACTCTGTGACCCCATGGACTGCAGCCCGCCAGGCTCCTCTGCCCATGGGATTCTCTAGGCAAGAATGCTGGAGTGGGTGCCATTCCCCTCTTCAGGGGATCTTCCCAACCCAGGGATCCAACCCGAGTCTCTTATGTCTCCTGCCTTGCAGGCGCGTTCCTTTTCACTAGTGCCACATGGGATGCCCACACACCTATCAAAACGGCCAAAATTCAGAACAATGACAAAAACCAAATGCCATTGAGAGAGAAGAGCAGCAGGAACTCTCCTTCATCACTGGTGGGAAAGCAATGTGGTGTGGGCACTTATTAGACACGCTCTGACCGTACATTTCAGCAATTAACTGTGCTGCTTTCTATTTACCTAAAGGAGTTGAAAACTAATGTCCACATGAAAACCCTCACACAGATGTTTATAGTGCCTTTTTTCATAGCTGTCAAACCCTGGAAGCAAGCAAGATGTCCCTTAGGGGGTCAGTGGATAAATAAACTGTGTCCCTCCAGACCATGGAATATTATTTAGCACTAAAAAGAAAGGAGCCATCAAGCCATGAAGGACCTTTAAAGGCACATGACTAAGTGAAAGAAGCCATTCTGAGAAGGCTACATAGACTATACGTATTGTGTGACTCCAACTGTATGATGTTCTGGAAAAGGCAAAACTAAGGAGACGGTAAGAAGTTGCCCAGGTGGCTCAGTGGTAAAGAATCTGCCCAAACGCAGAAGAGGTGGGTTCGATCCCTGGGTCAGGAAGATCCCCTGGAAAAGGAAATGGTAATCCAGTATTTATGCCTGGGAAATCCCATGGACAGAGGAGCCTGGTGAGCTGTAGTCCATGGGTTGGCAAAAATCAGACATGACTGAGGGACTAAAGCACACAAGAAGTTGTCAGAAGTTGCCAGGAACTCAGCGGAGGGGCAGGGAGACAGATATGCAAAGCACAGAGCAGTTTTAGGGCAATGTAACTATTCTGCATGCTACTATAAAGATGAATACATGTTATTATACACTTGTCCAAACTCATAAAACACACACCACCAAGAGTGAATCCTAATGTAAACTATGGACTTTGGGTGACTATGTGTTAATGTCATTGCTTGTAACAAATATACCACTCTGGTGGGGGATGCTGAAAATGGGGGAGTCTGTGTATGTGGGGGCAGGAGGCATACAGGAAATCTCTACACCTTCCTCTTAGTTTTGCTGGAAACCTACAACTGCTTTAAAAAAAAAATTTTTTTTTAAATGAAAGTAGAGGCTCACTTTTGATCTTTAGGTTTTGCTCATAATAACTTGCATTTTATAACCTAGAAAACCTGAGTAAACAGAAAGCTAATGCTGAATATTAAATACTGTATTTGCTCATTTTTAATTGAAAATCAGTCTATTTTGCTAATTATTGCTATTTGAATAATGGATATGTTAATACGTAGATTTTACATTTACACCTGTTACTGTAAAAATGGAAAATATACCAATCACTGAAGTTCTTTTTTGTAAATAAAATATCTCACTCAAACCTTCAGATTTAATAAAAGTAATACTGATCCATGGGCTTTGCTCTGTGGCTCAAAAGCAGGGGTCTAATTCACAGCTGAATCCTCAGCACCAAACACAGTGCCCTGGCAGGGTGGAGATGCTCCAGAAATCCTGGCTGAATGGCGACTCCAGATATTTGTGGGATTCATCTAAATCACTGATGATGCTTTAAAAAGCCTCCAAACCCACCCAGCCCTTCAGCATACAGAACTACAGAGAGCAGGCTAGAGCATGTTAATTACATGTCATTTCATTCTCCACCAGCACAGTAACAGTGCTGAGAAAAATGGGGGTGAGGGGAGGCACACCATTTGCATTATGTATAAAATTCAAGAGAAATTACTCAAATAGGCAATTAAACTATAAAACTGATGGGATGGCAAGTGAAGAACCAAGCTCAGGACCCACCATTCTGAGGTAGGATGTGAGGAGATGTATTTAAAGCTTCATGGGTTTGTTCTATGAGATCTCCTACTTTCTAAAAACTAGCAGAAGCTTTGATGGAGAAGGAAATGGCAATCCACTCCAGTATTCTTGCCTGGAGAATCCCATGGACGGAGAAGCCTAGTAGGTTACAGTCCATGGGGTTGCAAAGAGTCGGACACGACCGAGTGACTTCACCTTCACCAAGTATTTGGACAAAAAATTAAATGATTATTTTGTCATTTGTTTTTCTTATTAAAGTGTTATACATTAAAAAATAATAATAATAAAATAAAAACTAGCAGAAGCTTTGAAATTACTAGGCCCTCAAACTTACACTAAATGAGGGAATACAGCTACTGTGTCCTTGAGATCACTGCCCTTTTAATTCTACAAATAAAGAAATATGCTAATTCAACTCAGTCCCCAGAACAGACATATTTTATAACTAGGATGAATTCTGTATGCCATTAAGTATGGAATTTTGTCCTATGAACATCATAGGAATTAAGATACAAGTTTTACTTTTGGTACTTGAATAATTAATAGGTCTTTTTAAATTCTAAAAATCCACACAAAGCACTCAAAGCCTTTAGTATTATTGAAGTTAAAGCTGATTCTTAATTCAGTCAGTATGTACACTCTTCCTATGTGACTTCCAGCATCCTGCTTTAGGAAACTTGAAGACGGCCATAACCACTTGCTACTCAACAGCTCCTATACAGACCACAGCCTGGCGTGCTGCAGTCCACGGGGCCACAAAGAGTCGGACACGACTGAGCGACTGGACTGAACTGACTATACAGACTGCCTTGTTTGTCCATGTAAACTAGTTTTAATTGTTAAGGACCGAGTTTTCAGCTCTCCGTTTCAGCACAATGCTTTCACAGGCATATTAATTCAGTGATCTAGCGTGCTGCTTGCATGTATTTCATTTTCAAGCATTTTCATTCACTTTAAAACAAGGGGGGAAAAATTATTACATTTGATTATGATTATCTACACCACGCACGTTTTTCAAACTGAGGCCTGCAATCCATTAATGTGTAGGCCATGACACCAGCTTAGTCAATGGTAACTGGAACTTTTCAAAAAAGTGAAAAGAAAAGAGCTCATAGAACATAACAAGTATTACTCAGAGCATCTTTAATTCAGTTATGTCTGTGTATGTACAGAGTTAACCTACGAAATGTACTTCTTACTGTAGAAACAATTCAAAAGGCACACGGTGGCAAGACTCTCTGAGAGAGTTAGCACGGAAGTACGCATGGGCGTCTGAGGGGACCTTTCTGGCTCTGTAACCTACAATCCATATGAGCTTGGGCAGATCCCTTGGTTATATGACACAACCTATCTCACAAGGCTGTGTGAGGCACAGATGAGTTATACAAAGGAACTGTTAAGGGCACCAGACACCATAAGCACCTGCTACTTTCCACGTTAACACTTTAACCTCAACACTGGAAAAGACCCTGATGCTGGCAAAGATTGAGGGCAGGAGAAGCGGGTGACAGAGGATGAGACGGTCGGATGGCATCATCGACTCAATGGACTTGAGTCCCACAAACTCTGGGAGATAGTGAAGGACAGGGAAGCCTGCGTGCTGTAGTCTGTGGGGCCGCAAAGAGCTGGACATGATTTAGTGACTGAACAACAAAGGTTATCAGATGTCTCTGAAACCCCTAACACAGTATTTAAATAACAAAAAACTCAGGGGGAAATATCAAACTTAGAGTGCTTATTTTTTAAGCCAAAATGAAGTGTTGCTGGCAAACTGCACAATACTCTTGGACAACAGAACACCAGGGGTACCTCCCCAAATTCCCACCAAAGCGGACCCACCGTCAGAAAACAGGGAGCCTCGTGTTCTGACGGACCCGGGGATCCAGCCAGAGGCAGCTGCTCAAAGTTCAGCTTTTCTTTGAAATCTCATTGATTCTTAAAATTCAGCTGCTTCTTTGATTCCACCACCAAATGCACTTAAAAAAAAAAAAAAAGCTTTAAAAATACCAGCTGGCAAAGTGTTTCCGACCCGAGCTGGTGGGTGAGCTGCTGCTGGGAGGGATCCACCGAGTCCGCACCCCGGCCACTGCCTGCCGTCCTACTGCCACAGAATGGTCGGGACTCGGGCCAACACAGGCAGAAACACACAGCAGGTCGTCTCCACTGCTGAGACGGCCAGGATGCTGGCAGCACGGGGGACAGCTGCAGGCCACGGAGGGTGAAGTCCAGATGCCTTCAGCCAGGGAGGCAGCGTGGCACGTCACAACCAGACAACACAGGTCTCTCCTCCTCGGTAAAGGATGCTCCCACGCAGATGGTCACTTTCGTCTCCATGAAACGTTGCAACGCTCAGGTCTCACAATCCTGTTCTGCTAACAGCCAGATTTCCCCACGTGGCACTCAGTGTGCCCTGTACTTGGCCAGCACCGGGCCCTGAAATACCATCTGCTGAGCCAGCAGATTTTGAAAGTTACCACGTCACTAAGTGAAGATCATTCAGCTAATCTGGGTGTTTCAAGCCTTTTCATTCTTTTTCTTTCCTACTCCAAATACATTAACCTGAAGTTCAAAACTCATGACCAGCAGCTCCCTCTAGCTAAGAGAATTTTCAAGACATTCCCACTTCACCACAAATTGGTTCAAAAAGAATACACAGTCCCTCCTCTGCAAGCAATCTGACTTGGAGCTTTCACATTTGATTTGTTCTGAATACAGTTTACCCATTCCTTCACCTTTCTGAGGTCCGAGAGATCTGCTGGCGCTGTCTTTCAGGTGCCTGGACAGCGCTCTGGCCACGCAGGGTGGTAAAGAGCCTGAGGCACCCACTGCTCCGAGGGGTCTGCAATCAAAGCCGCCAGTCCTGTTTCTGTGTGACCCCATGGACCGTAGCCCACCAGGCTCCTCTGTCCATGGGATTCTGTGGGCAAGAATACTGGAGTGGGCTGCCATGCCCTCCTCCAGGGGATCTTCCCAACCTAGGGATACAACATGGGTCTCCAGCACTGCAGAAAGATTCTTTACTGTCTGAGCCTGACTTGATGATAATGTGTCCTGTTGAAAATGTCCTTTCCAGCTATGACAACATCAAGTAGTCAGAGATTTATAAATACGCATCAAAGGATACGAACAGACACATAACACACTAAAGTGCTGTGTTTAAACCTGGGCTTTGCACCTATCAAGGACAAGCAGATTAAATTCAGTCTCTCAATTATCTGAGTAAGTCTTCTGGGTTCCTGAACACATGCCATTTGATAACCTTCAATAAAGGCTTTTTCCCTTTTTTGGTGGCAGGAGGGGGATTTAAAAAAAATCCTGCTCCCCAATCCAACTCAAAACAATCTGGCCATGTCTATAACAAAGGTAAAACTTTGGTAAAACCTGGAACAGCTTTACCTAAGAAAATGATTCTGAAACTGACTGAAGCTTCTGGCATTTTTTACTTGTGTTTGTTTTTAGATGAACTGATGCTAGTCATATGTTTAAGCTGCAAAAACTTGTAGTGAATTTCCTTCATAATCTGCACTAACTTGTTTTTATGGTCACTGTAGAAGTACTGGCTTTTTTTCAGGTTACTGTTTTAGGGACAGAAGAGACAAAAGCAGCTCCTTTCATTTCTACAGTAAAGAACATCCTACATTTGAGATTGGTATTGATCTCTACTACCTGTGATGGGGGCAGTACTACTCTCTTTATAGTCAAGCTCAAGTTTAGCAGGGGAAACCTCAGAGAAATGTCTGTCAAAATTCATGATTTCACATAATTTACTGCAGTGTTGGAGAATATTCTTGAGAGTCTCCTGGACTGCAAGGAGATCCAACCAGTCAATCCTAAAGGAAATCAGTCCTGAATATTCATTGGAAGGACTGATGTTGAAGCTGAAACTCCAATACTTTTGGCCACCTGATAGGAATAACTGACCCATTGGAAAAGACCCTGATGCTGGGAAAGTTTGAAGGCGAGAGGAGAAGGGGATGACAGAGGATGAGATGGTTGGATGGGATCACCAACTTAATGACATTAGTCTGAGTAAACTCCAGGAGTTGGTGATGGACAGGGAAGCCTGGCGTGCTGCAGTTCAAGAGGTCACAAAGAGTCTCAAGCGACTGAGCCATGGTGTATTTTCTCAAGTAAAGTTTTCAAGCTTATGCTTCAAATAGCTTATTTTTAAAAACATCAAATCATGTTCCCAGTCGAAAATAAAGTATCTTTTTAAAAGAACATCAAAATCACAAAGTACAGGTTTCCTCCAGTTTACCAAGTACTCACACATATACGAAAGGGAACGTTAGAGGACATGAGCCTCACAAAATGATACAAAACCTTTGCAAATACATCAACTTACTGCAAAGTACAAGTGCAATGAACTATGGAGAAAGAAGCACATTTTAGGGCTGCTTTTTCCGGATCACACACCCTTAGTCTCTACCAGACTGTTAATAAAACACACAAATCTTCCTCTGCATTTGCGGGGAATGACCCTTTTTAAAATGTAGAACTAGTTAGATTCACTGCTGCCAAGGAGTCATCTGAATGTGCTCTAAACTATTTTAAACTATGAAGGGAATCCACTGTCCTAGTTAGATACACACTCACTCACCTATAAATCTACCATAAAAAGCAACGTGGATGTTTCACCTTACACCACATCCATACTTTCAGTTGTTGATTATAACCTGTGAATTCTTTAATCACAGACATTTCCCACAAGTCATCCTATCAAAAGGACATTTCTCATTTGTAATTTATTATAGATTAAATCTCAAAATTAACAGAACTTCCCCAAATTGGTTTGCCTTACAGAAATCATTGTTTCACGGGTAGAAGGTGTGAAGAACCAGGACAAGACGAAGAGCCAGCCCCCACATCAGCCACTTTTGAGTGAGAAGAGCCGCAGATCAGCACCGGGCACACGCCTGACTTTGGGACTTTTCTGAGCTTCAGGGTGTGAGACAGACTAGTGGAGAAGGGCTGGCGAGGATGGAGTGCAGAGCCTACTCGAGCCGGTCACGGTGACGCCAACCTCTGCTGGGGACAGACCCTGTAGTCAGGGAGTCACGACAAATCCTGAACACGGGCAAGGGGAGCTGCGGACAGACTTAAACAAGGCAGAGCTGAGAACAGAGTATGTTGAAGGAAGAACTAATAAGACTCGGCAATCACTTAATGTAGAACATTCTCAGAGACAACGTTGTAAACTGAGAAGCTGAATGTGGCCTGGGGAGGCTGTGAGGGTGGGGAGGGCCACAGGGACACCCTGTAGGCTGGGGGGTGTGGTGGGCTCAGCCAGGAGGCAACCAGCTACCCTCAAAAAAGGTCAGAACTGCTCCAGCCAGAACATACCTGAAAAACCCCACAGCAAAGCGAACCAGATCAGAGAAGCCAGCCAAAGAGCCATCTCCTCAAAGACTATCTAACAAGCAAAGACCAAGACGATTCAAGAAAAAACGATGTGATCCTGGTCCAGAAGCTTGGAGAACACTGCGTGTTACAGCCCTTCCGAAAGGGGCCCAAAGCGCTCTGAAAAACACACCTGGCTCAGCTTCCAACTCTCACCCTGGAAACCACCGAGCGAGAAACGCAAAGGAACCCATTTAAATATCAGGGGAGCTGACCTAGGAGAAGCCAAGTCTGTGTTTCAATGGACTGGCGTGCTTTGAAAACTCCAGCAGTTTATAAACTTTAAAAGTTCTGAAACATCTTTGTAGTTAATGTTACAAATCAGCATTTTCCAGGTTTAAAAAGGACTTTCAATGTATGTCACCTCCAAGAAAATGTGAACGACACGAGCTGAGATTCTCCTGTTGTTCCTCAGTGGTGAGGACGGATTAATGCTGGTCCATGTGCTTAAAAAAAATTTTTTTTTAGACACTTCCTATAATAGCACTTCAGGTTTATATTTAGACAAGGAATAAAGTGAGGCAGAAACCATTTCTAGACAAGTGCACGTCTAACTCTGGACTTGGGAGGATCCGGCTTTCCATGCTCCCCACCCTGCTCCTGAGAACTTACAGTGTTTTAAGATGCTCAACGCTCTGCCTGAGGGCAAAGAGGCAAACAGCGTTTACTCCACACCTGGCCTCCCTTCCATGGCAGTGCATGTCATTTCTCACATTTGACTCTAAAATCGGTATATCTCTACAAAGCAAAACATATTCTTTACCATGGTAGTAGGGTTTTCTTCCCTCACATACTATTATTAAATCAAGGGTACAAAGGTCCATATAGTCAAGGCTATGGTCTTCCCAGTGGTATGGTGAGAGCTGGACCGTGAAGAAGGCAGAACGCCAAAGAATTGAGCCTCTGAACTGTGGTGCTGGAGAAGACTCCTCAAAGTCCTCTGGACAGCAAGGAGATGAAACCAGGCAATCTTAAGGGAGATGAACCCTGAATATTCACTGGAAGGACTGATGCTGGAGCTGAAGCGCCAGTACTTTGGTCATCTGATGCAAATAGCTGACTCATTGGAAAAGTTCGTGATGCTGGGAAAGACTGAGGGCAGAAGAGGAGGGTGTCAGAGGATGAGATGGCTGGACATCACCAGTGCAATGAACACGAACTCTGGCAAACTCTGGGAGATGGTGAGGGACAGGGAGGCCTGGCGTGCTGCAATCTGTGGGGTCGCAAAGAGTTGGACACAACTGGGCGACTGAATACCACCACTACCACCTTATATATATACACAGACCCTGTAAGATATGTATTTCTATAAAATAGATGTCTCTAAGGCCAGCGATGTTTATTAGCATATTAAAAGCCCCTCAGTATCCAACCTAGCATTTCCTAAATGCATTTACTCACAGATCTTCCCTTCTCTAGGCTTTCCAGGTGGCACTAGCGGTAAAGAACCTGCCTGCCAATGTAGGAGACTCAGGTTCGATCCCTGGGTCGGGAAGACCCCCTGGAGGAGGGCATGGCAACCCACTCCAGTATTCTTGCCTGGAGAATCCCATGGACAGAGGAGCCTGGTGGGCTACCGTCCATGGGGTTGCAAAAGAGCTGGACACGACTGAAGTGCACAGACACCTCGCTTGCATTCCACTATCTTACATGTCACAGAACATAGATGGGCAAACACTGCTCTAAAATAAATGACAGAAAATGCAGGGAGTGGTAAAGCTGACTTGCTTTATTATAAGAACAGGGACTGAACAATGCTTCAGAGTATCAAGTGATGCATGCACGACAGGCTTCACCATAAATGTCCGGTTAAATCACAGACGCTCACGAACATGGCACAGCCCCCTGCCCGGGGCAGAGGCACCGACACACAGGACACCTGCAAAGGGACCCCTGAGGAGGGACTCCTGTGAAAGCGCACACCAGACCACGCCAGCCCCAGCACGCTGGGTCCCCTGTGGGGAGGCAGTCCTCACCCTCTGCTTTCGGGAGCCTCTATCTGATGTAAGTAAAGTGAGCTGCTCAGTCGTGTCTGACTCTTTGCGACCCCATGGACTGGAGCCCGCCAGGCTCCTCTGCCCACGGGATTCTCCAGACAAGAATACTGGAGTGGGTACCTGTTCCTTTACCCCGAGGATCTTCCCGACCCAGGGATCAAACCTGGGTCTCCTGCATTGCAGACAAGATTCTTTACCCTCTGAACCATGACAGACTAGCAAACCATTCCTGCATCGAGTGGAAGGCTACCATTACCTTGGGAAGAGAAAGACTTGTCCATAACGAGGTGTCTACCAGCAAGAAGCAGAAAGCTGGGGGGGGGGGGGGGGG
>SJXQ01008694.1:3181-257358 GCA_006408695.1 Aepyceros melampus | reverse complement strand
AAAAGCAGAGACATTACTTTGCCAACAAATGTTCGTCTAATCAAGGCTATGGTTTTTCTAGTGGTCATGTATGGATGTGAGAGTTGGACTGTGAAGAAAGCTGAGCACCAAAGAATTGATGCTTTTGAACTGTGTTGTTGGAGAAGATTCTTACGAGTCCCTTGGACTGCAAGGAGATGTAACCAGTCCATCCTAAAGTGGGTGTTCATTGGGTTCTGGGGTGTTCATTGGAAGGACTGATGTTGAAGCTGAAACTCCAGTACTTTGGCCACCTGATGTGAAGAGCTGACTCATTGGAAAAGACTCTGATGCTGGGAAAGATTGAAGGCAGAAGGAGAAGGGGAGGACAGAGGATGAGGTGGTTGGATGGCATCACTGACTTGATGCCACCTACGTCCGTAGGTTTGGGTGGACTCTGGGAGTTGGTGATGATGGACAGGGAGGCCTGGCATGTTGCAGTTCATGGGGTTGCAGAGAGTCAGACACGACTGAGCGACTGAACTGAACTGAAGGAGCACACACTGTGTAACACAGGGAACTCTACTCACAGCTCTGCGATAACCTATATGGGAAGGAAATCCAAAACAGGGGAGGCACGTAGATGTTTAAATGGGCGTCCCTAGTGACTCCGAGTGTGGAGAATCTGCCTGCAGTACAGCAGACCTGGGTCTCATCCCTGGGTCAGTAAGATCCCCTGGAGAAGGGAATGGCTACTCACTCCAGTATTCTTGCCTGGAGAATTCCATGGAAAGAGGGGCATGGCACGCTACAGTCCAAGGGGTCGCAAACAGTCAGACAGGACTCTGCAACTAACACACACACAAATGAATCACTTTGTTGTACAGCAGAAATTAGTACAATGTTGTAAATCAACTATACTTCAGTAAAATATTAATTTTTTAAAAAAATGTTAAGAAAATTACCTATGAGGTATGCATTATATTTCTACTAGGCAGCGCAGGTCTAGAGAAAACCAAGAGGCATGTGGAAGGCAAATTTCATCACATTAGAGCAAATGGCTAAGATAGAGGGATAACGAGGTGAGTCCAGTAGCTCTGAGAAGACTCTCAGGAGGTGCTTCCTCTTTGTCCCATTTAGTCTCAAAAATGATCAAGAGCAGGAGGAAGCAGAAGAAACAGCATCAATGCATGACGTGTTCAAGGCTCTCACCTAACCACTGGGTATTACTCAACGGACCAGAGAAGGAGCAAGAGTAGCAGGCAGGAGCCCATCAGGGAAGTCTTAAAAGTCAAGCCAGGGACTTCCTTGGTCCCAGTGCAGAAGGCCCTGGTTTGATCCTTGGTCAGGGAACTAGATCCCACATTGTATGCATATTAAGTCGCTTCAATTATGACCTACTCTTTGTGACCCTATGGACTATAGCCTGCCAGGCTCCTCTGTCCATGGGATTCTCCGGGCAAGAATAGTGGAGTGGGTTGTCATGCTCTCCTCCAGAGGATCTTCCCAACCCAGGGACTGAACCCTTGTCTCTTATGTCTCCTGCCTTGGCAGTCAGTTTCTTTACCACTAGGACCCACCACGCTGCAACTAAGAATTCACATAGTGCAACTAAAGGGCCTATATTGCCAAACTCAAGACCCCGAACGCTACAAGGACTGAAGATCCTGTGTGGAGCCACTAAGCGCTAGCACAACCACATAAATAAAATAACAAATGACCTCTTTGTAAAAAGCCAAGCCAAGAAGCCTAGAGACGGTCTTGAGCAAATGGACAGTCAAGGGAGGCCCTGAGGAGACACTAAACACCGTCAAAACTGACCCTGAGACCGTCCACTCTGGCTGCAGTGCTAAGGGTGGATGGAAAGGCAACAAAATTAAGAAACCAGTTAGGCCATTACAACAATAACCAAGTGGGATCAAGAAAGACCTGAATTAGAGCAGTGGTTAGAAGCTTGGAGAGTAAGATACAGAGTGCAAGAAATGCTTAGGAGATAAAAACCGAGCAGACTTTGATGATGAGCTGCATCTGGAGAAGGAGGGGAGGGAGTCCAGGCTCTGGCGATGGTGAGGGTGCCTGGTGACCACACAAACTGAATCTGGGAGCTTAGAAGGTAGACCCTTTGTTCACATGGAAGGTGCTGTTAGTTTCATCACATATAGGTTGCACACTTGGAAAGGCCCACGTGAATTTCACATAGGTTCTCTAGAGAATAAGGAGGACACATGAGCTCCAAGTTCAGAAATGAGCAGGATGCTATTCATATTTGGGAATCATCTGTGTACAGAGAGTAATCAAAACTAGGGAAGAGCAGATTGAAATTCCAAAGGGAGAAAAGACATGGGGCCAAGCACACAATGTTGGGACTCAACAGTGTTTGGTCCTCGAGCTCAGCATTGTTTAGTCTACACACTGACACACACTCATCTGACTCATCCCAACCCCCTGCCCCACTGCCACCACCCCACCCCCACCGCCAAACCAAATGCCTTTCAGCTGAACCAACTGGCTCAGGGGATCTCACTAATCCAGGACAGGAAGCCTGGAGACTCCTGGCTGTATTGCTCTGGGAGTGGTTATCATTGTGGCTTTGCCTCAGCAAACTCCAAGAAGAGTTAGGAAAAGACATTATATTCTATTTCTAGAACTTAGTATGCATTTTTTTTTCTTGAATGCTGAAGTTACAGAGGAAAAAAAATGTAATGTTACTGAGCTTTTTCACATCCTTTCAAGTGTTTAAATAGAATATAAGCTCCTAGGGACAGGAACACATATTGGGTTCCACTGTTGTTCAGTTGCTAAGTCCTGTTCAACTCTTTGTGACCCCATGGACTGCAGCACACCAGGCTTCCCTGTCCTCTACCATCTACCAGAGTTGGCTCAAACTCATGCTCATTGAGTCAGTGATGACAGCCAACCATCTCATCCTCTGTCACCCCCTTCTCCTCCTGCCCTCAATCTTTCCCAGCATCAGGGTCTTTTCCAATAAGTCAGCTCTTGATATCAGGTGGCCAAAGTATTGGAGCTTCAGCTTCAGCATCAGTCTTTCCAATGAATATTCAGGAGTGATTTCCTTTAGGATTGACTAGTTGATATCCTTGCTGTCCAAGAGACTCTGAAGAAGCTTCTCCAGCACTACAATTCAAAAGCATCAATTCTTCAGTGCTCAGCCTTCTTTATAGTCTGGCTCTCACATCTGTATATGATTACTGGAAAAACCACAGCTCTGACTAGAAGAAAAGCCATGACAAACCTAGACAGCATGTTAAAAAGCAGAGACATCACTTTGCTTACAAAAGTTTTTATAGTCAATTGAGTTTCACATTGTTATGGGGAAAAAAACCTGAATGAACTTTTGGCCAACCTAATATTTAAAATTCTTTTACATTTTCCTCCCCTTCCTGTTTTTAGGGATGAACAGAGTGCCAGATACTTAGGAAGATACAGCCTCTTGAAAAGTAGGCTTTTAATAAATGTTTTTTGGGGAAAAAAATCTATACCTCATCAAGATACATTGAATTGAATTATGGTGAATGAATGAGACTGCTCTTCTATTAATGGCCTTGGGGTTATATATCGAGAAGAGCATTAAAATAGCTACAAACTGGTCAAGTCTTCCTAGGTAAACCCACTCTGTTCCATGGTACACAACAGTTACACAACAGTTACTCTCCTTTTAAATTCCAAACACATGCTCCCCGTTGCCTACTTGGGGTTTCCACTTGCACTTGTGGAAGGAATCTCAAAGTTAACATAAGCAAAACAGTACTCTTGGATTTTACCTTCAAAACTGCTCTTCCCTTCTCTTCCCTAGCTGCTCAATCAAACACTAAGGAGGCATCCTCAGCAGCACTGAACACACCCCAGGACCCTTTTTGTTGGTCCCTCATTGCCAAGGTCAAGTCCCTCGTCCAAGTCACCCATGGACTGTGGCCTTGGCCTTGATGCTTCTTCTCCTGAATCCTGGCGTCCATCCTCCAGTCTTTGACCAAAGGGAGCTTTTGAAAATGTAAATCAGATTGAGTTACTCCCCATCCCTCCTCCTTAAAACCCTCAAGTGATTTTCTACTGAATTTGAAATAAAACCCAAACTCTTGAGCAGGGTCTCCACAAGTCTCTACAACATTTGAACATGACTTCTTCCCCAATATAATTTTCAAACTTTTTCCCTTCTTCCTATCTTCTCTCTGGTTCTCCTGTCTGTACAGAATTTTCTTCATAGGACTGACTCCTTCTTGTTATTCATAACTCAACTCAACACCCTCCTCAGAGGTACCTTCCCTAATCACATAATCTAATTTTAGCCCATAAGGATTAGCTCTACCCTACATCAAAACATAATGTAAAGACTGTATAATTAAAACAGTGAGGCCTTTTCCAGGAATGCAGAGACAGACCAATGAGCCAGAATAGAGTGCCTAGAATAGACCCAGTTACATATGGATAAGTCTCATCTCAAATCTCTAAGGAAAATATGGCTTTGCAAATAAGTGATGTTGGAACAACTGGAGAGTCCTGTGGGAAAAGAGAAAATGGTAACACTTCCATGCCCTTCCTTTTGACAGGCTGAGCTCACAACAGCAGGAACTGTATATTAATCCTGGTGCTGTTACTGGTTAGTTGCTCAGTCATGTCCGACTCTTTGTGACTCCATGGACTGTAGCCCTCCAGGCTCCTCTGTCCGTGGAATCCTCCAGGCCAGAATACTGGAGTGGGTAGCCTTTCCTTTTTCCAGGGGATCTTCCCAACCCAGGGAGTGAACCCAGGTCTCCGGAGTTGCAGGCCGATTCTTTACCAGCTGAGTCACAAGGGAAGTCCAAGAATACTGGACTGGGTGGCAATAAATGTTTATTATTGTCATGACCACAGGGCTAGGAGAAAAAAAAAAACATAGTTTTTTAACTTTATTTTATTATTATCATGATCTTTATTAGTTGTCATCATTTCTTGAGAGAATGAAATGTTAAAAAGAATTTTCTAACTTCATTTCCCAGCAATCTATGATCTTCATCATCCCTGAGTCTTGGTTTCCTTACTTACTCAATCCAAACAATAACATGCAGCTTACCAGTCTTTGCAAGGATAGAAGAGGATGTGTATTTAAAAATCAACTATACTGAGAGACTTCCGTGATGGTCCAGTTGTTAGGAATCCAGCTTGTGATTCAGGGGGTGTGGGTTCAATCCCTGGTCGGGAAGCTAAGATCCCAGATGCCACGGAGGAACTAAGCCTGAGCAACTACAGCTGGTGCTCTGCAACGAGACATGCCACCACAGTGAGAAGCCCGGGCACCGGAACTAGCAAGTAGAACCTCTCCTCCCCCAACTGCTCACCACAACTAGAAAAAGCCCGTGCTTGGCAATGGAGGCTCATTACAGACCACAATTAATTAAACAACAATCAAGAAAAAAAAAAGTTCCTATAGACAAATGCTCTCAGAAGCTTGCAATGTGATTCCCAGACAGCGCATCTTGCTGTATAGCCAGTCTTCCCATCGCTCAGCATCAGAGCAGCAGAGACGAGCAAAGAGGAAACCAATAGGCGCAGGCCAAGAGGTCAGAGCCCTCAACCACGAGCATCCAAATTACCAGCCCCGGGCGGAGACTGAGCTTCGACAAGTCACTTGAAAATGCACTTCAAGTCACAGAGAGGTTCTGCTTTTAGGAAAGCAATTGAGTCCCTCAGTCCTCTAGGAGATCAAAGGACACTCTCTGTCCTTTAATGAATAAGCTGTTAATGAATAAGAGGAACAATTGGATTCTGAAGTGAGAGGACAATTAGGCACCAGCATGATTTCCAGCAGGTTGCTCGCTGAACCATACTTGGAAGCTGGAGAAAACCCAGAAGCATACATGTGATTTAAGGAGACACGGAGACGTCTGTTACTAAGGATGTAAAATATAGCCGGTCTTCACGGCTCAGCCCAGAGTTCCCGTGGACTTGTTCTCTGATTGGAATCTTTAAATGAGCGCTGATGTTGAAACAGAGCAGGACCCTGTGAGGCCTCCTGGGTACGAATCCTCTCCGCATCCCTCATTTCTGTAGGAAAAAGACTGCAGCCTCCTAGACCTTCCTGGAGTACCAAAAGGCAGGTTCCAACAGTTACTGATCAGGAAGTGAGGGAATGTAGAAGGAAAGGAGCAATAAAGAAATAGAGCAGGGCTTCCCTGGTGGCTCAGTGGTGAAGAATCTGTCAATGCAGGACACATAGGTTCGATCCCTGATCTGGAAAGATCCCACGTGCCATGGAGCAACTGAGCCTCTGTGCCACAACTACTGAGCTAGACCCTGAGAGCTGCAACTACTGAAGGCTGAGGGCCCTAGAGCCTGAACTCTGCGATGAGAGAAGCCATCACAATGAGAAGTTTCCTTCACATGGAAACTGGAGAGTAGTCCCCACTCTCTGCAACTAGAGAAAAGCCCCACAGACAAAATATAAATAAACGATTTTAAAAAACGAAATAGTGCAGCTGTGGGGCCAGGTCCTGGATCTCCCTCAAGCGATCAATGTAAGAATATCTTTGAGTTCTCCTGCAGGAACTAAGATCCCCAACCAGGTGGAGGATAGTAATTTTAGGCTGAGCACAAGATTCATTGAACACTGTTACCTCACCACCAACCAGGGTGTTTGAAGGAAGTCAAACACCCTGCAGCTCTCATCCCAAATTCTGCTGCCTATAAAACTGAACCTCTGTCAGTCTTTGGGAAATTTTTTTTTTAAGCACATGCTACTCATTCTCCTTGCTTGGCTCTGCCTGAAACCTTTCTCTGCTCCAAACTCTGACTTTTTGGTTTATTTGGCCTCACTGGCAATAGACACACATCTGATAACAGTGTAGCTAGGTGACTCTAGTGGTTAAGAACCTGCCTGCCAATGCAAGAGTTGGGGGTCTCAGACCCTGGGTCAGAAAGATAATCCTGGAGGAGGAAACGGCAACTCACTGCAGTATTCTTGTCTGGAAAATTCCATGGACAGAGGACCCTGGCAGGCTACAGTACATAAGGCTGCAAAGAGTCAGACACAGATGAGCACAGGAGACATTTTGCCCTCCCCAGTGTGTCTCTCACCCCAACCACCAATGGATGTGTTTGAATGGCTTATACAGCTCTGCCAGGATATAATGGGTATCAGCATCAAATGGTCAGCCTCAGTCCAAGCCCGGTTCACCTAAATGTAAAGCAATTTTGAGTCCACTAGTGCAGCTGCAGGGAGAGGAAGTGATGGAATGTAAGGAATAGTAGTAAAGCTGTTAGGGAACCGCTGGCCAAAACTGGCTGCCTTGGCTAGGCAAAATGATGATTGCTTGCATGGGTTATCTGGCAACAAGAGGTCCAGATAAAGAACACTGGGTTGCTACAGAAAACTCATCGGGAATGGGACTTCCCTGGTGGTCCAGTGGCTAAGACCTTGCTCTCCCAAAGCAGGGGGCCTGGATTCAATCCTTGCCAGGGAACTAGATCCCACAGGCCACAACTATCAGTTCGCATGTCCCAACTAAACACCCTGCAGGCTGCCAACTAAGACCTGGTGCAGCCAAATAAATAAGTTAAAAAGAAAATTAACCAGGAGAACTCTGGAGGGGCCATGACAAGGGAGGAGATGTCAGTCCATAAATGCTGCCAACCTCCCAGAATCCTTTGCACTGGAATCATCCATCTCTACTGAGAGATGCACGAAGCATCAGGAAGGACCCTGAGTCAGAGTGGCAGAGACACTTCAGAAACTAACCCCATCACCATAAACCCTGAGCCTGTGAGTCACACGGCCTAGCAGCTCTCCTGGGTTCCCTTACCCGCCTCCTCCCAGGCACCCCTCCTAATAAAGTCATTTGCTTTGTCAGCACGTGTGTCTCTTTGGACAATTAATCGCTGAGTGTTAGGCAAGAGCTTACTCTCAGACCCTGGAAGGGGTTCCCCCTTCCTGCAACAAAGCCAGAAGACATAGAGGCTAGAAAATAGGGAAGCTGGAGGCAAGTGAGGAAGAGAAGCCAGCAGCAGGATTAAAGGAGACAGATTATATGAGGCAGCTTTTAGCGCAGGGCAGCTCCTACCATTGAGATAACTGCCAAGGATGTTGTGTCCAGTTTCACAGCTTGCACTTTAATCCCTGCCATCACCTCTGGGGGCGTGGTCCGGCCCATGCGCACGGGGCCTACGGTCCTTCAGCTCTCTTGGTCTTTGGCTGTGACGAAGCTAAACACATGTGCTCCAGAGAATCTGCAGGCCTAAGTCCTCCAAAGGAGAAGGAAGGGATAGAATCAGGAACCCGGGAAAGAAGCCTTGGATGTCTACCTTTCTACAGTTCTCAGCAAAGCATTTTGCATAAAGAGATGCTGAAGAGATGCTGGTTCTGGAATTTTCTGGAGGTGGGTGGGAATTTTCTGGACCAGCAGCTACAGCAGCACTAATGAGTACTTAGTGTTTATTCCCAGGGAGCCTGGCACGTTGCCAGTACCAGATGCCTACACCTTCCTTGTCCCTCAGCTGGGCAGAAAACCCAGCTCATCTTTAAACTAAAGGCAGAAAATAATCAAAGCTTCCTGTAACATGTTCACCTTTACACAGTGAAACAGAGAGAAAGATGAGAAGAAAGAAGAAAGGAGAGGGAAGGGAAGGGGAGAAGAAATACAAAAAAATATGCTAAAACTATGACAGACCATTTAATTTTTTCTCAATTTGTAATGATATGTCTTATTTAACCCAACATATCCAAAATATTGTCATTTCAAAATAAACTGAAGTAAAAAAGAAAAAAGTAAAATGTGGTCATGACACATTTTCCTCTTTCCTTGTCCTGTCTGAAGTCCAGTCTGTATTGTACACTCTCAGTACATCACAATTTAATCTAGCTACCTCTCAGGCACACATGGGGCTGGGGGGATGTCAAACGGGACCCCACACAGCTAGACTGTGTTCTCAGTTCCATTCTTGGCCATTTCCACCTGTAAACATTCATTTAAGAAAGTCAATACATATTGCACTGATCCTAATGCAAGAGCTCTGGTACTCTCACTTGCCTAGCAAAATGGATTAGACATCTAATGCCCTAAAATGTGCCCGACTACAAACAAAGCACCCTGCGATACGGTCCGCTTTGAAAACTCCTCCCAACAATAATGACTATGCTTTACTGAATCAATGTGATCTCTTCGCTGAAGAATTAAAACTTGAGACAAAGGCCATTGACAGAGGAGTGGATAAAGATGTGGTACATGTATGCAGTGGAAAGGTACTCATCCATTGAAAAGAATGAAATCATGCCTTTGCAGCAACATGGATGTATCCAGAGAGAGTCATACTGAGAGAAGTCAGTCAGACAAAGGAGAAATATCCTAGGACATCCCTTATATGTGGAATCCAAAAGGAAATGATACAAGTGAATTTACAAAACAAAGAGACTCACAGACTCAGAACACAAACTTATGGGTGTAGAGGGAAAGTGATAGTTAGGGACTTTGGGATGGTCCTGGACACACTGCTATATTTAAATGGGTAATCAGCAAGGACCTATCGTATAGCACATAGAACTCTGCTCAGTGTTACGTGGCAGCCTGTGTGGGAGGTGGGTTCGGAGGAGAATGGATACATGTATGTGTATGGCTGAGTCCCTTTAGTATTCACCTTAAACTACCACAACATTGTTAAACAACTTTACCCCAATACAAAATAAAAAGATTAAAGTTTGAAGGGAAAAGAAAAAACTTGAGCCAAGGAGAAATCACTCAAGCCTGTTTCAGACCGTTGAGGCAGATATCTGAACTTTCTAAACTCCCACCTCCATCTTTTCAGCCATTTTCACTGCCCCTACCTTCAAGGTCTGTTGTTCTCCCAGATAAGAAGGGCTTTACTTTTCAGAAACTGAACATAACGAAAATAGATTAACCAGGTTGCAATTATTCACATAAGAAAAGGATCTCTAGCTTCATAAAAGATTTGACTATGAGGTTCATTTCAAGAGAGCAATTTCCTTCTATTTTTCAAATATGATTAGATTTACATGCAACTTCTCTCAGGCAAAATGAAGTCCAACTATAATGGGATTTTTCCAACATCTCTGTTGAATTACAAGTGGCCAGAATTTATAAACTTCAGTGCTTTGGGGTTCAAATCACAGTGACCCAGGATTCCTACATTAAATGAAAAGATGGAGAAAGAACCGGACAGATGAGGCCTGGTGGCATTCATGGCACCCATTTGGATGGCCTCGGGCCCATCACATCTCCCCTGTAAGCCTCAGTTTCCTTACTTGCTACACAATAAAGTAGGGCTGGATTTCTTCTCTGGATTTTTCAGTTTCCATGGACCAGTGAATGTTTATTCAACTTTCTATTTGTGATTCCCCCTCCCTTGGATTAATTCATAAGACCTGTACGCACTGAAGAATGAATCTCCACTCAATAGAATGGAGCGGAAACGCTAGGCTCTGGGTGCAAGTGAGGCAGACATAAATACTGTTGGGAGACCACTTCCTGAGAGCTGACAGGAAGTGTAAAGGAATCTGGAAAGCAGGTTAGACAAAAGCCGAGAAAGGGTCTCTCTATCTGGGTGACAGCAGAGCGCACCAGAAAACAGCTCAGCCAATTCTTGCATCAAGGCAGACAAGGCAGAGAGAGCATGGTGGAAGGCTTCTAGCTGTTGCTGCTGTTCCATCGCTCAGTCGCGTCTGATTCTGCAAGCTTGTAGACTGCCACACGCCAGGCTTACTGTCCTTTACTATCTCCAGGAGTTTGTGAACAATGTGATAGTGCAAAGAAATAGAGGGGAAAAATAGAACGGGAAAGACTAAAGATCTCTTCAAGAAAATTAGAGACACCAAGGGAACATTTCATGCAAAGATGGGCACAATAAAGGACAAGACGGTAAGGCTTCCAGTAGTTAACTTAAACATTCACTACACTCAAGAGTTACCTAAAGACCTGTCCTAGCCTAACTCTTTTTTTTTTTAACCTCTTTCTTTCTTTCTTTCTTTCTTTCTTTCTATTTGGCTGTGCTCAGTCTTCATTGCAGCGAGCAGGGGCTCCTCTCCAGTTGCAGAGCTCGGCCTTCTCATTGTGGTGGCTTTTCTTGTTGTGGAGCAGGAGCTGAGCAGGAGCTATAGGGTGCCCAGGCTCAGCAGTTGTGGGTGGTTGCTCCTTGGCATGTGGGATCTTCCCTGATCAGGGATCGAACGAGTGTCTCCTGCATTGGCAGGTGGACTCTTTACCACTGAGCCACCAGGGAAGGCCCTAGCTTAACTCATCAGCTTCCAAAATGCACCAGCCAATCTTCTGATGAATCTTAGGGAAAGATTTCCTATAGGTGTCCACCATCCCAGGGAGAGAGGTTGGAAAGATTCTCCCACCCCAACAGCAATTCTGATCAACTTTCTCTTACATGCATGAACTTCTAATCAAGGTCTAGGATGCTGGATTCATTCATTTTAATGAATTGCGAGAACAGTATGAACAAGAGCCCTTGCTAACAAGGCCTTGCCTAAGTAAGATGCCATGTATTCTTCTGAGGAGGAGGAAAAAAAATCCTTGGAAAACTTAAAATAAAAAGGTTGGCATGTTAAGGCCAAATTGGGAGGAAAAATCACTCTGGAATCTCTGGTTTTCTCAAGTCACAATTTACAATCTACATTTCAAGGTCAATTGAACCACTTGATGGCCAATTTGGGGACAAGGAGAGAGCTACATGAGGAATTATAAATGGGCATAAGGGTTTCTGACACCAACCAGACCCTCACAGCCACACTCGACTGAGTCTGTAATGATCTCAGGTAATTCCAAAAAGCGCAGGTCAAAGGGGCTCTGTGAGCACAGGGACCGAACTGTTGATTTAACACCAGCCTGGTGACATCCGTCCTGCTCACTCTGTGGGTGAACTTTCCACGTGGAGACACGGCACTAATGAGGTGTGGAGGGAGAATGGGGATTTAAAATGTTTGTGGAAACCTGACCCTTCTCTGACAGCCCAGGGCTTCCTTTTCCATTCTGAAACATGCATCCTGTTTTAGGTAATCAGATGGATCATGATTGGTGGAGGTGTGAAAGGGATCCTCATCCATGGAGATGTGCGAGTTGTTCACAGGGTCATTTGCAGGAAGGGATTAGAGAAGTTGGCTTCCCAGATGGCTCCGTTGTAAAGAATTCGCCTGCCAAAGCAGGAGACTCGAATTTGATCCCTGAGTCAGGAAGATCCCCTGGAGTGAGAAATGGCAACCCACTCCAGGATTCTTGCCTGGGAAATCCCATGAACAGAAGAGTCTGGTGGGCTACAGTCCAGGGTGTTTCAAAGAGTTGGACACAACTGAGTATGCACGCATTAGGGAAGGTTCCTGAAGAACCACAAGAGAGAATTGGTCTCTATGTTCAGACATAATGCTTCTCACTGTTAATGGTCAAGGGAAGCCACAACATTTTTGAGTGTGTGTGTGTGTGTGTGTGTGTGTGTGAGGGGGGAACCTAACTCCAAGTTTGCACTAAATGCCTCCATAGACATTTACATATAAATGTATTTGGTTAAATTTACTTAGGTGCTGTCATTTGAAGCAGGGAGTGAAAGGAGTTGAAATACAAATTATCACTTATAAGTAATCAAGTCATGAAGATATAATATACAGCATATTTACTAGAGTTAATAAAACTGTACTGCATATTTGGAAGTTGCTAAGAGACTAGAGCTTAAAAGTTTTCACCACATAGATAAAACAATTCTGTAACAAAGTATGGTAACAGATATTAACTAGACTTATTACTTTGATCATTTCATAATATATACAAATATTGAATCATGTTGTACACTTGAAACTAATATATTATTTTGTGTCAGTTATACCTTAGCAAAAATAAAATCAGGCCATAATAAGACAAACAAAGAGGTAAATATTACAGTACATAAAGGGAGAACACTGTACTGGATTAGTACTTTTTAATTACACTGATACCTTTTTTACACAATAGGGAAGACTCACACCTATATATCGGCCTGACGCAGTGATGCATAATAATATTGTGGTTTAATAATGAATAAAATAATTATAATTATATTTTATTTTTAAAGTATTATTCAGTTAATAAAATATTTCATCACTGAACTAAAATTTGAATTTACCAAACAAAAATATTACACTTTGCAAAAAAGAAAAAATTAAGAGTGGAGACAAGGATAAGATTAAGTATTTTTCTTAACTTGTCTAGTCACTGGGAAATTCAGGCATCATGGAATAAAAATCCGGATTTCTAGAACTTGAAAGATATAATAAGAAAGAAGTCACTAAGCCGTGTCTTTGTAGAATTTGTCTTGAGATTATGAAGTGTTATAGCAATTGTCCCCAAATATTTGAAGACAGGATGTGGTTGCAATCAGAATCACCAGGGACATTTATTAGACATGCAGATTGTTAAACCCCATTTCCAAAGATTTGAGTTTAGTGAGTCATCAGCAGCTGAATTCTCTCACTGCTCACTGGAGGAAACTGAGTAGGAGAAAACATATTTGTCTTTCCTGATAAATCTCATTAAACTGTTGTTGAGAAAGGCAGAGCATAAATGCATGTGAAATGTTGCAGCCAGCCCAACACTGAGCCGTGATCCCCATCTCTAGTCCAGCGTTCTTTCCTGGGCCAATTCCTTTTTGTGTGTCCCTTCAGCAAATTTCCTCCTCTGAAAACTCCTGCTTGTCTAGCTGAAACACCCAGTACTTTGAATGTCATATAGTCTTCCCCCTGGAACCCAAAACAGATCTGTGCTCTTGCATTAAACCCTACAGCTCAGTCTCTCACTTCATCAAAGCCCGTGCTCAGCCACTAGGCTCACGCGTGCCCCTAATACATTGTGACACCCTATTACTATAGTGCCTTTATGAGCTTCAAGGGAAATTACATTTTAAATTATAGCATACAAGTATAATGGGAAATCTAATTGTAGCAATGACGGTTTATTTATCAATCATCTATCATTTTGATTTATAAGGTGCCTGACTTGATTTAAAGGTAGCTAATGTTTAAAAATCTCAAGGCACCCATACAACCAAATACACACTGAAAGCAACAAAGTGAATGACTCCTGCTTTTCTGCAGCTCATCTTTCCCTTACCCAAGGCTGGAGCTAGAAGCACAATGAGGTCAATCCTGGGGAACTGAAAGGCAGCATCTCAGAACCTCTTGATAACAAGTCTCATTGATTATAGAACTTGGCAGAAGTAAAGCATCAGTGTTAACACAGAGTCAGTTTCCTTCATATTAATCTTCCTGTGTCCCAAGTCTGGGTTTCCCAGGTGGCTCAGTGGCAAAGAATCCACCTGCCAAGCAGGAGACACTTGTTTGATCCCTGGGTCAGGAAGATGCCCTGAAGGATACCCACTCCAGTATTCTTGCCTGTAGAATTCCACAGATGGAGGAGCCTGGTGGGTCACAGAGAGCTGGACATGACGTAGTGACTGAGCAGCAGCAGCAGTTCCAAGTCCACAGAGCTTGAGAATTTAGAGATAGAAGGGACATCCAGAGACAACCTGATTCCCATACCTCCTTCCATCCTTCTAAGGAGTGTGCCTTTAAGATTCACAAATAGGGGTGGATAGGTACAGGTCAGTAGCCCTTCAATGCAGCACACTCCATGTATCATTCCTCATGGCTTTGCTTCAAACCTTTCCTCTCTGCCCATTCTCCCTGGGTTTTGCTCTAGGCTCTGAGTACCTCTCTGACTCTCAAATTCATCCTTGCTTGAACTGGGTATCACCTTCCTGGTGCTCTGGTCGAGGCCCACCACTGCCTGGGCTTAACTTTCACATCCCATGGACATATTCTACCTCACACCACATTTCACCTTGTCCTGACCTGTCACTTTATGGTCCCCTCCTGGTTCTGAAAGCTCTGAGTGACCTCACCCCGAAGCAAGACCCCACGTAAAGCATCAGAAGTCTTGGGAAGTCTGAAGTCCAGGACTTGCTGTAGCAACGGAGTCAAACTCAATCTTCGCGGTGGAGCTGTGCCTCCACGCCAACTTCAGTGTTCATAGTGGGGCTTTCTAGAGTTTCCAGCTCAACTTAGCACATACATAGGTGCCAGGCACCCAGCTTAACAGTCCTGCCATGAAGGGATTTTCCCAGCCCCAAGTTTGTTCAAATTCCAGTCTTCCACCTTCAACAGCAGTATTGTTCCCACTGCACCCTTCCCTATCCACCAATTCAGCATATCCCACTTTATTTGCTATATTCAACCAGCTTGTTTAGAAAAGACCTTAGGTTCTCTAAACTGTCACTCTGAGAACAGAACTCTCATTTCATTCTTTGGGGCTCTGATATTTACCTACTACAGAGGAATACAGTCTGCTTCCAAATATTAGAATGCTTTGTTGTCAATAGAAGTCTGATTTCCAAATGCCTTGACCACTCACTAATCATCACTGCTGGAAATTGGAACTCTTTGCACACTGCCAGTGGGCATTTAAAATGGTGCATGCCTCTCTGCACAACTGTTCAGCAGATCCTCAAAAAGTTAAACATAGAATTACCGTTTGCCCCAGCAATTCCACTGCTAGGTAAAGAACCATTTTGAAAACAGTGCTCAAACAAGTACATGTACACCTATGCTCCTACTGACCAAAAGGCAATGGGTTGGCCAAAAAATTTGTTTAAGTTTTTCATAAGATCATATATGGAAACAAACTTTTTGGCCAACACAATAGAAACAGCCCAAACATCCATGAACAAGTGGATGTATAAACAAACGGCAGCATGGCCCTGCTGTGGAATATTATGCAGCCATGAAAAGGAGTGAAGTACAGACACATCCAACCACATAGATGAGCCTTGAAACAATACACTATGTGATAGATGGCCAGACACAGAAGGCCAGTCACGGTGCGATATGTGCATGGACTATCAAGAATAAATAAATCCATAGAAGCAGAAGTCAGAGATGGGTAGCTGCCAGGGAATCGTGTAGGGAGGTGTGGGATAAAATTGCTTAATGGGTACAGGTTTCACTTTGGAGTGGTAGAAATGTTTTGGAGCTAGGTATTGAGGTGGGGGTTGCATAATCTTGTGAACAGTGCCAAATGCCATGAAACTGTTCGCTTTAAAATGATTGATTTTATATTAGGTGAATTTCAACTCAAATTATTTTTTTAACTAAGCAATAGATGAATTCACTCACCTTATGATAATGAGTTCCAGTGCCAATGTACATTATAGAGATCCTTTTGCTAGTCTAAATTTTTGTCTTTCCATCTGTCTGAAGTAGAAGGTGTTTTTAAACAGCACTGAAACCCACCCACTGAAGCCAGTGTCTTCCTCAGGCTTTGCACAAACACAAATGCTCCAATCCTAAGTCTTAGAACCTGCCATCTGGATGCAGACCTGGCCAGTGAAGTTTGATTAGCCCACCCTCAGGCCCAGGCCTGGGTAAGTAATTGCTGGCCTACAGGGATGTGCAGGGAGTGAAGGGGAGGTGTTACATCAAAAGCTGGTAGTTGTCCTACTCATAGGAAAAACACAATTATGAAAAAGGGGTTGGGGAACTGAGTCCAACTCTCTGATCTCCTGGATCTTAGATTCTAGTCTGGGACACAGACACTAAACCCAATAGACCAACAACTCAATGAACATGGACGTTAGGCCAATGTTCTCAACTACCAAAACTTGCTTTCTAGACAAGAAACAGAATAATGTGGTCAACAGTGGTGGGGGTGGGTGGTGTGAATTAGGTCAGGGAAACCCACTCTGAGGAGGGGACCAAGGTTTGGGCTGAGACCTAAACCTTGGGGAAGAGAGTTCCAGGCGGTGGAACAGAGGGTGCAGAGGCTCAGATGAATGAGTCCCTTGGTGGCCTGTTGCTTCCCTCTCGTGTCTTCTGAAAAGCAAGCCTGTTTCCTCTACTCACAACCCTTTTGACACAAATGTGCTGTTTCCCCCTCACACGAACAATTCTAACGCTTACCACCCAGAGTCAGTGGAAAACCCACAGTTTAAGGGTTCAGGCCCACAAGACCAACCCCACAATCACAAGTAGTGAGTCTCCAGGTTACTAGAATCTGCCCAAAAGAAAAAAGAAAGGGAAAGTTGCCCAATCGTATCTGACTGTGCCAGGCTCCTCTGTCCATGGAATTCTTCAGGCCAGAATACTGGAGCTGGTAGCCAATCCCATCTCCAAGGGATCTTCCCAACCCAGGGATTGAACTCAGGTCTCCCATGTTGCAGGCAGATTCTTAACTGCCTGAGCCACCAGGGAAGCCCAAGAATACTGGAGTGGGTATCCTAACCCTTCTCCAGCGGATCTTCCCAACCCAGAAATCAAACTGGGGTCTCCTGCATTGCAGGCTGATTCTTTACCAGCTGAGCGGTAGCATTCTGCCCAGCTTGGCCTCAATCCAGAATTCCCAGTACTCCTCCATGGGTTTGATAATTTGCTATAAAGGCTCATAGAACTCAGGGAAAGACTTTCTACACCAATACTGTTTCCTCTAAGGGATGCAACTCAGGAACAGTCCAGTAGAAGAGAGGCGCAGGGCCCGGTGTGAGGGGTGACAGGCAAGGACATTCATGCTCTCTTTGGGTGCACCACCCTCTCGGCGCACTGATATCAACGAACCCAGAAACTCTTCCAACCCCAATATTTGGGCATGATTGATTAAGTCATTGACCATGGGCAATTAACTCAATCTCCAGCTCTCTCCCATCCCCAAGGTTGTGGGGGAGAGCTGAAAGTTCTAAACTTCTAATCATTCCATGGTCTTTCTGACCAGCTCTCACTCCAAAGCTTCCTGGGGACCCCAGCCTCTGGTCATTTTAGTAACATAAAAAGATACTCATCACTCCAAGGATTCCAAGGGTCTTGCTGCTGCTGCTGCTAAGTTGCTTCAGTCGTGTCCAACTCTGTGTGACCCCATAGACGACAGCCCACCAGGCTCCGCCGTCCCTGGGATTCTCCAGGCGAGAACACTGGAGTGAGTTTCCATTTCCTTCTCCAATGCATGAAAATGAAAAGTGAAAGTGAAGTCGCTCAGTCGTGTCCGACTCTTTGCGACCCTGTGGACTGTAGCCTATCAGGCTTTTCCATCCACGGGATTTTCCAGGCAAGAGTACTGGAGTAGGATGCCATCGTCTTCTCCGTCCAAGGGTCTTAGAAGCTCTTATATCAGAAACCAGGGACTCAGATCAAATACCATAACTGAAGATGCTCCTGGGCTACCCAGGTGACTCAGTGGTAAAGAATCTGTGGTCCATGCAGGAGACACAAGTTCAGTCCTTAGGTCGGGAAGATCCATTGGAGAAGGAAATGGCAACCCACTTCAGTATTTTGCCTGGAAAATCCCATGGACAGAGGAGTCTGGCAGGCTACAGTCCATGAGGTCCCAAAGGGTCAGACATGACTGAGCGATTGAACAACAACAAAAGCAGGGGAGCCAATGCCTTCACAGCAGCTACAGAGCCAGTGACCCCGGACACAGGGGCCCTCAGTGGTTCAGAGACAAGGCTAGCAGGTGCACGAGGGTCTGAACAGCATCGGAAGGGGCTTCGCTAGAAGGAAGGGCAGGCTTGGTGATCTGAGCCAGCCTAGAATACTCTCCCCTTGTAGGCTGCATGTAGCCTGACCCCCACATCAGTGAGAGAGGGGGACACCAAGTGATCCAGGAAAGACCGTTAAACATGACCCTTGCTTCTGGGTTCCATGGTTTGCATCTTCACAGCAGCAGTAGCAGCTGACAAATGCTAGGCCCAAGGCGGCAGCAGCAAAGCCTGTTTTCCCAGATTTCTGTGTGGTGTTCTTATTTTAACCAAATCAGGCCATCTAGTTGGAAATAGCCTCAGTGTCACATCGGATCTCAGCTGGAACGTTTTCACTGTTCCTGGGCGTGAGGCAACACCCCCCAGCTGGTGACCGGGAGCAGGAAGCTTGGGGCGGGGCTGGAGGGCCTGGCATTTCGGAACCAGCCTCAGGCCACCTGGGTGGACATGCAGCTGCTCTGAGATGCACCAGCTCAGGCATACAAAGGCGCCTGTCTTTAGAACCGACTTCTCCATTGGAAAACTCGAGGGAGACCCTGACCACCAAATGCCTTCCCAGGAACCCCATCTGCTAGGCTGTGCTTCTTCTCGTGGTTTCTGAAATCACCTCCATGAATTCTGCCTGGATGACTCTCTTCAAACCATCTGCTCTCTCACCTGCATCAGCTCACCTCCATCCGTCCGCACCAAGAGGAACCCATTTATGTCCTCATTTTTTAACTGTCATTTGAAAACATCAGTAATGAGATAAAAGCGTTCTTAATTAGACTATTTCCCAAACTTCAAAATAAGAAACTTCTCGAAAGCAAGCAGCTTATTTAACTATATTCTCGAGCCCTTTTTTTTAATATTAGATGTATCATTTATTGGGCTTCCCTGGTGGCTCAGAGGATAAAGAATCTGCCTCCAATGTAGGAGACCCAGGTTTGATCCCTGGGTTGGGAAGATCCCCTGGAGGAGGGAGGGCATTGCAACCTACTCCAGTATTCTTGCCTGGAAAATCCCATGGACAGAAGAGCCTGGTGGGCTATCGTCCATGGGGTCACAGAAGAGTTTTAGTTGTGGCATGTGGGATCTAAGTTTGACAAGGGATCAAATTCACACCCCATTCATTGGAAGGCAGATTCTTAACCAGTGGACTGCCAGGAAAGTCCCAGCAATGCCACTTTTATCTGTGGCCATGAATAGGTCTCAAAACCTTCATTTTCCCATCTCTAAAAGGGACAAGTCATGATCCCTCCATGAGTTGACTATAAGATCTAAAGAGATCAAGGCATGTCAAAGAGCCAGCCTAGGTCCAGGACATGGGGCAAGCTTGATAAATGTCATCTCCCTTCTCTCTCATTCCACGCTCCTCTCTGGACAAGCCAGAGACCAGGTAGGTCTGCTGAGAATCCGAGGGTGTCTCCTCCTCAGAGGAGGTGGAGCGAACTGCACAGCAGGCCTGGACAGGTAAGCCGTGCAGAAGAGGCGGGGGCCATTAGGAGATAATTGACTGGGGAGAGGACCCACACAGCCCAAGGTGAGCCACAGGGCACTTTACATATCAATAAGGTCGATTATCAGGGGATGTCGGCTTCCTTGGTGCTGCTATTAACCTATATTGCTCTTATTAACCTTTCAGATGAAGAATCTTTCAAAAATAATTATATTAAAGCATAATTCTCTGCGAGTTTAAAATATGTGAATGTTCCATTTCAGTACTCCTGTGTCACGAGATAATGAACACCTGATTGCCCGGCTACCTCGAGGAGGTTTTTAATCAGAATCCTCTCCCTTCTCTGCTGCAGGCTCTCAGATCAGTCCTGGGAGGAGGGGAAGTGCATCTGGGGAGTGTTTAAGGGCAGGACTGAGACAGAGGAAACAGATTTTGAGGAGAAACAAAGGGTCATCCACTCGGGGTGTGTCCTGCGGTCCTGGGAAGGACGTGGGAGGGGACTCTACCCAGTGATGCTGAGAAATGGAATATTTGCTGCTATATCAATAAACAAAGATGCCACAGTCACCAGCAATTGCAGCCACCGTGGATGTGAGCTGGTGAGCCCTGAGGAAGCTCAGAAAGGAAAGAATGCCTGCAATCTAGCATCCATCAGACTGCAGTCAGGCTGTCTGGAGTGAGGCTTGAGGAACTCAGGATGTGAAAACAGGATACTAGGCCCAGACTGCTAAGGTGCATATGAAAGGAATGATTTCAGAGAGCCCAGACTCTTGCATCTTCCCATCTTCCTGTACATAGAAAAGCACTGAATTCCTTAATTTGGGTTATAGGGTTTTCTTTAATTAACAACAAGCTATTGATGTTCAGACTACCTGCCCTTTGTTGCAGAGCTTCTACATGACCTGACTCTGCCCCTCACCACCTCAAAGCATTTCTCCCAGAACTATCTGAGACTCTGTCTCCTAGTTTGAGCCAAGAAATTCCCACCGAATAAAACATAACTCTCAACTTTCAGGTTGTGAATTTTTTTTAAATCCACCATACCCCAAAACTTATACTGGACTCCTTTTTTTTTTTTTTAAACAGAAGACACGATTTGGTTTCACACTGAGAGATGATAAGTCAAGAGTGCTCCCTGTAGAAACAGAGAACGGATTGGCTACTCACACATATTAATTCTGAATATATATTGGAAGGACTGATGCTGAGGCTGAAGCTCCGATAATTTGGCCACCTGATGCGAAGAGCCGACTTATTGGAAAAGATCCTGATGTTGGGAAAGATTGAAGGCAGGATGGGAAGGGGGCAAGAGAGGATGAGATGGTTGGATGACATCATTGACTCAAGGACATGAGTTTGAGCGAAGACCCGGGGATGGTGAAGGATGGGGAAGCCTATTGTGCTGCAGTCCATGGGGTCACAAAGAGTCGGACGTGACTGAGAGACTGAACAATAGCAACACAGAGTGTGGTAGGAGCTGATTCCGTGATGAGCAGTGCAGGTGAGGGAAACCAAGGTGCCAGACACCTAAGCAGGGGTCACGGGGGCGCATGTTGGAGGACCAGGAAAGAGTGGAGACAGGACCAGAAAGGAAGGATGGCGGGCGGATGTGTTTGGACAAAACGCATTGACTTTACCCATTCCTGTAACTGCCATAGATCGAGACGGGACCCAGATGCCCAGCCCGGGAGTCAGGCAGCCCCCGAGCTGAGTGGTCACCCACCAGCCATTTCCCACATGCAGCCTCTGCTTGGCTGTGTACTCACGGCTGCAGCGTCAGCAGCCTCTACGGTCCAAGAAGCACCATTTCAGGGGCTGTTTCGTGCTGACAGTTTGTTGCAGAAATCAGTACTCGAGAAACCAAGCACCATACTCAGAGAGTTGGAGAACTCAGGTTTATTATGCTGGTGGGCCCAGAGGAGTAAACACTTTAAGCTCTGAGCCCCAAACAAAAGCGTCACAGAGCTTTTATACATGGACAGGCATGATTAAGCGGGTTTGTGGGTTTGCAGGGGCTAGGGCGATTGCAGGAGAAGGCAATGGCACCCCACTCCAGTACTCTTGCCTGGAAAACCCCATGGATGGAGGAGCCTGGTAGGCTGCAGTCCAGGGGGTCACTAAGAGCCAGACACGACTGAGCGACTTCACTTTCCCTTTTAACTTTTATGCATTGGAGAAGAAAATGGCAACCCACTCCAATGTTCTTGCCTGGAGAATTCCAGGGACTGGGGAGCCTGTTGGGCTGCCATCTATGGGGTTGCGCAGAGTCAGACATGACTGAAGCAACTTAGCAGCAGCAGCAGCAGGGCGATTGAAAAAAAAACAGGACAAGGGTGAGTGAGATGAGCTCCAGTTTCTAGTATTGTGAGTCCCCACTTTCTGAGACCTACGTGATCTAGACTTTGCAGTGAGCAAGCTGAGTTACAGAGGCAGAAAGAGCAGGAAGTTGTGTAAAAATTTTAACTTTTTCTCTTTCAGTTGAGATGCTGGCTTTCTTTCTCCTCCCCAGCTTCCACTCGCCACAGGAGATTAACCTGTGCCCCTGAGACTTCTAGAACAAAGCCTGGTACACAGAGTCCTCAGTGTCCCCTCGTCTGCAGGGGAGAGTGGACATGAACACGTGAGGCGGACTCAAGAAACCTCTGAGGGTTCGGACTTTAAGCACAAACTCAAAGTAGGTGCTGGCCACTTTCCATCCTAAATCTGCCAACATCAGATTTAGTCCCCAATTTCTCAGGATTCCCCCTGCAACCAAGAAGCACCTTTCCAACTTCCTGACATGAAGTCAGTGGGAAATGGGGTTCCCTTCACATTCCAGGCACCCACTCATATTCACTTAACTCACAGTTTCATGGACTAAATGGAGGGAAAATATTGCCCCTAAACACAGGCCAGAGAGATGGACATGGGTGTCAGCAAAGTGATGAACAACTCTAGACCCAGGTCATAGCAAGCATATATGATGGTTACTAACCTCAACCCATTTCACAGATGAGAAAACTGAGTCAGAGAGTGGTTAAAGAACTTTCCTAAGGTCATGCAGCTGACCTTGGAGTAGCAGAACCAGGATTTCCATCCAGGCTTTTGGCTCTCAGAGTCTGTCTTGGTTATTAATATTTTTTTTTAGCCATTATTCTCTACTATGTAGATATGGAGGGTTGATAATTTAGTTCACAAGTATAGGCAAGTCAGGGGCAAACCAAGGCAAGGACTCTTGGATGAAAGAGAATTTCAGGTGACTGGATGTGACCTCATTACAAGCCCTGTGGTCATAAAATGTGCCAGGAAATACTGGTAACCAAGAAAGCTAAACAGCGGGGTTGAGAAAGGGACTAGGATCTTGGCAAGCAGGAGTCTCAATTCAGGCAAGAATCATGTGGCAGTTTCAAAGGTAAGGTTGTCTCATGAACCAGGCTTTATCTCAAGGCTGTGGTTTCTTGTTTTACTCATGTCCTACTCTTGGCGACCCTATGGACTGCACCCCTTAGCATTCTCCAGGCAAGAATACTGGAGTGAGTTGCTCTTTAATCCTCCAAGGAATCTTCCCGACCCAGGGATGGAACCCCCGTCTCCTGTCTCCTGCATTGCAGGCAGACTCTTATCGGCATGTAGATAAGCTATCAGGAAAGCCTTATCTCAAGGTAGATGCCCAGAAAATGAGAGGCCAATTCTTCCGCATGAACTAAGTTGGGGATATTAGGGTAACAGAATACCCGAAGTTTCTTAGAGTTGAAAGATTCAGAAGGCAAACTAGGCAAATACCAGGAGTTCCAAGGACAAACCTGGTAAAGCTTCATACTGTCTCCAGGCCAAACAGGAGAGCCTGCCCTTCAGAGAGGCAGTACGCATAGTGGCTGGAACACATGCTCCGCTTCCCAGCTGGCTTCCCAGCTCCCGGCTTCCCAGCTCCTCCACTTACTAGCTGTGTCTCCTCAGGCAAACTGCGGAACCTTTCTGACCCTCATTTTCATCACTGGACTAAACAGGACTGCTGGGAAGATTAAATAGGTTAACACAGACAAGACTTAGTTCCATTAACGCCCTCTACATAGTCAACACTATTTCCACCTGGGAAGAACACAACTTGTTCAAGAACAACTGCAAAAAAAAACAACATTTAATGGAAGAGAAGAAAGAAAGTGTTGGTCATTCAGTCTTGTCTGACTCTTTGCAACCCCACGGCCTCTAGCCCACCAGGCTCCTCTGTCCATGGAGTTTTCCAGGCAAGAATACTGGAGTGGGTTGCCATTTCCTTCTCCAGGGGAGCTTCCTGACTCGGGGATCAGAGCTTGAGTCTCCTGCATTGCAGGCAGATTCTTTACCACCTGAGTCACTAATGGAAGAGAGAGAAGGGGAAAAATACCAAATTCACACCAGTGCCATCTCACCTGCAGAGGCAACAGCGTGGTTCCAAACACTTCCCACCATGACTACCAAAGTCCTGGACATATTAGGAACTAAGTGATCAAATGGGAAAATAATATCTGTCCCGGGGACTTGTAAGGATTATAGATAATGTTGACTGGGGCTGACAAACCCAGATGCCTTCAGGAGTCTGAAGAGACCTCAGTACAGGAGGACCACATCTCCTGTGTGGTTGTGCAAGCATCCTCTGAAAGGCTTGTTAAAAGCAAGGGTTGCTGAGCCCCACCCCCAGAGATTCTGAGTCATGAGGGTGGGGGTGGGGGGCGTTGCCTAGAAACCGCATCTCTACCAATTCCTAGGTGATGCTCCAATGCTGCTGGTTCCCAACCACCGTTTGAGAACCGCTGGCATAGAACATGAGCTGGTGAAACTGTGGAGCACTGAATACTGGCAGGTAGCAATGTGGCTTCCAATTATCAAATCTACATATGTTTGAAGGAAAAGTCATAAATTTGGACTCCTTTGTGTATAATCAGTTACCTAAAAGAGTGCAAACGAAACATGGCAGCAATGAGCGACTCCAAGTAGAATATTCAGGAAGGATGACAACAAGGGGAAAAGAAGTGGTCTGGGTCTGTGCAGATGATGACAATGACAGGAGAAGAGTCAGCAAACTAGGAGGTAAAGTGGGAAGCGGGTCAGATTTAGGGCTTAGATGCTCTGCCACTGTTATAATGCCAGGGAAGTTGAGCAGCTTGTGTTTTTGCCTGAATTTAGAAGCAAGTCTTCTTGAAGAGAGTATGTAAATGTGATAAGAGGGAGGGAAAAAAAAAACCAAAAAACTCTGAAAGCTGTAGATAACATTCTAATAAAAAGAAAGAGGGGGCTGGGTGGGTGGGGAACCAAAGATGGTTCAGAGACAGACAGAGATTATGGGAAAGAGGAGTTAGCATTCTAACAAAGCACACCTGTCAACTTTTAATGAGAATTTCTGGGGCAACACATTAGGGATCTCAGAGAGCCAGGCTGCATTAACAATTTCTTTTTCTTTAAATTCTGGTTTCCTTTTCCTTTTTTTCCAAAAAAGACTTTCTGAGAACCATGGAACGCCAGAGACTCAAAAACACCCCTAGAGTTCCAGAAACATGCTTTCATTTATGCAGGTTTCCATGAATAGCCCTTGCTAATGAAATTCTCTAATTGTTCATGATATTAAATAGGAATACACATTTCATTTCCACTGGAACATTTCCATCAAACCAATAACACCAGGCCTTTTTTTTTTTTTTTACATTTTTAAAAAATTAATTTATTTGAATTGAAGTCTACTTTACGATATTGCGGTGGTTTTTTGCCATACATCAACATGAAACAGCCACGGACACCAGGCTTTTTAAATGACGATGCCATTTCCCATTGTTTTTATGAGAAGCATTACCCTTATGACAATCAAGGTCTTTGTGATTTTAATACCAGACATTAAAATTAATGTTTTTTTTTCTAAAACAAAAGTTCAGGAAAGAGAATTTGTCCACATTTTGCTAATCAATCATTCAAATACACAGAAATCTCTATTTTGAACAGGCTTTTTAAAAATTTGCAGCATTCAGACCTGCCAGAGCTACCATCCGATGATTTCTACTTATCATTCTAGCTGAGCGATTTGATTAAAATCAGTTCTCTACTAGCTGAATTCAAAGTCCAAACTATACAATGTCTATATTAAAATGGGGGTTGGTGGATGTTTCTTAGCAAGGATTTTGTTTGCTTTACATGCTTTATTATCAGTCTGGTTTGAAGGTAGATTTTAGGAGTTTCCTTTCAGAAGTGGGACTGAAGGCAAGAGACAATGTCCCAAACCCCAATCGGGCAGCTATTGGAAAGTCAAACGCAAATCAGGCAGCTGTTTGAAAGGGTCTAAGAATTTGATACTCACTAGTTATAGGAGACGGCCAATGATCATTCCTCCAGGTATCGGAGGAAATTTGAAGTGTGAAAAACTCAATTATACTCAATATTCATCAACAGATAAATGGGAGGTTTGGTCAGACATGGCCAGTGTCCTCATTATGAGCACACTTGGGTTGTGTAAGAGGCTTGAAGAATCACTGACTCTCAAAGTGGCCTTAAGAGTCATCTTGTGCACACAGTTGCCTGTCTCTTTTTGATCGAGTCTTATGCTGAGCCCCTTTAAGCTGACCCCTGTGCAGCTGTGCTGTAATCTCTGATTCACTTAACCACCTATGCTGTGCTCACTATTCAAGGCCTGATACATGTATCTACTCTTCCTTAGATTTTTTTCCCATATACTTGAAACTAACACAACATTGTATATCAACTATGTGTGGTGCTGCGCTTAGTCACTGAGTTGTGTCTGACTCTTTGGAACCCCATGGACTATAGCCCTCCAGGTCCCTCTGTCCATGGGGATTCTCCAGGCAAGAATACTGGAGTAGGTTGCCATGCCCTCCTCCAGGGGATCTTCCCAACCCAAGGATCGAACCCAGGTCTCCTGCACTGCAGGCAGATTCTTTACCATTTGAGCCACTAGGGAAGACCAGGAATACTGGATGGGTAGCCTATCCCTTCTCCAGGGGATCTTCCTGACCCAGGAATTGAACCAGGGTCTCCCAAGTTGCAGGCAGATGATTTACCAGCTGAGCTACCAGGGAAGCCCTATTAGTTCAGTTTAGTTCAGTTCATTCGCTCAGTCGGGTCCGACTCTTTGCAACCCCATGAATCGCAGCACGCCAGGCCTCCCTGTCCATCACCAACTCCCGGAGTTCACTCAGACTCATGTCCATTGAGTCAGTGATGCCATCCAGCCATCTCATCCTCTGCCGTCCCCTTCTCCTCCTGCCTCCAATCCCTCCCAGCATCAGGGTCTTTTCCAATGACTCGACTCTTCGCATGAGGTGGCCAGAGTACTGGAGTTTCAGCTTTAGCATCATTCCTTCCAAAGAAATCCCAGGGTTGATCTCCTTCAGAATGCACTGGTTGGATCTCCTTGCAGTCCAAGGGACTCTCAAGAGTCTTCTCCAACACCATAGTTCAAAAGCATCAATTCTTCAGCACTCAGCTTTCTTTACAGTCCAACTCTCACATCCATACATGACCACTGGAAAAACCAGAGCCTTGACTAGAAGGATCTTTGTTGGCAAAGTAACGTCTCTGCTTTTGAATATGCTATCTAGGTTGGTCATAACTTTTCTTCCAAGGAGTAAGCTTCTTTTAATTTCCTGGCTGCAATCACCATCTGCAGTGATTTTGGAGCCCCCCCTCTCCCCCGCAAAAAAAAGTCTGGCACTGTTTCCACTCTTTCCCCATCTACTTGCCATGAAGTGATGGGACCAGATGCCATGATCTTTGTTTTCTGAATGTTGAGCTTTAAGCCAACTTTTTCACTCTCCACTTTCACTTTCATCAAGAGGCTTTTAGTTCCTAAGCCCTATACTCCAATCCAAATATATATATATATACATATTTTTAAATCCAAGGACACATTGACTGTTTGCATAAGAATAAGATTCCCAGTGGTTTTCCCATCCTTAACATTCATTTTCATGCCACCTTCATCAGCTGTCCTGCACACTCCATCTCATGGAATGTTCTCCATGCCAAGTTGAGAGGCCTTCAGCGTAGGCCATAAACCCAAATCATAGCCACAGGCGTCACCTGCCTTTGCAGTATCCGAATCCTCCTTTCTTCTCGGGACTCAGGTGTCGGTAGGTAAAATCCTTGAGAACACCACCCCCTGGTCCTCAGTCTCCTAAGACACCATGGTCCCCAGCAATGCTTCTCCCTCCTCCTGCATAGTTTTAAAAATGATAACCCTCATAATAAAAGATGGAGAATGTCACCAAGCAGCAAAGGCCATCAGGCTCCAGGAATTCGGCACATCTTCAACTTTTTTTTTTGGTTGACTCCATCGTTTAGTGAAAGTTTAGGGGAGGAGAAGTGACTGGGGCACCGGGGCTCAAAGGGGGTTCAAAGGGTTCTTTACTTTCACAGTGAAGAGACTGAAGTGGTACAAAACAGACATGGTTCTCGTTCTGGTTGCACCAGTTACAAGCAGGACGACTTGGGGAGGACAACCTCCCAAAGGCCTCTCTTTGTTGCTATTTAATACTCAGCACAATGAAGAACAGGATCATTGCCTCCTAGGGTCACTGTTCAAGGGAACAAGAGTGTCCTTGTGATGGACCTCAAGCGCTCTCTATGGAAGATGTTGTCGTTGTTCAGTCACTAAGCCTCGTCTGAGTCTTTGCAACGCTAAGGACTGCAGCACACCACGCTTACCTGTTCCCCACTGTCTCCTGGAGTTTGCCCACGTTCAGGTCCACTGAGTCGGTGATGCTATCTAATCATCTCATCTTCTTGTACCCTCTTGTCCTTTTGCCTTCAATGCATACAAGAGATGCTTACAAAGGCAATTCTTTTTTTTTTTTTTTTATCCACTTATCTTTTAAGTAGGAGCAGCAAGCAGTAAAACAGGCCATCTCTTGGGCTTTCCAGGTGACCCAGTGGTAAAGAATCCACCTGCCAGTGTAGGAGATGTGGGCTAAATCCCTGGGTACGGAAGATGCCCTGGAGGAGGAAATGGCAACCCACTCCATATTCTTGCCTGGAATAGTCCACAGACAGAGGAGCCTGGCGGGCTACAGTCTGTGTGGTCGCAAAGAGTTGGACATGACTGAGCACATCAGTGTTACTTGGGAGCCAGATTTTGGAACTGAATTATGGATCCATCGTTTGCCTGGGCTATCGCACCTTCCTGAGCTGTGACTTTCTTGCCCACGAATGGGAAATTCGAGGCTCACCTCACTTTGCTGGCATGGCACGGGCACAGAGTGGGCATTTGATACACAGTTCTTCTTTTCTCCTTTGAGTTCTCATCTTGGCTCTGGTTTGTGTTTCTATGTAACCTTGGGAGAATTATCTAACCTTTCTGGATCTGAATTTTCCTACTCATAAGACTAGAGGATTTGACAAGATTCCCTTTGAATTTCTTTCCCACTCTTACATTCTGTGATTCTGTGACTTTGAGCCACCCAGGGGATATGGTAATGGGTTACATTTCACAAAAGGTTTGGATGTAATATTATGAGCCGTAACAACTGGCTTCCAGCAAACTCCCCCGTTCTCCCCAGTAGAATTCCCTATTGTTCCGAGTATAATGAATAATCCAACACCACACACACTCTATCTGAGCCCTGCCCATGTCCACACTCAGGGCCAGCCGGAGGCAACATAGCAAAGCTGAAGGAGGATGCTGTCAGCATCTCCCCTTTCCCTGGCAATGCCCCTGCCAGGTGAATGCATTCGGTTACTCTGATATCACCCACCGAGGCCAATATCTCATGCTCTGATTACTCCCTGCTCCCACAGCAGATTCAGAATTCCCCATCCTTCTGTTCCATTCCTTTGGGACCCAGTGTGCTGCCTGTTGGGGCTTCCCTGGTGGCTCAGAGGTAAAGAATTCACCTGCAATACAGGAGCTGCAGAAGACTCAGGCTCGATCCCTGGGTTGGGAAGATCCCCTGGAGAAGGGCATGGCCACCCATTCCAGTATTCTTGCCTGGGAAGTCCCATGAACAATGGAGTCTGGAGGGCGCTACAGTCCATGGGGTCACAAAGGTCGGACATGATCAAAGCAACTGAGCATACGCACGTGCTCCTGGTTCATCTGATGAAATGATTCATCGAAGTACGTATCACTTGTTTTAAAAGATACAAAGGTGAACAGGACAGAGTACTTCTCCTCCAGAGCCTTCAAACTTAACACACAATTATCAATTGGAAAACATCAAGTCCAAAAATGAATTGTATTCTTTCAGGAAAGGAAGAGAAGTGAGAAAAGAGGTCTTTGGAAAGGTGGCATGTGAGCTGAACTTCAGGTGTAGGTAGAATCTTGTAGGCAGTGATGGAGAATGACAGCATGATGAGCAGAGAAAAAATTATAAACAAAAATATTAAGTCAGAAAGGATACCGTGAGTTTCAGAAACCGAGGATAATCCGATTTGGCTGGGTTGCATGAAAGAAGCAATGAGGTTTGCAAGGCTGGTTGAAAACCCTATCATGAAGTTCCAGGGAAGCCTAATCAAGGCTTTTTCCCATAGATAATGGGGAGTTATTGAAAGTCAGGGGGCAAGGGCATGGGTAGGGGGCAAGGGTGGAGGGGCAGATTAGACAATTTCTGTAAGAAGCTTAAGCTTCTGTTTGGGAGGATTGAAGTAGAAACCTGGGAAGTAGGAAGCGGATTAGAGGACCTATAAGTGACCAGGAGAGAGATGAGGAGATTTGAGACTCAGGAAGCAGCCAGGAAAAAGGAGACAGAAGTGTTAGAGGGAGAATCAACCAGCCTGGACTATGATGACATAATGAGGCAAAATATGTTTAAAAAAAAAAAAAAAGACATGCAGAGAATCAAATGCTTGATGACCCAAAACACAGAAAGGAGAAGTCAGGCAGAAGACTGGGTTTGGGCGGGAAGATAATGAACTAGGTTTGCCAGACATTGAGTGTCGATGACTTTGTGGGGACCAGGCAGGGTGTGTGGATCTGAAATCAGAAGAGGAACTGGGCTGAAAGACCAGAGTGGAACCTCAGCTGAACAGAATGAAGTCAGGAAACAGGGTAACTTCTAAAGTGTGCGTTAGAGAGATGGGATGGGCGCTAAGCACAGAGGCTTGGGGAAAGTTACATGGGTGAGACAGAAGGAAGAAAAGGAGTCCGAGTAGGGTGTGGGCACATGGCCCCGGTCAGCCCCATGGAAGAGCAGGAGGCAAGGGAATTCCGGGAACCGTCCTGGTTGGTGGGTCTGCTCGCAGGTGTGTCTACTTTCCTCCAGAAATACTGCCTTCTCCTGTGGCTCCTGGGTTCCCCTGCTGGTGGCAGTGACTCAGGACAGGCAGCCCTGCCACCTCTCTCCTAGGAAGCTCAGCCCTGCTCTGGCTCAGATGCGCACCCCAGCCTTTCCCAGCATCTTTGTCAGCCCCCATAGAACAGCTCTGAGTGCGCCCCTATAGAACAGTTTTAGAGACAGTTTCCTTTTAACGGAATCCCTTCTAGAAGAGCACAGCTTTGCCTGTAGGAAGAACTCAGGGCACACAAGGAGTAGTTGCGGTGCTGCAGAGAATATTCACAAGCAGATGGGAAGACAGCATCTAGGATGAGCAGAAGCTACTCTGCACAACAGAAGGGGAAGAATGGGGAACTCCAGGGGGCAAGCCAGAATGCGAAGGCTGAGGTCCTGAGATGGGAGTGCAAGGGTTAGTCGCTCAGTTGTGTCTAACTCTTTGAGACCCCAATGACTGTAGCCTGCCAGCCTCCTCTGTCCACGGGATTCTCTAGGTGAGAATACTGGAGTGGAATCTCCATGCCCTCCTCCAGGGGACCCTCTCAACCCAGGGGTCGGACCCGATCTCTTGCACTGCAGGCAGATTCTTTACCAACTGAGCCACCAGGAAAGCCGTGAAATGGGAGTGGGAATAAGGAAAAGGAAGGTACATGCTGCAACAAGCCTGGAGGTGGGGGGAGAACACTTTTAAGAATTGATATTACATGGAGGAAACTTAAATGCATATCACCAAGCGAAAGATGCCAAACTGAAAAGGCTACACACTGCACAAGTCCAATCATATGACATTCTGGAAAGGACTAAACTATGGAGACAGGAAAGGATCAGTGGTTGCCAGGGGTCAGGTGAGGGCAGAGGGTACACAGGCAGGGCACAGAGGATTTCCAATACAGAGAACCTGTTCTTTACAGTAATACAGTGGTGGATACATGTCATTATCCATTTGTCCAAACCCATAAACGTACAACATCGAGAGTGAACAGTAATGTAAACTATGGACCTTGGGTGATAATGACATGTCAATGTAGGTTCATCAAGTGCAATAAAGGTGCCACTCAGGTGCTGGATGTTTATGGTGGGGAAAGGCTAGATGAGGGGAGGGGTATGTGGGAACTCTGACTTTTTGCTTAACGGTGCTAGGAACCTAGAACAGCTCCAAAAAATAAAAGTTTATGTAAAAGGAAAAAAAAATGATATTTCTTCCTTGCAATACCTGTTGACACTGCTGCTGTGCAGATCTCTCTTCGGCCAATTCTTTCTTCCCTGTCTTCCAACCCTCTCCCACCAAGACCTTATCAGAGTACACAGAAGCCAAAATACCCTTAGCAGACATGGTTTTCTTTTTCTTTACCATGTGAGAAACTAGTGAAGAGACTCAATTTGAGGAACAGAGCTCATCTTCACAAGCCCAGGATCCAGAGGGGGCCAGGAGAGACCAAGTCTTGGAGAAGTTATGCAAATTGGAGAGAAGTCTGGATTTTCTCCAATGCTGGAATCGAAAGGGTGAGGCACTTTTATCCAGACCTCAAGCCCAGGGGGGGTTCTCCACTGACAGGCTGATGCTGCCTGGAAGGCTCCAGCTTGGCCATGTTCATCGCAGCTACATTTTGTAACTGCTGTGATTCCAGAGAATAGGTTGGAGTAGAGGAAAGAGCATCCCGTGAACTGGGAATAGACAGACTAGTCTCTAATCTAAGCTCTGCCATGGCCGCCAGCTTTGACCTTGATCAAGCACTTGGCTCTCATGATCCTCTCTGCTCTAGAATTCTACGTTCCTAAATCAGGACTTCTGCCCTCGTTTGACTCATCCGAGAGAGCAATATCATTAGTAACCAAGTGAAGCGAAGGCAGTCAGTGAGCTTCCCAATCACCTGTGTTATTGAATCTCAACCTGTACAGCATTTCCCTCCAGAAACATGGGGCCCCCTTGGCCTCGGGGATCACCAAGTGGAAAACACAGGCCCCACCTGCCGCCCCAGAGGGCTGACAGAGCTCCAGGTTTGCCCCAGGTTGCTGCAGCATAAGTCCTCTGCAGCGCGAGGCAGCTGCCCAGCCGGCAGTGCAGGAAAATGCCCAGCAGCCCTCTGTGAGGCCCCAGGTAGCCCTGTAAGCACTGCGCCTGGTGAAATGGTCTTCCCCGACTTTTATTCATCTGTCCAGGGCCCCCTGAGGTCAGCGATATTTAAACAGCAGCGGAGGTTGAACCTGCTCACCAGGCCAGCTCACTCATCTAACTCTGCTTCCCTGCCCCCAGGGCCACAGCCTTCTTCAGTCATGGCCGAACTGCCACGTGAGCGACAGGTGAACGGCAAGATGTGCAAATGTTTGGCTTCATCCACGATCAAATAAACCATTTTTCCTTTCCCTGAGATCTAGGAAAACCCAGCAAAGCTCCTGGACCTGCCCGGGAGCGACGACTTATACACATAAAACACACCCTGCTTGAAGGAAACTCCAGGCTGTAGAAAGAGACCATTTTTCCACACACACAAATTACAACTGGGATCTCAACACCTTGCTTTTCCAGATATACACCTTCGCAAAGCATGTCAGCCTGTGCAGAGCAATAGATGAAGTGATGCTGGGAAATAAAATACCTTTACACGATGAGTTAACATGAGGGTTCATTTCCAAAACAGCTCTGTCATATTTACTCAGGCCCATGTCTACCGTGTGGGAGCCAGTCAAGGCTTTCATGGTTTTCAGAAAGTCCTGAGTCCTGGATCTTCAGCAGTTGTCACAGCTCTGCTTTGTCCCTTCCCTGAAGGGCAACCAAGGCCAACTTTCCTGTGACAGCCAGGAGGCCAGAGGAAGCCCTGCTGTGCTTCTCACATAGCATTCCAGATCCCAGAGCCTGTTTTTTTATTTTGCTTTTAAAGTTTATCTACAAAGGGTACTGCTACATATGCTTGCCCGTGTGCTAAGTCGCTTCAGTCATGAACAGCTCTTTGCAACCCTATGGACTGCAGCCCACCAGGCTCCTCTGCCCATGGGAGTCTCCAGGCAAGAATACTGGAGTGGGTTGCCATGCCCTCCTCCAGGGCATCTTCCCAACCCAGGGGTCGAACCAGTGTCTCTTGTGTCTCTGGCGTTGGCAGGTATGTTCTTTACCACCAGCACCACCTGGGAAGCCCCATCTGGAGCCTGCTTTTATTCCTTCTCTACAAAGGGTACTGCTACATATGCTTGCCCGTGTGCTAAGTCGCTTCAGTCATGAACAGCTCTTTGCAACCCTATGGACTGCAGCCCCCCAGGCTCCTCTGCCCATGGGAGTCTCCAGGCAAGAATACTGGAGTGGGTTGCCATGCCCTCCTCCAGGGCATCTTCCCAACCCAGGGGTCGAACCAGTGTCTCTTGTGTCTCTGGCGTTGGCAGGTATGTTCTTTACCACCAGCACCACCTGGGAAGCCCCATCTGGAGCCTGCTTTTATTCCTTCCAAAGGACTCTAGACAAGCCTGGAAACAAAGGGGAAACGTTTAGTCAAATTGCTTTGTGGGCTTCATCTTTACCAGTTTCCTAAGATGACTTACTCCAAGAAAATCCCAGTGTTGTCTATTTCTTGCAGACACCTCTGATTGAGTGGGTTTGTGTATTTTGGTGCCGTCTCCCACTCCCGTTTCAGAGTACACAAGGCAGAGATTATGTGGGAATTCATGTACTTTGTGTAAAAATCTCAGCTCATCCTGTTTTCCCAAATGGATAGTGCCAGCCTGCTGCCTCGGCTACCTCCCTCTCCTCCCCTCCCTCCTTGTGGACTCTCGTATAGAAGGAAATGGCAATGATCCCCTACCAAACAGACATCAACGCATCCGGGCCCAGCCCAAATGTGGGTAGCCCAACATAATGAAACCACCCACCAAAGCAAGACTCCCCACCCTGGACTCGAGTCTGGTCCATGGTCGCTGCGTCAGGGATAAATAGCCTCTTCCCTCGGGTTGTGGTCTTGGAACACCACTCACCCCTTCCTCAGCCATCCTCCATCCTGACTCTCCAGCATCCTCAAACAGACACTGCTATTTAGGGTGTTCAGATTGCTTTATTATAAGGAGACAAATAGGATGCCAGGCCGTAGCCTTCCTTCTCATATGAGTTCAATCACCAGTTTCTTAGGACCAGTGCTTTGGAAAAGAGAAGGGTCCTCTCTCTCTGGGACACTGACATTCAGCCAGGTTCACACATTAAAATTGCATTGTCCTGGGACTTCCCTGGCAGCCAGGTATTTGGGACTTAATGCTTCCACTGCAGGGGGTGCAGGTTCAATTCTGGTCTGGGAACTAAGATCTCTAATACCATAATACCATAACCAAAATATAAAAAATACACTGCCCTGTCTTTCTAAGGCAGCATCCCATGATCAATCCATCAGAGCTGAGTTTCCAGACCTTTCTCTGACTGGATTCATGCTCCTCCACCAATTCTCTTCACTCTCTGCTTTCTCTACACCCGTACCATGGTTTCCTCCAAATGTTTCCTCGGGCACCTCATGTCCACCCCTGAGTCAGTGAGACTCCCTGTCTTCTTCCCTTTCAACTTCCTTCTAAGTTGTTACAGAGAGACCATGCCCCAAATACACATTGGCTTTTTCTCCTCTCCTTCCAAATGAAAACTCTTAAAAGATTCATCACACTACTAAGTCCTGGTTCTTCAACAATGCCAATTTCCCACTTCTAAATGAACTTAACCTTGTTAATATCCCTGAGTGGGCACAAGCTAAGACAGGCTGATGAGCTGTGCAGACCATCACCTCCGTGGACTGGCACTCTGCTCCTATTAATATGGTCAGTGTGGCACAGGTTTCTTCAGGAGCTGATCAGCTGATGGCCTACACTGAGCTTGAGGCTTCTGTTAAGTAAGCTCATCCATCAAAGACAAGCATGCTGACATCTTTTTCAATGACATCCAACCTCTCTGTAGAAGTGAGCAGAGAGATTAGATCCCAAAAGGCAGCTCAGAGATGTCTCCTGACAGCGCTGGGTCAGAAATCAATTTTAATCTCTCATCTATAATTTCAGGGTGAAGCAGCCCTTAGATGACTCCAGCCTCATTAGCAAAGCAAATGACACAGGTCCCCCAAGCATCTGAGCTGCTTACTTTCCTGTGATGACAAAGACAATTGGCATTAAAGAGTTTCAAGGAAAGGTGCTAGAGCAATAGAGTGCTAAAAACATCTCTCTCGAAACTATATTCACGAAAACTGGAAGAAGCGCTAGAGGTTTACCCAGGTTTCCAGTGGAGTGAAAAGACCACGGATCTCATGATTAAAAGACGTGGATTGCCTTCCTGCCCTGGTACAGTGTCAGGGGCACACTTAATCCCTCTTGGCCTCAAATCCTTTATCTACATTGGATCATGTCTGCTTCGTAGGGCCGTTTGAGAACCAGGAATGATGAAAGCCCCTGATCCAGTGATAACCACGAGTGAACGGCGACCATTAGCATTATCTAAGCCAGCCTTCAGGGACTTTTCAGGTGGCACTAGTGGTAAAGAGCCTGTCTGCCAGTGTAGGAGACGCGGGTTCAATCCTTAGGTCAGGTAGATCCCCTGCAGCAGGAAACGGGAACCCCACACCAGTATTCTTGCCCAGGAAATCCCATGGACAGAGGAGGTTGGCAGGCTACAATCCAGGGCGTTGCAAAGAGTCAGACACAACTGAGCGCACACACAAGCCAGCCTTCGGTCTGGGCAATAAGTCACCTCTGTGATATCCATAGTTAACAACAACAACAACAACAACAACAAAAAACCTCTTTCAGAGCTTCTAGTCATTAACTCACACCTGTCATTTCTTAAGGTTTCTGGAAATCCATTTTCCTGAATCAGTCACACAGCTCTGGCAGGGGCCGCCATGCCCTCAATATTACAAACGACAAGGCAGCCGGTCACCTCCCCCCAGGTTCCCATCACCTGCGCATCCTCAGACGACGCCCATTCATCTTCCTTAAGTCCAGCGGCTCCCCACTCGCTTCCCCCGCCGTCTGAGCTGCGAAACTGCCAACAAGGCAGATCAAGAATTCATGACAAAGAGCCTGGCTTCTGGGAGTTTCCAGACTATAAAACAGTTTAGCTCCCATTATTCATACGATCCATGCAGCCCAGGGTAAAATCAGCGAGGTAAGCGGCGATTCTCTTGGACTGTGGATTTGATTTGTCCACGAAGGAGCCACAGACAAAGGAGCTTCACTGGGAGAGGGATTCCAATAAGGATTTGATGGGAGAGCCATACTCAGATTCTAATCAAAGCACTACAGGTATAGTTGCCCCCTCTGTGGTCTGCTTCTGACCTGTCTCACCATCCAGACAAACCACCCAAAGCAAAAGGCTTCTCCAAGGCTGTCCCTGAAAGCACACAAGAGATCCACTCTTCTAGGCTTCCCAGTGGTAAAGAACAGGACTGCCAATGCAGGAGACATAAGACACGTGGATTCGATTCCTGGGTCAGGAAGATGCCCTGGAGGAGGGCATGGGAACCCACTCCAGTGTACTTGCCTGGAGAATCCCCTGAACAGAGGAACCTGGGTGCTACACAGCCCCTGTGTGGGCTACAGCAGAAATGGTCTCAAAGAGTCAGACTCAACTGAAGCAACTTAGCACACAGGTACCACTCTTTCAGCCTAAATGCGAATCTTCACCAAATGCTAATATTTTTTAGGACCTGACACATTTTGCTTGACCAGCACTTCCACCTTTAGATAAAGTATGTAAATAAATCCAGGAGTCACTCTTCGCTTCTCACTTTCCCTTATCTCCTATATCCAGTCCATCAGCAAGCACTGTACTCATTCCCAAACAACATTCCACGGATGCGGCTTCTCATCACCCAGCTCCACCTCCGTGGCCTGGGAGCATCTCTCCAGCTGAGAAAAGTGGCCTCAGTGCAGTGCTCAAGGGAAGTAATGTTGCCCCAGATAAAACAGCCAATGGCCTAGGAGACTGAGGATCAAAGCAACAGTATCATGGTCTGTTTGTTGAGTTACTGGGTCAGAAGATACACGACTAGGTGCTAAATGTCTGTCTTCCTCTCGATGCAGCAAGTGTTACAAGGGAAGCAACTGTGTCTCTGTTCACTTCTGAATCCCCAGGTCTCTGCAAATACCTGCTACTGAATAACAACAACAACAACAGTAATAATGGCTAACATGATGGAAACTGACTGTGGAGGGCTTAGCACATGTTCCTACTGGTGAGGGCTCAGTATCTATTCAAACGGCGAGCTGACAGAGGAATAACAAGAATGGTGAGAGAATGCTGGACGGTAGCAAAGTCCAGCTCACAAGGTCACGGGTCAGCGAAGAAGGATGACTCCATCCAGAAGGCAATGGGCGAGGGCTCACAGGGGGTGGGGGTTAAGGCAGAGAGTGAAAGGGTTTGCAGTTCTCTTTTAAAAGTTCACTCTGGCTGCTACATAGAGAATGGATTGGAGCAAAGTCAGAGGGGAGATAGGGACCCAGTGGTATGCCATGCAAGATGAAGAATGGGTGATGTTGGAACGGTGGAGAAAGGCAGGTGCTCTCAGAGGTAGCTTGTTTTTTTTTTTTTTAATTGATTGATTATCTATTTGGCTGCACTGGGTCTCAGCTGCAGCACACAGGATCTTCGATCTTCATGTGGCATGTGGGAATCTTTGTTGCTGCATGTGCGATCTAGCTCCCTGACCAGGGATGGAACCCGGGACCCCTGAGCTGGGAGTGGAGAGTCTTAGCCACTGGACCACCAGGGAAGTCCCAGAGCTGAGTTTTTACAAGGAAGAAGATGGTGGATGCCATACACCGTAGATCAAAATATGAATAGTTCCTATTAGATTAAAAAGCTGGCATCTTTTGAGAGTTTGTTCTGTGCCACATATTATTTTCAGTGTGTTATACCAATTAGCTAATGCAATCCCCCAAACAAATCTATCAGACAGACACGATAATTATACTCAGGTACCCAGTCATGACTGAGTGACTTCACTTTCACTTTTCACCCAGTCAATACCCACATTCTAACTAAGCTATCTTCCCAGACTGACCTCTACTTATGACTTCTGCCTCTCAAAATACCCACAATCCTCTATTTCATGAATCTATGGCCCTACACAGGCTTTCCTGGGGGCTCAGAGGGTAAAGAATCTGCCTGCAATGCAGGAGATCCAGGTTTGATCCCTGGGTTGGGAAGATCCCCTGGAGAAGGGAACAGCTACCCACTCCAGCATTCTTGCCTGGAGAATTCCAAGGACAGAGGAGCCTGGCAGGCTATGGTCCATGGGGTTGCAAAGAGTCAGCCAGTGGGAGAGATAAACGATCTGGAGAATGAAAAGAACTGGGACAAGCGGATAGGACCAGCTTCAGGACTATGAACTCAGGTGGTCCCAAACTGAGAAGGGCTTGCAACTCAAAACATGGTTACTTAGTCCCATGCACAGCTGTTGTTCCCTTGAGATTCTGAATGACTTTTGAGCAAGGGTCTGGCCCCCTACTTTCATTTTGCACCCAGCCCCATCCATGATGTAGCCAGTCCTGCCAGTGGATACAATTTCAGGCAGCAGATTTCAGACTCACATGGAGAAACCTTTCTTCCTTCATGCAGAGTGACTAAATTGCCTCCAATTTCAACATTCCCCTTCAGTGCATATATTCACCCAGATGCTGGACAACCACATAGCGGAGATGTTAGAGAAATAATTTACTCTTTGAGTAGAGGGTTCGACTAGAGCATCTCCCGGGATCATCCACATGATTCAGAGTGATGATAGCATCTCAGGTTACAGTCAGTTGCCTCCAGTGACTAGTCCTTTATGGCTGTGGATTTTAACCAGGGGTACTGACCAGAATCACTTGGCTGAGAGTTTTGTTTTGTTTTGTTTCAAGATAAATGTGTCCAGGCTCTACTTGAAACACTGAATCCAAATCTTTAAGAGTGGGACAGGTGTGCAGATATCTAGAAAGGCTCTCCTGGTGATTTTTAAAGGCACTCCTGCTTCCCAGGTGGTTCAGTGGTAAAGAATCTTCCTGCAAGAAATGCAAGTGAGACTCCCAGGAGGAGGAAAGGGCAACCCACTCTAGTATTCTTGTGTGGAGAATACCAAGGACAGAGGAGCCTGGTAGGCTCCAGCCCATGGAGTTGCAAAGACTCAGACACCACTTAGGGACTAAGCATGCTGTTTAAAGGCCACTGCTAAAACAGAAGCCATCTCTGGCTCCTGTCCATCTAGACCCCATCTAAAAGGCGCATCACATTTTGCTCAGTGAGAAGGGAGTATGTGGCCCAGATCCCAAGTGGAAGTTCATCAGTTCTTATGTCTTTCCTCCTGCGGTAAAAGTACAACTATGCTGAAACTCCCCTTCCTCTAACATCTCAACTATCCAATATTCTAAATGACTCAATAAAACAGAAATGGCCCCTAAACTTAAAAGGAAGATAGACACAAAGACAGAGCATGTTTGATCAGTAACCCCCCTTCACCACCTCATTGCCTGAAAGAGCCAGCAAACCCTCTGCTTTATCATCCTATAGGCCTTTCCATCTTCTCAAGTTTCTTCTTTATAATAACGTCCTCCCACAGTGGACTAACAGAATCATGCACGGGTTCACAATCCCACTGGGTCTCCAGAGATAGCCTGAAACTATGAAGAACGAACCGAACAGAGCAGGCGGAGGTAAAGGTTAACCAGCTTAGGTACCCCACACCTACATCAACTCGGCAAACTCTCGTGACCTCCGCTGCCCTATAGGAGCAGCCACCTTGCTCCCTCCAGTTCTGTCTCCTTCCAGTAAAATGCAAACAATGTTTTAACGCTAAGAACCACTTGCTGTCTTTTTCTTTAATGTGATTTGAAACAATACCATTCCAAATTACATGAATCATCTCTAAATTTAGAAGTCAGCTCCTAATACTCATAGCCTGTTCTGAACGGTAAATAATCTTTTCCAGTTTTCATGTGAGAATCATTGCCAGGAACCACTTAACTCGCTGCCTCATGATCCTTGAGAGGTGAGCATGAACCTGCTTGCTACACTGGGCAGACACACCGAGACTCTGTGTGTGGCACAAGAACAAATGGTTCGGCTAATTCTAGGTAAAAATAAAAAGTCCCGCTGGGCCATGTGGAACGGTGGCTTTCGACTCCAGAGGTGTTGTAGACTGGATATCTGTGTCCTTCTAGAATATACGTTTTGTTTGTGTTCAGTCACTCAGTTGTGGCCGACTCTTTGCAAACCCCATGGACTGTAACTCACCAGGTTCCTCTGCCCATGGGATTTTCCAGGCAAGCATACTGGAGTGGGTTGTCATTTCCTCCTCCAAGGGATCTTTCCGACCCAGGGACTGAACCTGCATCTGCTGCACTGCAGGCGGATTCTTTACTGCCTGAGCCACCAGGGAAGCCTGAGAATGTACATGCTGAACCTCTGATCTCAGTATGATGGTTTTTGGAGGCTGGAAGGAGGTAATTAGATGAGGTCATGAGGCTGGGGTACCCATGATGAGATTGGTGTCTTGATAAGAAGAGACACAGAGATCTTGCTCTCTCTATCTACCTTGTGAGGACACAGTGAGAAGTCAGCCATCAGCAAGCAAGGAAGAGGGCTCCCACCAGGAGCCTGACCGGCCAGTGCCCTGATTATAGACTTCCCAGGCTCCAGCTCCATGATAAATAAATGGCTGTTGTTTGAGGGAGGTTATGGCTAGTGCAGGCAATGTGCTACCTGAAACTTAAGCTTCTTACAGAAAATTGCAGAGGAAAAGGTTGAAAGAAGTCAAAGAAATGAGGAGAATTAAGGAAAAGCCCTGGAAAAGGAGGCCAGAAATGAATGCTAAAATGGTCCCTCCAAACTCATGAGGCCAGAAGTAAGATTTGCAAGCCAGATTCTGGAGCCATGGAGATAATAGCAAGACCACACCTTGATAGTGAACCACAGAATGCTTCCTGTCTATAGCTGGCCTTCTGTCATCGTTAAAGGGCCAAAGACAGGACTTTCCCGATGGCCCAGTGGTTAAGAACCCACCTACCAATGTGGGGGACGTGGGTTCCATCCCTGGTCTGGGGAGATTCCACGTGCTGCAGAGCAGCTAAGCCCACACACCACAGCTACTGAGACCCTCGAGCTAGCACCTGTGCCCCGCAGGAGAAGCCCCCACAATGAGGAGCCCCAGCCCCGCAGTGAAGGGTGGCCCCCGCTCGCCACAGCTGGAGAAAGGCTGCACAGCAGCGAAGACTCAGCACGGCCCAAAGTTAATCAATTTTAAAAGAAACAAATATATAGTTTAAAGGCCCCAATATATATCTTTTAAATATATTGTGTATATTTTTAAAGACTCTTTGTGCTGATCCATTCACTAACGTGGGTGAGACTGCCCTACGTTATGATTCTCCGCTTCTTTTCGTGTTCTCATACGCACAGTGCACACACACACGTGCACACGTATGCACACACGTGCCGTGTATGCACACACACGTACACCACGTCCCAACTATGTTTAACAGAGCTATGAAGGACGCTGGTTTCACACACCGCACACCTGCACTACTCACCAAGACAGACCCTCAGAGAAACCTCTCCATTCTTCTCCCAACAACCCAACAGCTATTTCCCAATCCTTGACACCCATCACTACATAGAATAGCAGGGTGGCCACTCAGGGCTGTTTGACATATTACTCCCGGGACCAGGTCCACATGCATCACTGAGGCAACCAGCACCTTCACTGCAATCCTTCCTTGATCCCTGTTCTGTGGTCATTAACCTTAACCAGGTCAACAGTATTCACAACCTCAAGCCTGAATTAACTCTCGAGGCAGCCTGCCCCCAGGGACTGGAGCAGTCACACCATAACTCAGCCTGAGCACCCACAGTCTGAACTGAATTCTCCCCACCAGTAGGGAGGGCTTGCAGAAAACCAGAAAGAAAAAAGGGATTGGCCTTTCAATCCATGAAGCTGCCGTACCAGCCTGATGCCAATATGGCCAGATGGGCAGTAAAAAGCTTGCCTAAGTCATGTGGTCATTTGGGGCCACATGTCATAATAAGTAACCATAACAGGTAAAACAGTAAGTAGAATCAAGGAATAACAATTATCCAAAATTACCTGCTGTCATGGAAAACTGAGGGACAACTGGAATAGCCACTTGGTGAATATCTGCCTTCCTTATGCATTGGGCTGGACCCCTCACCACTGATCTCTGACCCTCCAGAGAAGAAGCACATGAGTAACTTTTAGTGTTCTGATTTTACACATAAGAAAAGTAGGTTCAGAGACTAGCTTGGCCAGCACCCTGATCACGGACTTCCCAATCTCAGAACTGTAAGAAATAAATGCCTATTGTTTAAGTGAGGTTATGGCTAGTGCAAGCAGTGTGTTACCTGGGACCAAAGCTAAAAATGAGACTTTCTTATAGAGAATTTCGGAGGAGAGGGCTAAATGAAGTCAGAGAAATGAGCAAGAATAAGCAATTTGAATTCATAGTCAGTACATGGCCAAACTGAGGTTTTTTTGAACCCATGACTATTGTGGTGGGCAAAATAATGTCCCTAGAAGACATTTACATCCTAGTTCCTGAAACCTGTGACTATGTTCCCATAGCAAAAGAGGACATAATTATGCACCAGAGGGTGGAAATCTTAGGAGGTCACCTTGGAATTCTGCCTACAACAAACATCCATTAGCATACATCAGCTGAGTTCACCAAGCTTGATTCCATGCTCTACCTACTACAGATTGTCTTTCCAGGTGAATCACGAACAACTTTACAGAAAAAAACACCCAAACTCAGTACTGACTGGCCTGTCTCCAAACGCCAGTCCATACCGAAATCTCCCTCTGTTTTCTCTCTGTGATCATAGCTTTTACATGCACCCTGCTGGAAACCAAATAATGTTAAGAGCTAATTTGTCAGTAAAGAAGCTGCCTGCAATGCAGGAGACTCGGGTTCAATCCCTGGGTTGGGAAGATCCCTGGAGAAGGAAACGGCAACCCACTCTGATACTCTTGCTTGGAGAATTCCATGGACAGAGGAGCCTGGAGGACTATAGTCCATGGGGTCACAAAAAGTCAGACACAACTGAGCAACTAACACAGCAACAACAGCTGGCACAAATCTCTGAAGTGAGTATTAATACCACCCCAGTTTTTCAGGTGATAAAATTGAGGCAAGGAGAGGTTAAGGAACACATAACTCTTAACCATGGAAAAGAGCTGGGGCTTCCCAAGTGGTGCCAGTGGTAAAGAACTCACTAGCCAATGCTGGAGACATAAGAGACTTGGGATTCCATCCCTGGGTTGGGGAGATCCCCTGGAGGAAGGCATGGCAACCCACTCCAGGATTCTTGCCTGGAGAATCCCATGGACAGAGGAGCCCAGAGGGCTACAGTCCATATGGTCACAAAGAGCTGGACACGACTGAAGTGACTTAGCACGCACGTATGCAGGGAGCGGAGTTAAGTTTAGAAAGCCGGTCATGGGACTTCACTGGGGATGCAAAAGGTCAGACATGACTTAGCGACTATAACAACAACACCGAACATGGACAGGAAGAGGAACCCTGGAGGACACTCAGTTTTGTGGATCTGGGGTTGACCTTGCCAATTCTGGGAATTTCTCCAGTGTGAATATTTTGTTCCTTCTTTCAGAAACAAACAAATTCACAGCGTGTTCTAGGAAGCCTGGGGAATAAGGGGAAGGTTTGCCCTACTCAGCCCTTTTTTCCAAATCCAGTGAAGAGATTCCTCCTCCCCCTACCTCCCACCCCGAGAGTTTCCATGCAGGAAAAGTACAGGAACTTCTGGTCACCCACTCTTATCAAAAGCCAGCTGTGAGCATCACCCCACACAAACCCCACTATGCGTGCAAAGGAGCACAGAGAAGGAAGCAGAGGCTTTGCCAAGAAATAATGTGTGTGCCTCCCACACACACAGAAAGTGGGGTCGTGTCAGGAAAGTCTGAGCAAGAGCTTTCTCCGGAAGCTGTGGTTTCATCATCTTTCTTAGGCACCCTGCTGTACTTATCATATGGAGAACATATTTAGAAATTCACCTTGTGCTTTGCAGGGACAACCTTGCCTCTGCACTAGTAATTGCTCACCTGTTTAGGTCTGGGTTGGACCTTTGGTCGAAGGGCAGGTGCTATGCCCTGCCTTTCCTTTTATCATCCTCGCTATCAGACTCAACTGGGACTTAATAAAATTCATTGTTGATAGACTGACATTTTTCTCAAGGGCCACAGACCCTCCAACGGCCAGTCTGAATTGGACTGTCTAATTCAGACTGTGGGTGCCCAGGCTGAGTTACAATCTGACTCCTCCAGTCTCTGGGGGCAGACTGCCTCGAGAGTTAATTCAGGTTTGGAGTTGTGAATATTGTTGACATGCTGCGTGCTCTGTTTTTTGGCCGTTGTGATAGTATCTGTCTTGATGGAATATCTGCTTTGCTCTGCAGGGTCCTAGAGCCACAAAGCCCAAGTCTCTCCTCTCCTTATTGACTTCCTGTTGGGGCAGCAGCCACGATGGGCCTCAGTCATACGAGAATCATTCGAATATTTTTTTTAATATATTTATTTGGCTGCCTTTTCATACTGTTTGCAATGGTTGGATAGAATCACCGCTTCAATGGACATGCATTTGAGCAAACTCCAAGAGACAGTGAAGGACAGGGAAGCCTGGCATACTGCAGTCCATGGAGTCACAAAAAGTCAAACACAACTTAGTGACTGAACAATAATTTGGCTGCATTGGGTCTTAGTTGTGGCATTTGAACCCTTATTTGTTGCACGTAGGATCTAGTTTCCAGACTAGAGATCAAACTGCATTGGGAACTTGGAGTCTTAGCCAGTGGAACACCAGCGAAGTCCTAGAGAATCATTAAAATCTTAACATGCTTCTGATGCTACACCTGACTATTACTTTGTTTCACCCTCATCAGATCTTATGTGATGGGCAGGCACACAGAGGAATTCACGAGACTCTTCTAACAGCAAACTTTTTCAAACTATACGTGCTCTCTGCCCTCATTATTTCCAACACAGCTCAATTCAGGAAACTTTCACAAGGATGTTCTCCATTTGTAAAAATTTCTAACATGGTTCTGAGTCATTCACAGCATCCCCACCCCCACCCCATGCACACACACAAAGATACACTGCCAGGTGGATTATTCTAGAATCATGCCAGTGATCATTATTAACAAACAGTTGACACTTCATTCCCACAAAGGTCAAAATGGAAATTCAATTTAGAAATCCAAGTTTTATCACTCTGCACAAGACAATCTGAAGGGAAACAGTTGAATTCTCTTAAATTACTTTTGAAAATGAGCTTAGTTGGTAGCCAGCATTCTGAATTCATTCAATTGCTATTTTTAAAATAGTCTCTTTGTCACGTTAACTAAATTGAACTCTTCTTTTTAAAAAAGAATGCATATTTTCCAGGAGGACTTATGTTTTCAGAGTTCAGTGAAGATACTATATAACTTTTCCATCCCCTCTGTGAGTTCCAGACATTTCATGTTTTTTTTTTTTTTTTTAAGATTTAATGGATGTAACTTACTAATCAAATTGGCTATGTTTGGTTCCCTGTTTCCTCCTGGTGGTAGAGGCTACTGCTGCCTTCCAATTTCTTTTCTGTCCTTTCCTAAGAACCTAAGTTCATATTGCATTATCTGGAATGCAGATGTGATATCTGGAACTCTAGCTGCCATATCAAAACAAGGAAAAGGGTCACGGGCTTGAGATGGCAGAGCCTGGACCCTAATAACATGGAGAAGCTGCCACTCCATCCCTGCACTAGCATATCCAGATTACCTTAGCTTCAGAGGAAAGGAGCCATCTAGTTTACTCAAGCCAGTCCACTGTTGGACTCTTATTACATGCAGGCAGCTCTAATCACAACTGATTCAAATGATAACTTCAAAATCAGTTTCCAGCTTATATATTCTAGAATTCCAATGTGTTTCTTCTGAGTTTATCCTTGGCTCACCACCACATATCAGAGAAAATTAAGCTCAGAGAGGTTAAGTGTCTTGGCTAAGATGCCGCAAGAGCAGAACCTGGGAATTCTCTGACAAGTAGATCTTGCATTTACAATGCCTCTGGTGATAAGAAGCTTCAAATGTCAGCCCACAAACACATTACCATTCATCCTGAAGCCAAGTCCCCTAATGCTTTTGCATCTGGCTTCTTAGGTTTCTAAAAGCTATATTATCACAGTGTGCCATCAAGTAGAATAGCACTCAATGGTCTTCCCATCCATCATTTCTTTCCCTTGAAACTGGGGTGCATCGATTGCCCAGTCTAGAGAACTGTGACAATCAATAACTTTCTTCAGAGAAATAGTGGGTGAGACTAAAGAAATTAGCTTATTTTGTAGTGGAAAGAAACAAGATGTCAATCAAACTCCTTAAGCCTGATCTCAAGTAAGTGCAGATGCCAATAAGAGAAAGATCTAAGTCATAACTGCCAACGTCACCCTGATGGGAGAAGACTAGAGCTTACAAGCTGACTAGCCATGAAGGGGGGATGGGACACAGAATGTCCCATCATAGTGAGAGCTCTTGTCCTGTGGGCAACCCAGAGGATTCTCCACGCAAGGGCTCCACCTCCCCACTGCAACACCTGATGTCACAGCACATGTTCTGGCTATCACTGCTGATGAACAAATTACCCCAAAACGTAGCAGCATAAGACGACCATGTCTCACAATCTTGTGGCTCAACTGGAAAGTTCTAGCTTGGGATCTCTCATGTGGTTGCCCTCAGATGCTGGCTGGTGGTGCTGCCATCATAGGAAGGCTTGATGGAGCTGGACATGCAAGACGGTGCATGCGTGAGGCTGACCATTAATGCCAACTGCCACCTGGGATTGCCGAAACGCCTGCCTGGCATGAGGGTCTCAGTGTACTCAGACTTACGTGACAGGTGTCTTTCCCAGAGAACCAGAAGGAAACCTGATGGCCTTTTGTGAGCCAGCCTGGGAAGTCCTAGGCCATCACTCCCACTACATTCTCTTGGTTGAAATGGCATCTGGGTTGCATCAGCCCATCCTCAAGGTAAGGGGACTTAGATCCCACTTCTCAATAGGAGGGGACTTCCTTGATGGTTCAGAAGGAAAGAATCCACCTGCAGTGGAGAAGACCCAAGTTGGATCCCTGGGTCGGGAGGATGACCTGGAGAAGGGAATGGCTATCCACTCCAATATTCTTGCCTAGAAAGTTCCATGGACGAAGGAGCCTGCAAGGCTACAGTCAGTGGAGTCACAAAGAGTCAGACACGACTGAGTGACTACCATTTTCAGTTTTCACTTCTCTCAATCAGAGGTGTATCAAAAACTTGCAGTTGTTTTTGGACACCTCTTTGCAGACCAGAATTCCAGGGAAAGGGAATGAGGGGGTTCCAAAGGAGAGAAACAGGAGAATGGACTTTGAGAAAGTTAAACTTGAACGGTCACATTTCTCATGGTGCTGTGATGTTCCTCAAGGTCACTTTGCCTCCTCAACTTCAGCATGCTGTGCTGTGTTCTGGTCCCACCTGACCACGCTTTGCTGACCTATCTTGGTTCCCCAGGCCCTCCAACCCGCATCACTCATCTTTCCTCTGTGTAGCACAAGCCGACTACTCAGCTCCAGGTGGGACATCTCTCTCCAGACAGGTCACAATTTTAGTAAAGCCTGACTTCAACCTATCTTCAAAGCAGAAAGTGAAGTAGACCCTGAATGCAAAGAAGAAAAAGTATTAGAAAGTCTTTGTCAAGCTGTCAGAGCCAACACTGCTTTGCCAGGCAGAACACAGGTAGGAACCAGGGGAGCAGCAAAGACATCCCATCCTGCCTGAGATGTCACTGGTTGAAAGGGACAGCCAATACTCAGGCAGAAGATAAGGATGTCCTGTCATCACCCTGTGAGGCTGGAAGTTACAATCTCCCTGTCAAAGCCATCCCTTCCAGGGTTAGACCTTGAGTTCTGCGTCCCCACCTTGATCATCTCCCTTTCCAGATTCATCTCCCAGCACCTAGCAAGTTCTCCATGCTCTACCAAACTGAAATACTTTGACTGGCCAACTCAGAATCGTATACCAGGAAGGAAAGGTGACAGAAGCTATATTCCCAAAGCAGCTCAAAATTCCCCTGTGTTAACAGAATCTTTTAAAAGCCCAAAACAGATAGCTAGTGGGAAGCTGGTGAATAGCATGGGAAGCTCAGCTTGGGGCTCTGTGATGACCTAGAGGGTGGGATCAGGGGTGGGGGCGGGGAGAGGTTGATATATGTATACATATAGCTGGTTCACATTGCTGTATGGCAGAAACTAACACAACATTGTAAAGCAATTATACGCCAATGAAAATATAAAAATAAATGAATAAAAAGCCCAAGGCTGGGTTCACATAGTATGAATATAATTCAGTGCGTTCACCCATGTTCCTCTCCAGTGTGCTGGGTGTATGCAGGTGGAGATGTGAGGACCACAGGGAAGGCTGGCAAGCTAAGTTAACACTTTACCTTTCTTTCAGTTCAGTCGCTCAGTCATGTCCGACTGTTTATGACCCCATGGACTGCAGCATGCCAGGCTTCCCTGTCCATCACCAATTCCTGGAGCTTGCTCAAGCTCACTTACCTTTCTTTAAACAAATACGCTCAAACAAAATCCTTGATGTTCAATATCTAAGTTTATCACAGACACCATCAGTGCTCAGCCCAGATTGCCTTGGATCCTTTGACTTTTTCTTCGTGCCTCAAAGAAAAAGCTTTGGATTCTTCTGTGTCAAATAGCCAGCACTTGCAGCTCTCATCGAGGATGTGGGTGGACTACCCACATGGACAGAGAGTGGGTCTGCCTCAGAGTTCGCTCCCACCCCCACACCAGGGCGCTCTCAGCCAAGGACTGGAAAGTGTGGCAGAATGTAAGCCCAGCTCCCTGCTTCAAGTTAGGACAAACTCCGAGGTGTATCCATGCTCCAGAGTTCCCTGTGGAATCAGGCTGGGTTTTCACGTGAAATTACCCCCCTCGTGTAGGTCTTCCTCTTCTCTGCTCTGATTCCCCAGTTTCCTGACTGATTTCCCCGGGAGCACATCCCCAGTAAATCACGTGCACATGATCCCTTGACTCAGGGCTCCTTTGGGGGCCCTTGAGCTGAGAAACTTATTAAGAAATTAGTTGATCCTTCTTGCCCCACTCTGGCCAAGAAATGTGATCACTCCAAAGACGGACAAGCACTGAGGGGTCAAGGTTCATCATGGGAGAAACAAGGAGTCACCGTACAGAGCAGAATATTATGGGCACCACAGTCATGGATTCTAACGAGTGGATGACTTTAAAAATGGGCTCAGAAGAAGGAGCTGCTGACAAGGAGAGTTTTAATGGAGAAGGTAAATCTTATCAGAGCCTTGAAGGAAAAGAAGGGTGGAAGGCATTCTAGTGGAATGAAAGAATGTATATTAGTCACAGTTCTCTAGAGAAACAGAATTAACAGGAAATATACATAAGAGGAAGTTTATTATAAGGAAGCGGTTCCTGTGATTAAGGAAGCTGTGAAGTTCCATGCTCTGCTATCTGCAAGCTGGAGATCCAGGAAAGCCAGGGGTGGGGTAGTTCAAGGCCTGAAAGCCAGGGGAGCACTGATGGAGACTCCAGTCTGCAGGTCTGAGAACCAGGAGCACTGGGAACAGAAGATCAGCGTTCCAGTGCAAGCAGTCAGGCGGAGAACAAGCTCATCCTTCGCCACCCTTCTGTTCTATTCGTACCCGCAGAGGACTGCATGACGCCCACTGACGTGGGGAGGGTCACGTGCTTTACTCTGTCCACCAATCCAATCCTAAACTCTTCTGGAAATACCCCCATAGACACGCCCAGAATTAATGTCTAACTGGCCATCCCCTGATCCCATCACATTCACAAGTAAAATGAACTGTCAAGGAAGGGTGTAAGCCAAGATATAACAATAGGGAAGAAAAGCATGGATCAAGGCTTATTATTCACAAGGCAGTTCTAAGATTCATGCCTGTAGTACTCATTTCAGACTCACTGCAACCCAGTGAGATAGGGTCTATGATCACCCTCGTCTTACAGAGGTGAAGAGGAGGCTCAAACTGATCAACTTGCCCCAGGTCACACATATGGAGGGAGAGCCTGGGAGGTGGACTCGCTGGTAGACCCAGACAGGTCAAGGCCACAGGCCAAGCTTCAGCCACCACTGCCAACTCCTCTGAGCTGAGCAGTCTGCCTGGGAAAGGATCAACAGAGGTCGCTGGAAAGAGATAGTGAGACCAAACCATGAGGTGTCTATATGTCAAATACAGTTGGGACTTCTATATCTCATTCATTCCACAAATATTTACTGAATAACTATGATGTGTTGGCTTGGTGGGAGTATGGTCATACACCAGGAAGCCAAGGTCCCTCTCTTCCCATGGAGTTTACAATCTTATCCACCTAGCTATCAACACCTCCCTCAAGAGGAAACAGAACAGACTGGTGCAGCAAAACAAAACTGGAAGAAAAGTTAAAGTTATTTGGGGGGTCATTTCTTTCTAAGTTAACAAGGGTTGTGGGGGGTACACAATCTCCCACCTTCTAAAGACCTGGAGCAGATCACTTTGTGGATGAGTTAGGGCCCTGCTGGATGTTGCAACAAAAATAATGTCTTTTTATTGTTTAGTAAAAAGGAAGTTTACGTTTGACAGATGTTCCTCATTGGCCAATGGCTTTCCTCCATGCAGTGAGTCAGGGACACAAGCTCCTTCTACTTCCAACCCCCAAGTTCCTTCCAACACCTAAGTTCTTTTCATCATCCTTAGCCCACTGACAGTAAAGGACAGAGAGCATTAGAGAAAGTATGTGTTTCTTTTTTTTTTATTTAATATCAAAGTGGAGCTTCCCTGGTGGCTCAGACAGTAAAGAATCTGCCTGCAATGCAGGAGACCCGGGTTCAATCCCTGGGTCGGGAAGATCCCCTGGAGAAAGGAATGGCAACCCACTCCAGTATTCTTGCCTGGAGAATTCCATGGACAGAGGAGCCTGGCAGGCTGCAGTCCACGGGGTCGAAAAGAGTTGGACATGACTAAGCAACTGACACTTTCACTTTCACATAGCGATTTACAGCCTTGTGTTTTAGGTGTTCAGCAAAGTGAGTCAGTTATACACACACATTATCGATTCTTTTTGAAATTCTTTCTCCATTTAGCTTGTTACAGAATACTGAGCAAGTTCCCTCCGCTGTACAGTAAGTCATTCTTAAGTGCTGTCAGCCAGCTTTGTTCACACTGTGTTCATCATACTCATCCCGTGGCCACACCCAGACACCCAGGCGAGCCACGTGGCTGTTTCTGGAAGTCACGTCCCAGCAACAACTGCATGCTGTGGGAGAGGAAACACAAGTGTTGCTGGAAAAGCTAGTCTTCTCTGCCCCACACCCTGTCCTTTCCTCTGTCCATAAACTGTCATTGAAATACACTGAAATGGACTCGACTCCAGGACCAGTAACTTCAAGGCGACCTTCAGGGTGTGAAAGAAGCCATATTAGGACCATGCTCAGTAGTGGAGCAGAGTGACTGGATGCAAATTGAAGGGATAGGCGTTTATTAACCATAACATTCAATTGTTTTTGTGTGATTGTTCCCCAAGCCTACACTTGATAGTGCCATTTCCTTAACATGCTGCCTGCCTGACATGTTTCTCCAAAGCTCGCAGTAGAGATAGATGTAAGTTTTGAAGTTTGGGGGAAATGTCCCATTCACCCACCCACATATGCTATTTTCCACTCTGCTTTTCAGACTCTCCCAGTTTAAGAACCACTGAGCTCTAGAACTTCCCTGGCAGTCCAGTGGCTAGGACTTTGCCTTCCAGTGCAGGGGGCGCAGGTTCATTTCCTGGAAGAGAAGCTAAGATCCTACATGCCTCGAGGCCAAAACACCAAATCATAAAACAGAAGCAGTATTGTAACACATTCGATAAAGACAAAAAATGGCCCCCACCACAAAAATCTTAAAAACTAAAAATCTGAGTTCTAGCTGAATACTTGGAGAGCTAAGTTCTAAGAATGAAGATGGAGGAGCATCAGGGGAAAGTGCAAGGAGGTCTAATTTTTTTGTTGTTTTAATAAACTAATTAATTTTTGGCTGCTCTGGATCTTGGTCGCTGCACACAGGCTACTCCCTAGTTGCAGTGTGCTGGCTTCTCATTGCGGGGGCTTCTCTTGTTGCGGTGCACAGGCAGTAGGGTGTGCATGGCTTAATTGCCCCGTGGCATGTGGGATCGTCCCAGACCAGGGATCTAACTCACGTCCCCTACATTAGTGGGCATTGCACCCAACCACTGAACCACCAGGGAACTCCTTGGAGGCCTTATTTTAATATAGGAGGACCCTAGACTGAGGCTGCCTGATGTCCCCCAGCACAGATGCTTTAGAGTAATTTATAACTTAGATACCCCTCCCTTCTTGCAAATGGGAACTCCTGATTGTATTTGACGATTCCAGAAACAAAGAGAATCTTCAAAATCATCTATTCCAATGTCTTTATCTGATGGATGAAAACACTGAGTCTCAGAGGAGTTAAACGACTTCCCTGAGATCACACAGCTTTGAGTGGCAGAACCCAAGGATGAGCAAACAGTGGGGTTGTCACTGGCAGGGGGAGTTGCATTCTGTAAATATCAGTGACCAAGCTTCCCTAGGTCTGCACAGCCTTCTCCCTGTCCTAGCTTATATCTCCTGCTTCTTCTTCAGGCTGACAGTCTATGACCAACTCTATGACACCAAACTGTCATTCTGCTACATTCTGAAGAATGTGTCAACAGAACTGTAAAGGTTTAGCTCAGCTTACACGTCACTTTCCTGTTAATTTCTCTGGCAAGGGAGCCAATAATAGATCTTGGCACTGTCAACTCTATCCCACACCAGGGTTATTTGGAAGGGGTGCATTCAGACAAATAATCAGCTAGACTGAGTCTCATTTCATTAAACTCCAAATCATTTGGTTTATGCATACTTAGTCCCAGTATACATTCAGGCTGATCTGGGCATATGTGACCACAATGGCCATCACCCAGAAGACACTCAGGTGTCCTGATTCTTTCCAGGTAAACCAAAAACTGGAGAACCGTAGTATGAGGTCCCTGTTGAAATAACAAGCCACCCAGTGGAACTTTCACCCCAGTTTCATTATGGCTGCATCTGCAAATCCAAGAGACAGGCTGGTGGGGAGGAAAACCCGCAGCTGTTTTTCAAGAAATTAATTTCTCTCCCCGCATGATCAGTCCTGGTTAAGTGAGAGAATCAAATTATCTAAGTTACTTCTGCTGGGAAGGTCGGCTGCTCTGAATCCTGATGAAAAATAACACAATGGTGCTATTTAATTTAAAACCTCCGTCTGCTTCTCTTATAATTCATAATGATTATACTTCGCATTTATGTAGTATCCGAGGATGGCAAAGAACTTTGATGGCATAAATGATTCATCCTTGGGACCCCACAGAGAAGCAAAGCTGGCCTCTCTATCTCCATACGGACAGTGAAGAGAAGAAGAGCCTGGTAACCAAGATTCCCAACTGACTTTTCAACACAGATCAGCACTCCCTTTCCAGTTATTTAGAACTTGGCATCAATTCTGACCAGACTAATATATTACACAAACGGACATCATGATATCGGGAGCGTAAAAGAGATAAGAAGTTATGGCTTGCAAATGTAAATCAATAAAAACTGTGGGCTTCCAGCCATTTCTTTCTACGAAAAAATGCTTCTATTGCTTCCAGCAGCCTGGCCAGCATATGGTAGCCTTCTACAAGAAAGTCTTAAATGTTGATCTAATGGGTTCGTGCATTCCAGAGGCAGAATGAACCATGTAAAAATAACAATCAGCATGTGGCCTGCACTTTACAGTTTGCAGAGCACTTTTGCTTCTATTCCCTCATTTACACACTCCTCTCTTGTATTACCTTCTGTGCTCTGCACTCCTGGCTAAAACCGAAGTGATTATTCACACCCCTCCGGGCAAAACGCAGGGCTCAGCTGTCCTCACCACTCTACACTTAAATTCCCACAGCCGCAGAGAAAGTTGGCTTTCCTCCGCTTGGTTACTAAGTCACCAGAGGTAACACAGGTTGATGTCAGGACAACTAGGGCATCGACTGAAGGACAGATGCTGGCTGATGGTCCATCTGAGAAAAAGCCACTTGTGCCCCCACCTCCCACTGTCCAGCCACAATGACTCTCTGGCTTGTTCCTCAAACACACTGGTCCTCATGTCCCTTCTGCCAGGAACGCCTTGATCTTCCCACTCTGTCTGCCCCAAAAGCTGCTACTCTTCCTGTTAAGTCAAGCTCGTAGATTTTCTCTTTCGTGTGACCTGCTTGAACCTCCAAGCAGAAATAATCGTTTCCTCCTCTGCGATTCCATGACATTTTACCCATACTTTATCTAATGGCCCTAAGAACACTGTCTTAGAGATAATCATCTATGTGTCTGTCTCTTCCATCAGACTTTGATCTCTTTGAGGTCAAAGGCACAGTTTAACTGCCTCTTTATGCAGGTCAAGAAGCAACAGCTAGAACCGAACATGGAAAAACAGACTGGTTCCAAATTGGGAGAGGAGTACTTCAAGGCTGTATATTGTCACCCTGCTTATTTAACTTATACGCAGAGTAATCATGCAAAATCCCAGGTGGAATGAATCACAAGCTGGAATCTAGATTGCTGGGAGAAATATCAATGACATCACCCTAATGGCAGAAATCAAAGAGGAACTAAAGACCCTCTTGATTAAGGCGAAAGGAGACTGAAAAACAGCTGGCTTAAAACTGAACCTTCAGAAAACTAAGATCATGGCATCCAGTCCCATCACTTCATGGCAAATAGATGGGGAAACAATGAAAACAGTGACAGACTTTATTTTCTTGGGCTCCAAAATCACTGCAGACAGTGACTGCAGCCATGAAATTAAAAGATGCTTGCTTCTTGGAAGAAAAGCTATGACAAACCTAGACAGTGTATTAGAAAGCAGAAGCATCACTTTGCTGGCAAATGTCTGTGCATTCAAAACTGGTTTTTCTAGTAGTCATGTATGGATGTGAGAGTTGGACTATAAAAAAGGCTGAGCGCTGAAGAACTGATACTTTTGAACTGCTGGAGAAGACTCTTGAGAGTCCCTTAGACAGCAAGGAGATCCAACCAGTCCATCCTAAAGGAAATCAGTCCTGAATATCCATTGGAAGGACTGATGCTGAAGCTGAACCTCCAATACTTTGGCCATTTCCTTTCCTAGAACAGGAGCTGCTGCTGCTGCTAAGTTGCTTCAGTCGTGTCCGACTCTGTGCGACCCCATAGATGTCAGCCCACCAGGCTCCACCGTCTCTGGGATTCTCCAGGCAAGAACACTCGAGTGAGTTGCCATTTCCTTCTCCAATGCATGTAAGTGAAAAGTGAAAGTGACGTCGCTAAGTCATGTCCGACACAACCCCATGGATGCGGCCTACCAGGCTCCTCTGTCCATGAGATTTTCCAGGCAAGAGTACTGGAGTGGGTTGCCATTGCCTTCTCTGAGAACAGGAACATACATGCACCCGACTGCCCATTCTCGTCACATCACTTCAACTCTAGGTCTACTTTTGGGGACACTTGCTCCTGTTCTCAGAGAAGGCAATGGCAACCCACTCCAGTACTCTTGCCTGGAAAATCTCATGGACAGAGGAGCCTGGTAGGCCGCATCCATGGGGTTGTGTCAGACATGACTTAGCGACGTCACTTTCACTTTTCACTTACATGCATTGGAGAAGGAAATGGCAACTCACTCGAGTGTTCTTGCCTGGAGAATCCCAGAGACGGTGGAGCCTGGTGGGCTGACATCTATGGGGTCGCAAGAGTCGGACACGACTGAAGCAACTTAGCAGCAGCAGCAGCTCCTGTTCTAGGAAAGGAAAGACTACCAGAGGGAGAAGGCCTTTCCAGAATAGAGACACCTTGGCACTCAAGGCTCCATGCACACATTCCCTCCAACCTAGGGGGCCCCTTCCACGCCCTACTTGACCTCGTGGCCCTCTGCCTCTGCTCTTGGAGACCACACTCTGTCACCACGGGAAGAGTTTGAGGGCTGTTGGTTGTTCTGTTTGGATGACGGATGATTAGCAAAGTGGAGAGCAAGGCAGAACCACCATGTGCTGGGCACAGCTCTCTTCCACTTTGGCTCCCTTCTTGCCCTCCCTCCCATCCAGCCTCTGTTATCCGCCTGCACAGCAACCGAGCGCTACCCTCTCCAGACATCAGCCTGATAAGGGATACAGCTGCCTCTCCCAGCCCAGCCTGTAATCTCCATAGTGCCCACAGAAGAAAACAAGGATGGAGATGCTTGCAGCCACGATTCTAATGACCTTATGTGAGTTGGGCCACATTCAGGCTTGCAGGATGGGGCTGTTTCTCTGAGACAAAATGACAGAAGCCAGGCTCTACTTACTCTCCTGTTGCTTACAGAACATTCTGTACCAGGTGGCAGCCTGCACAGGTACCCCCAGAGAGGGAAGAAGCCCAAGATCTCTGCTCTTGGATGAGCTGGGTTTTGGATGAACTGTGGGACTGAGGCAGGAGCTCTAATCCCAGTCCCTGCATATTGGAGTTTTAAGGATCCCTGAGTGTGTCTCAAATCCCAGGGTATGCAAATTTCCTTATATGTACCTATATGCATTTATCTGGGGGATTCAAAGCTTTCTTTGGCTTTTCAGTGAAACCAGTGTCTTTTTTTTTTTTAAATACAAACATAACTGGCCTGGAGGGGAAAGCATTTATCAAGATTTTTGTTCATTTTCTGCATACCCTTGGAAATGTAACTAAATAGCCTCCCCCTCTGCCACCACCACACCCCTTCCCAAAAAAGGAAAAGAAAAGAGAAATGTAGATTGAGGTTGAAATTTAAAAAGAACCAACAATCTAGGGACCAGGACATTACAAACAAGAAGCCCAGGTCTTCTCTACAAAGTCCAGGTAGAGAGAGTCTCACACACAGTCTTCTCTACACAGGCAGACCAGAAATGCTCTGCAGCTATATTAGAAAAATTAATTAATTAAGTTCAACCAATTTATCTCTTTCCAGACTTGTCACCTCTTGTTTCAAATTCTAACATTTTTTTTTTTAACATAAGCTAAACCTTTCATTTCTTGCCTGGGCTACTGCAATGTCCTGCTAATTGGCTACCTGTATTCATGCTTTTGGGGCTTCTCCTGTGGCTCAGCGGTAAAGAATCTCCCCCCTTCCCTGTAGTGCAGGAAATGCAGGAGACACGGGTTTGATCCCTGGGTCAGGAAGATCTCCTGGAAGAGGGCACGGCAACACACTCTAGTATTCTTGCCAAAAGAAACCCATGGACAGAGGAGCCTGGCGGGCTACAGTCCATGGGGTCACAAAGAGTCAGATACAATTGAATCGACTGAACATGCACATGCTCACAGGCATTCATGCTTTTTATTTACTTATTTAACTTCCAAACGTAGAGAAGAGTTGAAAGAACTGGGCAATGAAAAGCCACGTACCCATGGATGAACTTCATACACCTGTTTCCCACATCTGTGTTCATCTATCCAACCTCTTTTAAACCATCACACTCACTTTTCCTTGTTGGTGCTATTGGCTTGGGTACCTCCCTCTTTTGGTGTTGGTTGGGTACCTCCTTTCCATTTTATTCCCCATACAGAAATCTGTGATTTTTTGTGGCATGTATTCAATTAAATACTACTCAGCCATAAAAAAAAATGAAATTTTTGCCATTTTCAGCAACATGGACAGACTTGGAGGGCACTATGCTAAGGGAAATGAGAAAGACAAACAGAAGATCAGGAGGTATAAACCAGACACTTCCCTGGTGGTCCAGTGGTTCGACACCTCGTCAGGGAACAAAGATCCCACATGCTGTGGGTGGCTAAGCCCATGAGCCACAGCCAGAGAGCAGGTGCCCTGCTACGGCTGAGCCCACATGCTGTCGAGCCTGGGCTCCACAAGAGAAACACACAAGCACAATTAGGGAAAGCCCACGGGCCACACAGAAGAGCTTGGGCAGCCAAAAGAAGAGAAAAGGGTAAAAAGCCACTGAATATAAGATAAGCTACAAGGACATATTGCACAATACAGAAATACGTGCTTAGTCGCCCAGTCATGTCCGACTCTCTCCAGCCCCATGGGCTATAGAACACCAGGTTCCTCTGTCCATGGGAATTCTCCAGGCAAGCATACTGGAGTGGGATGTCATTTCCTGCTCCAGGGACAGGAATAGAGCAGATATCTTATAATAACTATAAAGGAAGGATAACCTTTAAAATTTGTGTATCACTATATTGTACACCCATAACCTATAATACTGTATAGCAATTATACTTCCATTTCAAAATGAAAAGCAAAGAAGTCAGTGATCTGATCATATCCCCTAACCTGTGCCGCTCCTGTGGCCCAACAAGTCTTCACTGGCCTCAATCAGGGAGGATGCAACGACATAGGCGATTGAATTCAATTGTGTGTACAAGTTACAGAGGAGAGTGCCAAGTGTATTGGTTACGCCACATTAAATTGAAGTGCATAAAACTGGTTAGGAAAAACATTAAATACACAACACATACTAATATTACATAAGCCACAGATAAGGAGTCTTTTCAATTAAACCTTCCACTGATTATAAGTTAATGTTTGAGCTTTAATCAGAGTTCCTATGTTGCATTACAGACTAAATATGAATATCCTTCCATGGCAGCTAGAATTCCAGATGTTTTAGATTCGATGAGGGAAAAAAAAAAATAATCTCTGTCTTGCCATTGTTTTTAATATGAAGTCAGCTCATCCATGCCGCCAAAACCGTGCTGCATCAGGGCAAAACAAAATCTGCGTGTGACTCAAATACCATTATTACATTTATACCAGCATAGGCAGCTGCCCTGGAGGTTTCAATACAGGGTCAGGGATGCACGTCTTACACACGATGCTTTGTCCGCCCTCTGCAGACATTCAGAATGTGATGTGATACAAGTTTCAACCGAAGATATATTAGCAGATAAGAGTATCTTGCAGGACTTTGTTGGATATCATTTTATTGTTATTATTGAGAGAACATAGGGGAAAAAATTCTTCTGACAGAGCAAGCTGGAAGGAGATCCAAAAAATCTCAAATATGCCCAAAGAGTAACTTACAGTAATTGTTCATATAGCTTGTGTGTGCTCAGTCACGTCTGACTCATTGTGACCCCATGGTCTGTAGCCCTCCAGGCTCCTCTTTCCATGGAATTTTCCAGGCAAGAATACTGCAGTGTGTTGCCATTTCCTACTCCAGGGCATCTTGCCCCCCCTAGGGATCGATCCTGGGTCTCTTATGCCTCCTGCATTAGCAGGTGGATTCTTTACCACTGTGCCACCTGGGAAGCCCATTCTTATAGTTTAACTTTCTTTTAATTACAGAGCTGCCTCCAACTTTATAGAAAATAATAGATAAGTCATTAAACACTGCAAGACACAGTTTCAACATTTGGTAAATAAAACTGATACTTCTTGCCCTCAGGGGACTTAAAGAGAATAGAATGAAATAATATTCAGCCTTTTTGAAATATTGAAAACTCAACAAAAAGTTATTCTTTATTCATTCATTAAACAGTTAAATACTGAGGACCTCCCATTCATCAGCACTGTGCCAGGCCTAGAAATTGTGCTCAGAAATAGGTGTGATCAGGACTTCCTCGGAAGTCCAGTGGTTAGGACACTGAGCCTCCACTGCAGGAGGCAAGTGCTCAATCCCTGGTTGGGGACCTAAGATCCTGCATGTCCTGAGGAGCAGTCAGAACAAACAAACAAAGGAGAAGGTGTGATCCCTGCCCTCTTGGCACCATTAATCCTACCATAGAGCCACCAGAACTTACACAGGACTGGGGAAATAGACTCTTGGAGAGCACAAACAAAACCTTGTGTGCACCAGGACCCAGGAGAAGGAACAGTGACCCCACAAGAGATTGACCCAGACCTACAAGACCTTCCAGAACTAACACCCAAAAAAGATGTCCTTTTCATTGTGGGGGACTGGAATGCAAAAGTAGGAAGTCAAGAAACACCTGTAGTAACAGGCAAATTTGGCCTTGGAGTACGGAATGAAGCAGAGCAAAGGCTAATAGAGTTTGGCCAAGAAAACACACTGGTCATACATAGCAAACACCCTCTTCCAACAACACAAGAGAAGACACTACACATGGACATCACCAGATGGTCAATATCAAAATCAGATTCATTATATTTTTTGCAGCCAAAGATGGAGAAGCTCTATACAGTCAGCAAAAACAAGACCAGGAGCTGACTGTGCCTCAGATTATGAACTTCTTATTGCCAAATTCGGACTTAAATTGAAGAAAGTGGGGAACCTCTAGACGATTCGAGTATGACCTAAATCAAATCCCTTATACAGTGGAATTATTTAAATACACAAGGAGCTGATGAAGGGCCCTCAATATTGTCCGTGTGTTTTCCATTGAATTCCATCAACATGATCCTAAAACATTAGTCTCAGGCCCTCTTTTTTTTTAAAATAAGAAAAGATGTATCCTCATTGTAATTAAGCTTTCATATAATTTTAATGAGACATATTTATGATTTAAAGAGGGAAGTATTAATAATTATTCCAGGAAAAGGGCATTAAAACTGAGAAGCTCCAAGATACCAGACCATATGGACAGCCTTGTTATGATGGTGATTTGTATGGTCAAAAAAATTAGGATATCAGGAACATAAAGATACAGATTAATAAGTCAAAAATTTAACAGAACAGAACAGCTCATTTTGCCAGGGTAAGAGAAACTGGGAAGTGATTGATGTTTTGATATGGAGGAGATCAAGCATTGCACCCTGAAAAATAATTTATTTTTCTATTTTCCCACAACTTCAGTATGCAAAGAAAAACCTACATTTCTGGAAAATTTGTGGCAAGAGAAAGAAACAACTGACACAGCTGCAGTTAGATCGGAATAATAGATTACTACGAGACAGATTGATTTGTGCTGTGCTAAGCTGATCAGCAACGCAATGAACGTGAACTTGGGCAAACTTTGGGAAATGGTGAAGGACAGGGAAGCCTGGTGTGCTGTAGTCCATGAAGTCACAAGGAGTCAGACATGACTGAGTAACTGAACAACAACAAGCTGAAAGGGGACATCCATCCTTGCCTTGACTTGTAGAAGAAATTTAAAGGCTACCCTTGTATATTAAACGAGGCTAAAATTTTTGATCAATAATTTTTCTTCACAAAAGCCAAAAAGGAGAAAATAATTCTAGACAGGTTCCAAACACTTAAAGCCCACTGCCAGCTGACAGAAATACTTTGCAAGCAGGATTTTGAAAAATGCCAGTGAAATGGCCCAAATAATGAAAGGGGTTTTTTAAAAACTGTGTTTCATTATATTTTTCACTCCTTTTTAAAACTGAGACCAGACAGGGATGTCAGAGATGACGATGTGCAAAGAAACATAGGCTACCAGGACGTTCCTGGTGGTCCGGTGGTTGAGAATCCGCCTGCCAGTGCAGGAGACACAGGTCCAGCGAGCTCCCACCTGCCGCAGAGAAGCTGAGCCCCTGCACCACAGCTACAGAGCTGCCGCTCTAGCCTGTGAGCCGCAACTACTAAAGCCCCTGTGCCCAGAGGCCGTGCTCCACAACAAGAGAAGCCACCGCAGGGATAAGCCTGCACACCACAGCAAAAGTAGCCCCCAGCCGCCACAACTAGAGACAGCTCACACAGCAACAAAGACCCAGCAGGGATGAAAGTAAATAAATAAGTCTGGAGAAAAAAAAAGAAAAGAAACATAGCTTATCAGCTGTTTAACAAATATGTTTGAGACAGTTTGATAAAATGGCAAATTTTTAAAAAGAATCTTTGAAAGATACACTGTATCACGTTTATATACCTTTTATTTACCTAAACATCCCTTTGCACTGAATCAGAATCCATATTTGTAACTGAGAGTCCATGAAGGTGGCCCCCATTCAACCTCACACCTGAAAAGCTCTCTCCATTTTCTTCCTCCATCAAAACAGCTACAGATTCTTAAAAGTCCACAATATTCTCTAGTGTGGGTTAAAGCCTGAGTTCATTCTTAGCACACAAATAACCTATTCAAGTTAATTTCCTACATCTCAAATTCCACGTGTAAAATGGAAGTGATAATCGCTATTTTGATTAAATGACAAAATGGCTGGGAATAGACTAAACACAGATTTATATACCTTTTATTACCTAAACATCCCTTTGCATTGAATCAGAATCCATATTTGTAACTGAGAGTCCATGAAGGTGGCCCCCATTCGACCTCACACCTGAAAAGCTCTCTCCATTTTCTTCCTCCATCAAAACAGCTACAGATTCTTAAAAGTCCACAATATTCTCTAGTGTGGGTTAAAGCCTGAGTTCATTCTTAGCACACAAATAACCTATTCAAGTTAATTTCCTACATCTCAAATTCCACGTGTAAAATGGAAGTGATAATCGCTATTTTGATTAAATGACAAAATGGCTGGGAATAGACTAAACACAGACCCTGACACACAATAATTCTCCACAAAGATGACAACTTTATCCTTAGTCCCCTCCTCCCTTCTTGCCCTCCAAAATTCAATGGAAGTCATTTGTTGAGAAGTGGATGGACCTAAGAGAGTGTCATACAGTGTGAAGTCAGAAAAACATTGTATATTAACCCATATATGCGGAATCTAGAAAAGTGGTTCAGATGAACTTATTTGCAAAGCAGAAACAGAGACGCAGATAGATGGGTACCAAGGTTGGGAGCAATTGGAGACTGGGATAGATGTACACTATTGATACTATGGATCAAATAACTAACTAATGAGAACATAATGCATGGCACGGGGAACCCCATTCAATGCACTGTGGTGGCTGAGTGGGAAGGAAGTCCAAAGGGAGGGGTGTACGTATATGTATCACTGCTTCATTGTTCTGTGTGGTAGAAACTAACACCATTATAAGGCAACTATTCACTAGTAGAAATTAATCTGAAAAATTCAATGGACATCCAAGAGAGGTGAAAAGCCGTGTTCACCTTTTGGTTAATAAATGGTTTTTTTTTTTTGACATATAAGTGCACAAAACATTTATTTAAATGGTGTACATTTAGAAAGAAAACACATCACATGCAACCAAAAAGAGATTAATATTTCTAGACGCCGCCTCCCTCCCCCACTGCAAAAAACCCCTCTCATCTGCCCTTTTTATCTGGCTTCTTCCATTCAATATCAGGGTGTGAGATTAATCAGTTTTCTTGATGTGGCAATAGTTTGCTGTCACTGTTGGGAGGATAGTTATTATATCAGCATATCATGATGGATTCACTCATTCTTCTCTTGATGAAGACTTAGGTTGTTTCCAATTTTGTCTATTTGTAAAATGTTATTTTGGACATTTTTGTCTTTGGGGGCACAGAGTCTACATTTTTGTTGAACATGTACTTAGCAAGGGGGTTTCTGGATCACACAGTTACTATATTTAACTCTAACAGTTTTGTCAGGGTTTTCTAAAAGAGTTAAATATTTACATTTTCAGTAGCAATGTACCAGAGTCCTAATTCCTGTATTTCCATATTACCAGTACTTGCGGTCATTGGTTTGTTGGGCTTGGAGTTTTTATATATTTTAAGGTAAATGGTAACACATCATTTGTTTCCACTTGCATTTTTCTGATGAGTGTGTTTTATGTGCCTATTAACCATTTGTACGCATGCCACTGTAAGTGCCTGTTTGAGTTTTCTGCCCACTTTTGTTGGGTTTTAATTGTATTTGTTGATTTGTAGGAGTTCTTTATATATTCTGGATATGAATCCTTTGTCAGTTATGGGAACTCTCACTCTGCCACTCCCCTTTTCACTCACTCAATGACATCTTTTGGTGAAAAGAAGTTCTTAATGTTTACAGTTTATTGTATCTTCTCCCTCATTGCACTTTGGTGGATTTTTTGGCTTAAAAATAAAAGAAAAAAACTTTGCCTATCTTACCATACAGATATCCTCCTGTTTTCTTCTAAAAACATTTTTGTTTATCTTTATCATTTAATTAAAATTCCATTTGGAAGTGTTTTAAAGTGGTATAAAGTGGAGTCAAGATTACTATTGTTTTCCAAGGAAATAAACAACTGACCCAGCCCCAGATAATAAAAACAACTTCCTTTCTACATATTATTTTCCTTTTCCATGTATCAGATGGCCACTATGTCTAGGCTTTTTGCTACTCTCTCTTCCTTTGTTCGATTTTTCTTTGAATCAAAAGCCATTGTGCTAATTATAGGGGCTTAGTAATAGCCTTTAGTACTTGGAAGTACAAGTCTTTACACTTTATTCTTCTTCAAGATCATCTTGGCTATTCTTGGCCCTTTGTAACTTCCTATGACTTTTACAAAAGAGCTTTTTAAATTCCACATAATAAGCCTGTTGAGTTTTTGATTAGAGTTCTATTAAAACTTAGATCAGTTTTAGGAGAACTGATGTCTTTACTGTTATAATGCATTAACATATAATACACCTTAATTTATTTAAAATTTCTCTTTAGTAATAATAGTAATTTTCTAACAGTAGTAATGAACTTCTCTTTATAAGATTTTTATCTAGGCATTTAATATTTTTTCACAATAACTAGTATCTTTTAATTTTATTTTCTAGTTGTTGCTCATACAAAGAAATACATTTTTTACATATTGTCCTTTTATTTAGTGATCTTCTTAAATTTACTTATTAATTTTAATAATTTATCTAAATAGATTTTTTATTTAAAACCACCTATGTTATCTGTGAATAATGTCATTTCTATTCTTTTTCCAGTCCTTACTCATGTCCTTAAATATGATTTTTTTTCTTGCCATATTGCAAAGGCTAACAATCACAGTACAGTATTGAATAAAAGTGGTGATGATGTACATCCTTGTCTCATTCCTGACCTCAGGACAAATTTTTCATAGTACAGCATCAAATATTATATTCATTATAGTTCTTGTTGGTCATGCTTCTATTTCTTACATGTTGAGAAATTCTAACCTCTATTTCTTTTTTTTTCCTTTTTATAGCGTGTATAAAGTTTTATCATATATTGAATGTTATTAAATGGTTTTTTCTAAGTCTCATGAAATGATTATATTAGTCCATTGTTTGCTCTGTTAATTTGGTAAATTGCATTGATTGATTTTCCAAAGTTAAGCTTACCTTGCATTCCTAAAATAAACCAAACTTCTCATGGTATACTATCCTTTTATATATTGCTGTATTCAATTGGCTAAAATTTTTAAATGCTGCAAATTTTTATTCACAAAAATGATTACACAAGAATTTTCTCTTCTTTCAGTATCATGAAAATAGTTGAATATGAATTTTCTTTTCTGTTGGTAGCAAGATTACGCTGGCCTCATGATAAATAAGGAAGTGTTCCCACTTTTCCTATTTCCTGGAAAAATTAGTGTAACAATGGTATTGTGTCTTTCTCAAATATTTGCAAGACTTCACCAGTGAAGGCATATAAGTCTGGTGTTTCCTTTATGAAATATTTTAAATTAAATGTTTTGCTTCTTCATGAAATATTTTTATTTAAAAGTATAAGTTCTTTATTAGATCTAGGTAGTTTTAATTTTATAATTCCTCTAGTTTCACTTTTTGTAAATGGTGTTTTCAAAAAAGTATCCCTTTCTTCTAAACTGTCAAGTTTATTTATTAACTAAACATTTTATTTTGTATTGGAGGATAGCCAATTAACAATGCTGTGATAGGTCTAGGTGGACAGCAAAGGAACTCAGCCACACATATACATGTATCCATTCTCCCCTAAACTCCCCTCTCATTCAGGCTGCCACATAACATCGATCAGAGTTCCCTGCGCTCTACAGTAGGACGCTGTTGGTCATCCATCTTAAATATAGTGGTGTGTACCTGTCCATCCCAAACTCCATAACTATCCCTTTAAATTGTCAAATTTATTCCCAAGCTGCTCACTTTATCCTCTTACTAACACTTAATGTCTAAGGGATCTTTTTATCCTTAACATTGGTCATGTGATATCATTCTTTGATTCAAACAGTTTTTTGGACTTTTGTTGTTTGTTTTTTGAATTTTTACCCATATGTTCTAGTCATTCTTGGCTTGAAGGGTGGTCTGAGGCAAGCTACTTTATCACAGAAGAACATTAAAGTTGGGCTGGGCTACATTTTATCACTCAATGTTCCAAGGAGGTGTGCTAGCAGAAAGCAACTCCCAACCCCAAAGTCTCCTTGAAACAAAAGACTCCTCACAGTTCTCTTTAAATCCTCAGGGTCTAGCCTCTTGTGTACTCTCAAAAAGTGTTTGCTAAATTTATGAATAGATGAAAGAATATGACATGCCACCCCGAGGGGCCATGGATGTGCTCCTGCACACCAGCAAGCTTCTCCAACCTAGAGAACACCAGCAGTCAGCAACAGGCTAACGGGTCAGTCCCCCAGTGGTGTCCGACTCTTTGTGACAAAGCTACACAATCCTAAGCAACCAAAAAGGTCCACTTGGATCTTGCTGTTTCCTTAGTCAAACTTTTTCAATGACATCTCTGTGGGCTATTTAAACATATTAATCTGCTTTGCTAGAAAGCAAGCCACCCTCTACAGTTTGAGTCAGCCCTCCCATTTTCTTGCTTTAACCATAAATCAGTTGATATTCTGATCCATAAACACTCTTTGTTTTTTTTTTAACATGCAATTTTTAATATTCGGCTCTGCCGGGTGTTAGTTGCAGCACACAGGAGCTTCATTCAATCTTTGTTGCAGCTTATGGGATCTCTGGGCTTCCTGTGTGCAGCTAGTGGTAAAGATCCCACCTGCCAATGCAGGAGATGTAAGAGACATGGGTTTGATCCCTGGGTTGGGAAGATCCCCTAGAGGATGGCATGGCAACCCACTCCAGTGTTCTTGCCTGGAGAATCCCATGGACAGAGGAGCCTGGCGGGCTACAGTCCATACAGTTGCATAGAGTCAGATATGACTGAAACAACTTGGCGTGCACATGCCTGGGATCTTTAGTTAGGGCATTCGAACATCTAGTTGAGCCATGTAGGATCTAGTTCCCTGACCAGGGATCGAACTTGGACCCCCTGCATTAGGAGCGTGGCATCTTAGCAACTGGACCACCAGGGAAGTTCCCATAAACAGTCTTTTGCACTTTTTCTTTTCTGAGCTTTTCCTTGTATGCTCTCCTCTGCCTAGAATAACAATTTCGGTTCTCTACATGTTCACCTCCCATCTCTTAGTGTCTTCCTTTGCTAGTTTACCTGAAGTCTCCTTTAGATTACAGTAGGTCACTCTGGCAGACTCCAGCCCCTGATCTGCCCAGTTCCCACTCCTCTCCTCCATCCTGCTGCTGAAATTCCAACGTGCCTGACTGCTCAGCCATCCCAGAGTTAAGAGGATCTGTCTTTCTGGCCAATAACCTCCTCTCTCTCTCCTCAAGTCCCAAAGCACCAGTCTATGCCACATGCTGATTTGTTGATTAAAAAGGAGATGATGCATTTAAAGCATTCACACAGGACTGCTTTCATTTCTAGTCATCATAAATAATAATCACCATTATTGTAACTGTAACAGATCTCAATTCCCCTGCCAAGCTGGACAAATATCTGTTAAATGAGAAAATGACTGGATGAATAGATGGAGACTAATGAAGATAGTGGATATGTTATTCTCATACTGGAGATCTTAGGATGAAGACTTGTATATGTTTTATTTTAAAATTTAGGCATATTTTTAAAAATTAAAATCCCCAAATATTGGAGAGGACTCCTGCTATGGGCTTCGCTAACTCCTCAATTTGCTAGCATCTCTCAGTTTATCAGTGGCATCTGTTTTTCCATGAAAAGCGCTAAGGTATCTATTTAGGTCCATGTGTTCACAGAGTAACACAGCATTTCTGATTTCACGAGCAGTTCCTGGCACAAGGTAGAGAGTAGTGAGGAACAAAGCCAGAGGAGGGACCTGTGCTGCTGGGGACCAGAGGCGAGTCTGGCTGGGTGAATTGTACCTGTCCTACTCATGGACGTGACACGTAACATACAAATCCAGGTCTCAAATCCCATGGTGCCTCACGTTCGGTGAAAAATAAACAAAATCACAAATGTTACAGTCCTCAACTGACAAGTGTTCTACTATACCTGGAATGTACCTGGCACAATGCATTGCATCTAGCGAATGTCCAAAACATATTAAACTAAGCAATTGCTCTATTTAGACACTTCTATGAAAGGGACAATTCGTTGGTTTATATCTTGATATATATAGATAGATAGATATGCTGCCACTAAGTCACTTCAGTCATGTCTGACTCTGTGCGACCCCATAGACGGCAGCCCACCAGGTCTCCCATCCCTGGGATTCTCCAGGAAAGAACACTGGAGTGGGTTGCCATTTCCTTCTCCAATGCATGAAAGTGAAAAGTGAAAGGGAAGTCGCTCAGTCGTGTCCGACTCTTCGCGACCCCGTGGACTGCAGCCTACCAGGCTCCTCCGTCCATGGGATTTTCCAGGCAAGAGTACTGAAGTGTGGTGCCATTGCCTTCTCCAAGACAGATAGATATACACACATATAAAATTTTAAATATCATATTTATATGGTTTTAAATGCTCTCTAACAGGCTGGATTTATTTTAAAGCCTTCTATTGTACTAGGGTTAACAATCTGATCATCTTTTCCTTGCATTTACCACTTCACCCCGAAACAGAGAGAAAGGTAACAAAGCATTGTTAAGTTTACACAGAAGAGTTTTAGCTACCACAAGAAAACATGCAATATTTATCCAAGTGTCTGTATTTCCATTTCTGACTAGATGAGAATTAATTTTCGGCCTCCTCAGATCACGAGCAGCAGCCTTTAGTTAAGAGTTTGGGAACAGACAAGCTTTGATGCAATGAGCTGTGTTAAGCACAGACAACCAGCCAGGGAATTTAGTAAGCTGGGATGGGTTCATGCAAGCTGCCAGCACTAACTTTTTACAAACTCCTTTCCTGATAATAACAGGGAAGAGTAGACACAGGCTTGAAATTTTGGCAGTAAAATTAGCTTTAACATATGACTCATTTTTTTTTTATTCCTAAACATAGAAAGGGGGAGGGAAAAACAAACTAAAATAATTTAGAGCCTCTCTTAATGGGGAAAGCAGACACTAGCTGGCTAGCATTTCAGTATGCCCCAATTCTGAGCGCCATCTGAGACCCAGGATCTGTTCTCTACTAAAGTATCATGGGGTTTTGATAACTGACAGTCACACTGTCTCCATCAACAAAGACTCTGAGTGAGTCAGGGTGACAAGATCCCTTGTTATTAGGAAGTAAAATGATGATGGGGCCAGATAAACAAGGATGCCCATCAGTATTCACAGCCTCTGGGGGAAAACCAGCTTCCCTGTAACTATTTCCTTTTCTGTATTCAAGTCATTCTAATCCAGAAACTTAACAACATAAGCAACATCACCTGGGAAAAAAAGAGTTTGCATGCTTTGGGTATTCTATGTGTTGCTGGAGCCTTAGTTGTTATTGCTGGAGGAGAAGACAAGGCATTGTGGGTTTTGGTTTAGGCTCCAAGGTATCAGGGCTTCCCAGGTGGCTCAGGAGGAAAGAATCCACCTGCCAATATACAGGAGACACAGGAGACCTGGATTCGATCCCTGGGTGGGGAAGAGCCCCTGGAGGAGGAAATGGCAACCCACTCTAGTATTCTTGCCTGGAAAATCCCATGGACAGAGGAGCCCAGTGGGCTAGAGTCCACGGGGTCACAGAGAGACAGGTGCAACTGAGCACACAGGCAACCAAGGTATCATCTGTGCATATTTCTTAATCTCTTTGGGACTCAGTCTCCCTATCTGTGCAATGGGGGTAATGACACCTACACTGCAAGTTATGTAAAGATGAAGATTAATAATTATATGAAAGCATATCTCAGTGCTGACACAAAGATAGTTGAGAAATAACAGTTTATAACCCTACTTAAAGTATTTGTATACTATTTGACATGAAAATTCATTCTTGGTTTTAACAATTATATTGGATAACACCAAGAGTTCTAGCTGGAAAGTTAGAAAATTCTGGAAAATGGGTGACTTAGCATCTTATAGCTGGACAACTGCAGCCAATGGCTACCTACTTTGTTGAAGTTCAAGGCATCCTCAGTCGCACTGGCTTCCCAAACTGCTCGCCGTATATGGTGTCCGACATCACTACACCCAAGTTCATTGCAGCTTTAGTCACAATAGCCAAGATATGGAAACAAGCCAAGCGTCCATCAGTGAATGAATGGATATGGAAGATGGGGCACATTCATAAAACAACGCTATTCAGTCAGGAGGAAAGGAAACTTGCTATTTGCAACAGTATGGGCGAACCTCTCAGGACATTACGCTGCCTGAAAAAGGCACAGAAAGACAAATACTGATTTAAATCCCTTATATGTGGAATCTAAAAAAAGAAAACGGAACTCATAAAAAACCAAGAATGGAATAATGATTCCCAAGGGCTGGGGTATAAGAGGAAGAGTGCTGTTGTTTAAGGGTATATACTTGTAACTGATAGATAAATAAGTATTGGATGCTCAATACATAGTTGAGTAATTATAGGCAACAAAAATATATTATAAACATTAAACTTGTTTAGAGACTAGATCTTAACTGTTCCCATCACTAGAAGAAATTATAGTTATGTGATGGCACAATAGAAGTGTTAGTTAATGCCATAATAGCAATCGCACTGTGATATAAATGTATCAAAGCTACGTGTTGTATGGGAACAAAGCTACAGGCTTCCCTGGTGGCTCAGAGGGTAAAAGCGTCTGCCTGCAATGCAGGAGATTCACGCTCTATCCCCGGGTTGGGAAGATCCCCTGGAAAAGGAAATGGCAACCTGCTCCAGTACTCTTGCTTGGAAAATCCCATGGACAGAGGAGCCTGGCAGGCTACAGTCAGTCCACGGGGTTGCAAAGACTTGGACATGACTGAGCGACTTCACTTTCTTTTTTCACATGTTGTATAAGCTTCCCTGGTGGCTCAGGGGTAAAGAATCCACCTCCTAATGCAGGAGACGAGGATTCGATCCCTGGGTTGGGAAAATTCCCTGGAGAAGGAAACTGCAACCCACTCCAGTATTCTTGCCTAGGAAATCCCAGGGACAAAGGGGCCTGGCTGACTGCAGTCCATGGGGTCACAAAGAGTCGGACACGACTTACCAGCTAAGCAACAACAAACATGCTGTACACCCTAAACTTACTCTACATGTCAATTATTTATCAATTTTTAAAAGTATATTAGAATATTAAAAACATCTCTGACGTTCCAGCTTGACACTGAATGCAGAAATAAGAGCAGACAGTGTCAGGGTTCACCCCTGACCCCACCCCACCATCCAGGACCTCACAGTGAGCACCCCTGAACCCTGGGGCAGGAAAGAGGACCTGGGCTGGCCCCAGGCTGCTCTGCAGCCACGCCCACTCTTAGCCTTAACTGGGATTCCCGGTTTTCACCCAGGCTCCCCAGGTTCAATCCCTGGGCAGGGAACTAAGATCTGTCTTCAGGACCACTCACAGCTATCTCTCTGAGGTCACTGCTAGGAGGATGGTAGAGAAAGCCATCACCTCCTTTTCAATAGATGTTTGCTAGAGAGAGCTTTACTGTCTGAGCCACCAGGGAAGCCCAATCTCCAGTCTCTGTCTCCGAAGCCCTTTACCCAATCGGTCCTCAGATGAAATGCATATTGCCCCTACGGTATTTCCTGGTGGGGGCAGCAGGGTTGGTAGGACCCCCGAGATCATGGCTATCTCAGCGTCTACATCTCACTCCTGAGCATGGGTCTCCAAATGCTTTATTTCCTCCTCAAAGCTAGCAAACATGCATTTCCTCCCTTGAAAGACAATGCCAAAAAGAAAGGATTAGGTTAAGAGCAAGAAGACACAATTTATAATAGTCTTTCCTTGTGCATTTCTTGTTCCTTCTACTTAAGACATAGTGACTCATGATTTGTGCTTTGATACCCTCTGGTTACAGGAAAGCTCTGTATATTGGAAGGAAATAGACACTTTGATGGATGTCTTCTTATTTTTCTGTCATTCACTTAATAACATATCTTATTCCAAACCATAATAGCAAGTAGTTTTTAGATTGCATCTTGCAGGGGAGAAAGTGTGTGAGAAATGGTCTTTCTCTGCATAATCTTTTCTTCAGTACACGTGGGAGGAAAGATAGTCACTGATTTACCTGCAAGCTCAAGAGGAGAGTGTCTTTGGATAGATTGTGTGGGGTAGGGGGACTAATTTGATTGAAATTTGTTTGAAATTCAAGTGCGGTCATTTCCTATGAAATAAGTTGGCCCTGAAAATAAATTCCATCTAGGAATTTAGTGATTTTGTACTGACCTCAAAGATCTTTGATGTTTTTCTTACTGATATTTTTCCACTGTGAAGAGTCTAAATTCCTTAGAACTCCTAAGAGTCACAGCGAAATGTCAGTGGCCTTGGCTTCTGGTTTTCTGTCTTCCTGCTCTCGTTTCAGGCAGTCATCAGGCCTCACTAAGTGTACCAGGGGCAGTGTGCCAGACGTGGCAGGGTGAACCGGGGCCAAGGCTCTTCGTTCAGATAGCTGCACATAGTGAGGAGGGTGGGTTATGCAAACAGAGTTACCAGCCAGTGTAAAGATAGTATCTCACTGGGCTGGCGTCACACTTCCTGCTTGTCATTACATCAGTCATTTGGAGGCCTTCGCTGATTCTACAAGAACAGCAGGAAGAGGGCAGGACGTTCATTTCTTGAAACAAGTCTGGTTGGTCCACACCCTAAAAGGAGGTTCCAGGGCACAAGCAAGCCTCCTGTCCTCACGAAGAGGCTCCCTTGAGTCTTGATCGACACTGTTTCCAAGGGCCTCGGGGAGACCTTGCTGGGCAGCATCTGGCATGAGGCTTAGCATGCTTGACCTCCAAGGAAAGGTGTTCCAGGGTTTCCCCGTCATCCCACTGGTTTTGGGCAGAGTTTTTGGGTGTTTTTTTTTTTTCCTTTACATTCCATCAGAGAGGGAAGAGATGGGAATAATCATGTCAAGAATAAATGAAATTCCAATCAGTGCTTCCTTCTTGAGTTGGATCAAAATTTGGACTACCATTTTTAAAAAAAGAGAATACACTTAGAGATTGTGCTGAGTGAAGCAAGACAGAGGAGAAATACCATATGACACCCCTTATATGCGAAATCTAAAAGGAAATGATACAGATGAGATTACTTACAAAACAGAAACAGACTCATAGACTTAGAGTTGCCAGCAGGAAGGATGGGGGCAGGGGTAGTTAAGAAGTTGGGATGGACGGGTACACGTGGCTATACTTAAAATGGATAACCACCAAGGTCCTATGGTATTACACAGGGAACTCTGCTCAGTGTAACACAGCAGCCTGGCTGGGAGGGGAGTTCAGGGGAGAATGGATACATGTATATGGATGATGAGTCGCCCGTGCCCTCCTGTGCACCTGAAACCATCACAATGTTGTTAATTGGCTATATACTCCAGTACAAAATAAAAAGTGTGTTTTAAAAAGCCAAATTTTCAGCCTGGTAGCCAAAGACCCAGATAGGTACCATTTGGATATAGAGTCTAACCATCATCAGTTTTAGCTGATTACAACTAAGAAGCAATTAATTACATACACTCTTTAACCTAAATTACAAGGTTACTTGGAATTATAACAGATAAGCTTTGAACCTCAGTCTTCATACAAATCAGAGATTCTTACCTCCCTCTTGCCAGGAGTTGTGTTTAAACACCCCTGCCCTCTCTGAGCCTGCAATGATGCCCTCCTTACTACCCTGCTTCACTAACAAGCTCTCAAGGCTACCCTTTCAAAGGGCAATCTGTCACAAACCACAGAGGGACACAGCCCTGGACTAAAGGATACTGTTAAATATGATTTTGATTTAGTGGCTCTGATTTTATCTTTTGTACTGTGTAAAGAGAAAGAAAAAAGACAGGAATGTTTTATCAGCAGCTACACGGTAAGCATATTGTACACTTCAATTAGATTCCCTTTATCTGGTACATCCTGCCGTAAGTGAACCGCTGCCTCGTGTTTCTCCCGTCCCCAGGCAGGCACACACAGCCCAGGTTGAGGGTTCTAAGATGCTTTATTAAATGGAAAATTAATATAATGTTATTGTGTCAGCTGGCAGCTTCTTGAGAGTGAAAGACTTTGCAGTATTTTACTATCAGAACCAAATTCCAGCTCCTAGGAACTGGCAACCTAGAGACTTTAATATCCATGCTTCCCCAGGAGAAAATTGCCTAAGCCCCCACGTGAAGCTCTGGCTACAGCCACATGGAGCCAAAACAACAAGTGATTATATGAACTGAGCCAAACACCTGGCTCTTTCCTGAGCAAGAATAAAACTGGCCTTTATATGGTGTGTAAACTGGTGGGATTTCAGGGATTTGTATAGATTTCATTTGCTCACTCAATAAATGTTTAAATAATGCCTTCTATGCTTGGCACTGTAGGTCCTGGAGATGGGGGAATAAGCCATGCTCTGGACTTCAAGGAACTCACCGTTTAGTAAGGAGAAAAACATGAAACAAAAAATTATAATTCCAGATGTGATGGAGGCTGTCGCCATTATCATTTAGTCAGACATGACAGAAGCAACTTAGCAGCAGCAGCAGCAATCCTTTCTCCCATTTTTCTAACTAACAGATGCCATTTGTGTTTGGGTTGGTGATGTCCCCAACTCTATACTCACTTTAGCAGTTTCTTTTGTAGCTAGGAGTACACTAGTAACATAATTCTGGACAATGAAATATAAGCAGATGTCTAACAGGATATTCTGGGGTAGCTTTTGCTTGCTTGAATAAAGAGGACAGACACGACCCATGCTGCAATAACTTTCACCTTTTGCATTGAGCATAGGTGTGATGCCTGGTGCAGTGGTAGTCATCTTGCAACCATGAGGTAGTAAGGAGCACTAACACTCAAAGCATAGAAAAACATAAGGACAGAAAACTCCTGGCTTCCTGATGACAATACTGAGATCCTGAGTCAATGCCAGATACCACCAAAACTTTGGATGTTTTGTTAAATAAGTAATAAAAACCAAACACACACTTATCAAACATAAGCCATTTTTCATCCGGTTTTCTGCTATATTCCTAATAGTGACTGGAATAAAAGGAAAAGTGTATACAGATTACAGGGGAAGGTGTGAGTAACTTATTGAAATGGGAAAGGTCAAGGAAGGTCATACTTCCTCCCAGGGAAGATATATTTCCATGGAATGACATTTAAATCAGCTTCAGTGGAAGCACAAAAGTTCTCCTGGCTGAGGGATGTCAAATGGAGAAATGCAGACTAGACTGAGGGACCAGCACATGCAAGGGTGCAAGCATCCTGGGGAGCCAGAATGGTTCAACACGAAGGAAGCATGAAGCACAAAAGAAGGAAGCATGGGTTTGGGGAAGGAAAAGTGATGGTGTGTGAAGATGGAGTTAATCTAGCTAAGTGACACTAGCTTATAAGGGGTTTTTAAAGCAGATCAGGAACTCAAGAAAGGTTTTAAGCAGGTGAGTGATAGGAGTTTGAAAGATAACTTGCTTCCCTGGAAACATGCAAGAGAGAAAACGGAAAGGACAGAGCAGGTAGCTCAAGGACGATCAGCTTGAATGTACTTTTATAATCATCCAGAACTCTTTAAGCCCTGGTGCCAATAAGTAGTTTTTATAGTATGTGAGAGATAAATATCTTATTTCAAGCCTGGCACATAGACTATCTTATTTAATCTTTTTTTAACCCAGCGAGCTCAGTGTTGTATCTCCACTTTGGAGATGAGAAGACTAGATGTCGGGAGCTTGAGCAATCGCCCAAGTTCTCACAACTACAGATAGGAGGCCTGGTTCCAAAGACCACATGGATCTGGTGCACCGCCCCCGCCCCCTGCCTTGACACCTCCTACTCCTATATGACAAAGGGCTTTGCCCCCAGCTGGATTGGGGGTTACAGGGGTGCTCTGGACGCTAACACAGGGACCCAGAGATCACAGACATGGTGACCAGGAAATTACTCTCCTGACCCAAAGAAACATCCATCTAGAGAAAGGACACAGGGAGACTGATCTTGTCAAGACAGCCCAGGCATGTGTAGGCAGGCTCTGCCAAAAATAGGCCTGCAGAGAAATCCCTCTTGATAAGAATTCCTTCAATCTGTGGGAACCAGAATCATTGTTTTCAAGCTTGTCCAAGACAGATCAGCTAGAGACATTTTCAAATGATACTTCCCTGGTGGCTCAGACGGTAAAGCGTCTGTCTACAATGTGGGAGACCCGGGTTCGATCCCTGGGTTGGGAAGATCCCCTGGAGAAGGAAATGGCAATCCACTCCAGGACTATTGCCTGGAAAATCCCATGGACAGAGGAGCCTGGTAATCTATAGCCCATGGGGTCACAAAGAGTCGGACACGACTGAGCGACTTCACTTCACTTCACTCGTAATAAACTCTTTAAAAGTAACTTGCCCCCAATGCCAGGCACGTTCTAAGTGCCTTGTATGCATTAGCTCATTTAATCAACGACAACATCACAGGGGGAAACCTCCCAAGCAGAGTTTATGTTGCACGTTAAACCACTAAGAGGCTGCCAACAGAGATACGGTACCCACTGAGGGGCGGGGGGGCAGGGAAAGGGCTGTCCCCACCTGCTCCCTGCTATTTAAAACCTCTGCAACAGGAGCTGAAATGTGTATTCCTCTGGAGAAAGGAACACAGCGGTTGAGACAGGCTGAAGAGAAGCAGGAGGAAAGGAAAACAGCCAGCATTTATCAGACATATTATACGGCTGAGCCAGAGCTGGGTCCTTTGAAAGCCTGTGCAAAATTGACTGCACAGTAACCACCCCTGAGCTAATGCTATCAAGAGGGCTGTTTAATGGCGTTACCCAGGAAGAATCATGGCAGTTTTGTTCCTGCCCAGCGAGGAAATCCATTTTCACTTAGGACATCAACCAGGAAGCTCCACTGCCAGCCAAATGGAATAAAGCATGGATCCCATGGCCCCATGTGGGCAGCACACAGGTGATAATTCTGATTGTGCACATTTGTCTGAGTACATATGCACGCCAGGCATGGCCAGGAGCACTGTATGTTTGTTATCTCATTTGATCCATAATGAGGTGAGAATGCCACCTCCTGTTTATTGATGAGGAGAGGGAGGCATAGGGAGTTTCTGTAACCTGACCAAGTTTATCCAGCAGCTGAGTCATGGGTTAGGGAAGGGCCATGACGTACAAAATAGAGAGTGGTCAGATCAATGCAAAGACAGAGCTAATAAACCGAAGGGTCCATTCTCGGAATGGCTAATGGGGGTCACATCAAATCGCTGGATGGCCAATATGGCACTAAGTAAGCAAGTGTTAGCTGCTCGGTTGAGTCCGACTCTTATGACCCCATGGATTGTAGCCCGCCAGGCTCCTCTGTCCATGGGTTTCTCCAGGCAAGAATACCAGAGTGGGTTGCCATTTCCTCCTCCAGGGGATCTTCTCACCCCAGGGACTGAACCAGGTCTCCTGCATTGCAGGCAGATTCTCTACCATCTGAGTCACCAGGGAAACCCTGAATATGGCACTGGCTCTAGTCAACCAGCTGGATGCTGGCTGTGGGCACCCACTGGAGTTGGTAGGTGTTGAATGGCTGACTGTGTGCCCAGGTGATGAGCAGGCAGTCAGCGTTAAGTCAAGTATCTTAGAAGGAAACCGGATCTCCACAACAGAGCACAATATAGATGACTTCTTGAAGCAAACTTTAAACAAGTATTCAAATGAAGACTGAACATCCTTACCAGGCTTTATTTCATGGCACTCATTAATTCCTTCACTCAACCAGCAAGCATTTGTTGAGTACCCACTGTATACCAGGCACAGCTGCAAACGCCTAGAATACAACTTCAAATAAGAAGAGACAAACATTCCTGCCCTCATGGAGTTCGTGTTCTAGTAAAGAGAGAGAGACATTAACTAAGAAAAAGTAATAACTAGGTAAACTATACCAGAAGATGATATGTGCTATACAAAATAAAATAGACAGGTAGATTGGAAGACAGGCTGGGTAGGCAGGCTGGGATGAGGGTCAGGGCCCCAGCGAAGTGGTAACATTTGAGCAACACTTAAGGTAAAGAGTTAGCAGGTAGCTAGAGGAGCTTCCAGGCTTCCCTGGTGGCTCAGTGGTAAAGAATCCTCCTGCCAATGTAGGAGATGCAAGTTCAATCCCTGGTCTGAGAAAATCTTCTGGAGAAGGAAAGGGCAACACACTCAAGTATTCTTGCCTGAAGAACCCCATGGACAGAGGAGCCTGGTATGGTGCAGTCCATGGGGTCCCAAATACTCAGACATAGCTGAGCAGCTGAACAGCAACAACAGGAGCGCCTCTGATCCAGGTGTTTGAAACAGCCAGGCCCTAAGTGACAGCAGTGTTTGAGCTTCACTGGGGAAGAGAAGAGAAGCCAGCAACACCAATGAGGTAGGAATAAAAGCCAACGAGCAGAGCATCCCGGAATCTAGGGGACGGGGCTCAAGTCCCAGCTCTCCAGGTGCTTTACCTTTCTGAGCCTCAATTTCCTCATCTGTGAAATGGGGATAATAACTGTTGCTGCCTGAAAGGTTCTTGTGAGGATGAAACTTGACAATATGCTTACAGAGCTAGGCAAGCTCGTGTGGGGTAGGTCGTGAGCCCTCAGCGATATCACCTAGACAGTGGCCTCTCCTCTCAGCACCTAACTCCATAGTAGCACTTCCACGGTCACTTGTCTCCCCCACTTTGCTGAGGGGCAGGGACTGTGTCTTCAGACCCTCAATCAGGATGTGGCAAAGCACAAGCCCGGGCTGCAGGAAAGTGTGGAATAGGGCACTAAAGACGATCCAGCAGGGAAACAGTAGATAAAATTGTAACTCCAGCACTTAATAATGCAAGTTATTGGCCTTCCCTGGTGGCTCAGTGGTAAAGAATCAGCCTGCCAAGGCAGGAGACACAGGTTCGACCCCTGGTCCGGGAAGATCCCACATGCCGTGGAGCGACTAAGCCCGTGCACCACAAATATTGAGCCTGCACTCTAGGACCTGGAAACGTCCCATAGCTACTGAGGCCTGAAACCTCTAGAGCCCGTGCTCTGCAACAAGAGAAGCCACTGCAAGAACCCCGGGCATAGCAACTAGAGAGTAGCCTCTGCTCACGGCAACTAGCCAAAGGCCCGCCAGCACTGGAGACCCAGCACAGCCAAAACTAAATAAGTAAAATTTGAAAGAAAATAATGCAAGATATTGGCTGTTGCACTGAGCAATATAAACACTCTCTAAAGATGAGAGTCCGGTCACATACTCCAGACCTCAGGCTCTAGAGGCAGGGGAAATGTGGCCACGGATGTGGAAGAACCACCAGAAACAGACGCTGACCGGATGGGTACCAGGTTTAGCCTGGGGGATCCAATAGAGTTCTTGGACAGAGGTGTGATTTGTCCAGGGTCTAAGGTCACTGCCGTCCGTGAATCAGGGAAATTCGGAGCCTCCCACTGGAAAACACTGCCTCTTCCTCCACCATGTGCTGCCCACACCCAATGCCAGTGTCTGCCCAGCGCGACTTCCCACGGTGTCACATCACTGCATAGAGACGCGCCCTGGTGAGCTGGAATTCAGCTCACGCCTTGTTCACGGGATTTCTCTATTTCCGGTGACAAAAGCAGACACCTCCCCTCCCCCTCCTCCCCCGGAAGTCTGAATCTGTGCTTTTCATGTACGTCTGTCCTCCAACAGCCCGGGGACAACTGGGCTTGTGTGCTAGGTGAAGAACAGAACCGGAAGAGGAGCGAAGGAAAATCTATCGTCAGTGGGAGGCTGGCCCCCACGCCCACGATGGGGACACGGTTGTGCACAGGCTTCCGGGGCATCACGCTTGGGCAGAAGGCACCTCAGGAGCTGCTAATAATTCCCAAGACTCTCCTACAGCCAATTTTACTCCAACTCCTTGATTTAATTACACTCCCGCATTCAACAGGACGCTTGCATTCTCCTATACGCAATGAATATTAAGCTGATAGACTGTAATTTCCTTCACCAGGCGCACTCCCATTTTTTGCATATTGATGCCACATTTAGTTTCTTATTTTCTAATTTTCCATCCTCCTGGTCCTGTGCTCAACCACCTTTTCCCCATAATAATTTGGATCAGCAGAAGCATACATCCTGCCCTCCCTCTCTCCTCCGATCCCACCCAGAAGGTGAGCAGCACACACTTGAGCAATCTGAGCCCCCCCTTTTATACCTGCCACAGGAGTGGAGAGAGGGCTCTGGGCTCTAATTGGAGGGCACATGGCCATAAATGGTCAAGAAGAGATGATAAAAAATGGAGCTACAGCGATGTGAGGTGATATCTCATCGTAGTTTTGATTTGCCTATCCCATTAGAATGGTCACCATCAAAAAAATTCACAAACAAAAAAGGCTGGAGAGATTGTGGAGAGAAGGGAACCCTCCTACACCATTGGTGAGAATGTAAATGGTGAAGCCACCATGGAGGACAGTATGGAAATTCCATAAGAAACTAAAAATAGAGTTACCATCAGTTCAGTCACTCAGTCGGTCCGACTCTTTGTAACCCCATGAATCGCAGCACACCAGCCCTCCCTGTCCATCACCAACTCCCGGAGTTTACCCAAACTCATGTCCATCGAGTCAGTGATGCCATCCAGCCATCTCATCCTCTGTCGTCCCCTTCTCCTCCTGCCCCCAATCCCTCCCAGCATCAGAGTCTTTTCCAATGAGTCATCTCTTCGCATGAGGTGGCTAAAGTACTGGAGTTTCAGCTTTAGCATCAGTCCTTCCAATGAAGATACAATCCTGCAATTCCACCCCTGGGCATATACCTGGAGAAAAACATGGTCCAAAAGGATACATGTACTGCAGTGTTCGTTGCAACACTGTTTACAATAGCAAAAACATGAAAGCAACATAAATGTCTACCACAGAAGAATGGATAAAAATGATATGTATGTACATATAATGGAATATTACTCAGCCATTAAAAAGAATGAAATAATGCCATTTGAAGCAACATCATAGCTGTAGAAATGGTCATACTGAGTGAATTAAGTCAAACAGAGAAAGAGAAATATCATATGATATCACTTATATGCCAAAGAATGCTCTCACTACCGCACAATTGCACTCATCTCACATGCTAGTAAAGTAATGCTCAAAATTCTCCAAGCCAGGCTTCAGCAATATGTGAACCATGAACTTCCAGATGTTCAAGCTGGTTTTAGAAAAGGCAGAGGAACCAGAGATCAAATTGCCAACATCCGCTGGATCATCAAAAAAGCAAGAGAGTCCCAGAAAAAATTTATTTCTGCTTTATTAACTATGCCAAAGCCTTTGACTGTGTGGATCACAATAAACTGTGGGAAATTCTGAAAGAGATGGGAATACCAGACCACCGGACCTGTGTCTTGAGAAATCTGTATGTAGGTCAGGAAGCAATAGTTGGAACTGGACAGGGAACAACAGACTGGTTCCAAATAGGAAAAAGAGTACATCAAGGCTGTATATTGTCACCCTGCTTATTTAACTTCTATGCAGAGTACATCATGAGAAACGCTGGGCTGAAGAAACACAAGCTGGAATCAAGATTGCTGGGAGAAATATCAATAACCTCAGATATGCAGATGACACCACCCTTATGGCAGAAAATGAAGAAGAACTAAAGAGCCTCTTGATGAAAGTGAAAAAGGAGAGTGAAAAAATTGGCTTAAAGCTCAACATTCAGAAAACGAAGATCATGGCATCTGGTCCCATCACTTCGTGGCAAATAGAGGGGAAACAGTGGCTGACTTTATTTTGGGGGGCTCCAAAATCACTGCAAATGGTGACAGCAGCAATGAAATTAAGATGCTTACTCCTTGAAAGGAAAGTTATGACCAACCTAGACAGTGCATTCAAAAACAGAGACATTACTTTACCAACAAAGGTCCATCTCTTCAAGGCTATGGTTTTTCCAGTAGTCATGTATGGATGTGAGAGTTGGACTATAAAGAAAGCTGAGCGCTGAAGAATTGATGGTTTTGAACTGTGGAGTTGGAGAAGACTCTTGAGAGTCCCTTGGACCACAGGGAGATCCAACCAGTCCATCCTAAAGGAGATCAGTCTTGAATATTCATTGGAAGGACTGATGAAGGTGAAACTCCAATACTTTGGCCACCTGAGCCGAAGAACTCACTCATTTGAAAAGACCCTGATGCTGGAAAAGATTGAAGGCAGGAGGAGAAGGGGATGACAGAGGATGAGATAGTTGGATGGCATCACTGACTCAATGGACATGAGTTTGAGTCAACTCCGAGAGTTAGTGATGGACAGGGAGGCCTGGCGTGCTGCAGTCCATGGAGTCACAAAGAGTCAGACATGACTAAGCGACTGAACTAAACTGAATATGCAGAAGCTTTAAAAAGTCATACAAACGAACTTATTTACAATACAGAAACATACTCACAGACTTAAAGAACAAATTTATGGTTACCAGGAAAAGAGGTTGGGGGGAGGAATACTTAGGGAGTTTGGAACTGACATGTACACACTACTGTATTTAAAATAGATAACCAACAAGGACCTACTGTATAGCACAGGGTATTCTCTTAATATTCTGTAACAATCTAATTGGGAAACGAATTTGAAAAAGAATAGGTACATATACATGTATAACTGAATCACGTTAACAAGTAAGACAAATAGAACAGAGACGTGTACATGTATACCTGAATCACTTTGCAACTAAGACAACATAGTTAATCAAATACATGTGTTCATTCTCAGTGGCTTCAGTAGTGTCTGACTCTTTGTGACCCTATGGACTGTAGTCTGCTAGGCTCCTCTGTCCATAGGATTCTCCAGGCAAGAATACAGGAGTGGGTTGCCATGCCCTCCTCCAGGGAATCTTCCCACCCCAGGAATGGAACCCGTGTCTCCTACATTTCCTGCATTGCAAGTGGATTCTTTAGCCACTGCGACACGTGGGATCCCATAATCAACTGTAAGCCGATATAAAATACAGAGTTAATCAGAAAAGAACAGAGCTGTGGGTGAGCGCTGAGGTTGGATGAGGAGGCTGGAGACATCCTTGCTCACAGACATCAGAGTCAGGTTCCTTGGGCCAGCCTCCTGTCAGAAAGTGTTTGGTATCTTTAAGGGAAGCAGAGAACAGTAACATCTCTCCAGGGAGGGAACAGGAATAAAAGTCAGGAGCAGGCTGGGGTGTCCAGAACAGGATGACCTCAAAGCAAGAAGTGCTCGTTTTGGCACCTGGGGTCCACCTTTACTCTAAAGAGAGATTGGTCAACCAACCAGCAGAATTCTTGTTACTGGATAGAGTGACTTCTTTCACCAGCTCTGACAAGTTTTTACCCTCTGATTCCCCTTCTGTAGACTGGAGGCAAATACTACTTGTCTATTACTAGAGTCTTTGTTTAGACAAACTGAGAGTGATGGTTTAGGTTGAGGTTCACTTTCCTTAACACGCTCATCCTGAGCACACTCCAGCCACGCCAGTTAGACTGAAAGATGTGCCAGGCTCATGGGATTGTCTGATGGTCCCAAAATCTCCTTAGCAACACATTTATAAAGGCTCTTAGAATAGACTGCGTCTGCAGCTGACTAATTCATCCATTACGTGTTGCTTTTTACTGGTTCCATTTGGAAGAGGATCTTTCCCTCTGTGAGCCTCAATTATCTCCCTGCTAAAATGGGGGAGGGAGTTGTTATTTAGAATGATGATGATAGCTTACCTCTAACATGGGATTGCTGTGAAGATAATCAAAGGGATGTTGTCAAAATGTAAACTGTCAAGTGCCCAACTGAAGCAGATGTATCTAACAGTCTACATGATCAAATGGAGCAAGCTCTGGACTGGGAGTTAGATTTTATGCAATTTCAGAGGCTGAACACATCACTTACCATTTCAGGAGGACACTTTCCCACCTGTGAAATGTAAGCCATAACCCTGGACTTTCCCCCTAGCAGGACTAGTATGAACCCACGTGAGCATTCTGGAAAGTCATCTATAAACTATAATGTGGTGTGCAGGCATCCAGGACAGCCAGACTCACCGAGGAAGCTTCTGCCATGGAGAAGTCATATGGCAAATCCCTTTGTAAAGCAAATAATCTCCTGCTCACATATGCCTCAAGTCCAAAACACACTTAGGTTTCCATTTTAAACCAGCTCAAATGAATTTGCCAAATGTTCCATACTAAGTTGAACTTTACTTAGTGGCTGTTTGAGGAATGAATGAATGAGTGAGTAAAGAATGAATGACTGAACAATGCCAGGTATAATGAAGAGATAGATGACTTTCTTATGGCTCCAGCTTCACGTGATGTTTTTCAATTCCTCCGTACAATTAGTTTCATGAACCACCAGGCAGCATAAATCTTTATTGGTACTAAGAGAATCTGAATTACTGAAAAATCATCTCTTCCTACAAAGTTTTATTAGAAGTGTGACACATGTTATATGGTGTTTCAGTTAATTGAGCACTGAGTGAGGGAAATGCACATAGATGCCCCGGTGGGGCGAGCAGGCAAGACCTGGCTCCTGCACCCGGTCTCATCGCTGTCCTGGGTCTCTGTCCCCACCCAGCGCCCTGAGCTCTGCCGGCTGTAAGGAAGACCCTACCAGCTTCTTTGTGATCAGGCTGCTGTCTCTTTTCTCCACCCCACTGTAAGCCCCACCCTTCAATGTCTGGGCTGCAGTCTCTTCTCACCCCATTCAAAACCCACACAGTAGCATCGTTAAGTAAGAAGTGCTCCATGAGGACAGACACATGTCAGTGTCCTCAGATGTCACGCACTAGGGTACCACATGGTTCATTCCGTGTGATCTATTTCTCTGACATAAACCCATCTTTACTATACTGACAGTATATAACTTCAGTTTGCTAATTGATTAAGCTGTTTGTCTTATATGAAAATGTATAAAGGGGGAATATGGTGGTGTGAATGAGCTCTCTTGGACACCTGAAGATGTAGCTTCCAAATTTGGACTGATTAAATGGCATCTGTATACCAAAAAAAAAAAAAAAAAAAAACAGACACACAGTAGATGGTTCCTGCTTACTCTGCCAGCAATAAAGGAAGCCACGGCTGTCTAATTTCCTGGGTGCCTGGCATTGTGCTTGTCTTCCTTACGACTCTCTTTCTGGTGCCCCTTTACATCCCACAAAATATCCCCTCCTGTTCCGTCCCCTGCTCAGTCCTACACCTTGTGTATGACACCTCTGTGTTATAGGATGCTGTTCTCAAGTGCATTTTCTGGCCCTTCCCTAACACTGTTCAAAACAGTGATGGACTGGAGATTTGTGTCCCGTCCTCAAAGAACTTCCCTTAAAGAGCTGCAGAAGGAGGAAGCCTCACTCAATGGTGAGAATGATGACTAGCTTGGATGATGACCAATTCAGATAATTGGCCATAGACCTCTAATCTTGCTGGCATCCCTCTGTCACTCAGCAGGGAACTGGCCAATCATTCCATCAATACATTTATTTTGTCAGCTGTCTCTGTGTGGCGCCCACACGTCTCAGCTGGGTAACTTAGGCTGAGAAGTGGAAACCTGCCAATATCAGAATCATTTCACCCCTATCACGTGCCTTTCTTGTCATATGGATTTTCAGTGCATTTCTGCCTGGCTCGGCAATTCTAAGCCAGGACTTGCTTTTAGCTGCTGGCTCCCTCTAATTATTACTACCAAATTCCAATCAGCTTGAGTCAGTGCATTTCCAAAGTGCATTGACTCAGTAAGTTCCATCCACAAGATTTCTATTTATTCTGTCCCACGTCCCCCTTTATACTCTCTCTCTCCCTCTCTCTCTCTCCCTCTCTCTCTCTCCCTCTTTCTCTCTCCCTCTCTCTCTCTCTCTCTCTCTCTCTTAACCAGTATCACTTTGAACTGGTTATTTCTTCTTAGCAGAGAATACATTTATGTACAATATACAAATTGATTTTCATGATTTTTCATACACAATTTTTCCTAAGAGTAATTTTACTCCTTTCAGAAGGAAAATACTATATTCTTCACAATGTTAAATAACTAAACTATTGCCTGTTCAGTCCTGAAAAGTGAAAGTGTTAGTCACTCAGTCATGTCTGATTCTTTTCGACCCTATGTGCTATATAGCCGGCCAGGCTCCTCTGTCCATGGAATTCTCCAGGCAAGAACGCCTGTGTGGGTTGCCATTTCCTCCACCAGAGGATCTTTCTGACCCAGCGGCTGAACTCCGGTCTTCTGCAGATTCTTTACCATCTGAGCCACCAGAGAAGGCCAAACACTGAGTCCTTCCTAAACCGGGTACATAGTTGCATTTTGACAGGTGAAGTAAAAACAACAAAAAAAATAGTTTTCAGAGAAAAACTACCTATTATTTCCTTAAAACCCGAGCCAACTCATGGGAAATTCCCTGATGCTGGGAAAGATTGAAGACAAGAGGAGGAGAAGAGGGTAACAAAGGATGAGACGGTTGGATGGCATCATCGACTCAATGGACATCAGTTAGAGCAAACTCCAGGAGATAAAGAAGGACCAGGAAGCTTAGCATGCTGCAGTTCATGGGTTCACAAAGAGTTGGACATGACTGAGCAACTGAACAACAACAGTGAAATGAGGATATCACACACCTCACAAGAAAGTGATCCTCCTTAGCTTGTCCCAGCCGTCAGGACTAGGGACACACCAAGTGCTCCTCCCTTTATAGGAAGCTTGCCTGCTGGTATCCTGGTAAACAGCACTTCTGAGCATCACACCAACTAAAGTGATTTTGCTCTGATGTAGATTGGGCATCCAGGCATGGAAGGGGGGTGAACGTGAGTTTTCAAGTCAGGTCTGCCTTCAAACCAAGCCCTGGCACCTTCTGATCATGGATATGCTTCATCACTATACAACAGGAACGATAATAGGGTTGTCATCTGGGGTCAAGATATATAATGCACACATCCACATGCCCATAACAGAGAGTCTGTTACTTGGTAGCTCCTCAAAGGTCTACACCTGCCGCTGCTATTGCTCTTATCCCAGCTCAGTCATTATCCAAGTATATAAACAGCAATACTTGGAACTTATCTTGAAACAATCCTTGGATACCTAACCCTTTGCCAAACAACAATAACTAGTGTTGGGATGCTACTAATTAACTCCCAATAAATATCATCCTTTTTAACAGGGCTTCCCAGATTGGCTCAGGGGTAAAGAATCCACCTGCCAATGAAGGAGACTCAGGAGATTAGGGTTTGATCCCTGAGTCAGGAAGATCTCTTGGAGGAAGAAATGGCAATGCACTCCAACATTCTTATCTGGAAAATTCCATGGACAGAGGAGCCTGTCAGGCTACAGTCCTACAGTCCGTAGGATTGCTATGAGGTGGACACAGCTGAACATACGCATATACTTCTTTAATAACATAATCATGATTTCCCACTATAATATTGTCAGTCACTTGAAAGAGTACTTTCTACAGCCTCCCTTGAATCTAAATTCAGATATGACTAAGTTCTGGACAATAAGGTATAAGTAAACATAGTGTGAAATTTTCTTAACTTTTTTTTTAATTTCAGGGAATATCTTTAAAAGAAGGAGGCATCCTCTTTTACCTTCCACTTCCTCCATCTTGTTGCCTGGAACATTTATGTGAAGACCGGTGCTCTAGCAGCCACATTGGACTATGAGGACAGTCTCATAGCCTAGGAACATGAAGTTGAAGACACTGGATCTCTCATATCTTCCCGTAATGGCTTTATCATTCATGAGCCACTTATTCCAGGACTTCTTTTATATAAAACAGAAATCTATCAAGTTATTGGAGGATTTCCTATTATAAACAGGCAAAGGAACTCATGTGCCTGATTTCCTCCATTCCTCTTCTCCTCCACATCAGCTCCAGGACCAGCTGGGTTCTATTTCTTTTCTTCTCCCTTTATTTCAAAGATTCTAAGGTCCCAGGACAGATGCTCCCATTAGCTGAGTTTGGCTCAGGTGCCTGACCTTTCTCTACCAGGGATGAGGGACGTTGAATCTGGAGGAGGGAGCCTGCAGAGACTCCTGGACTGACCACACCTTCAGGAGGTGAGGGTAATATCCCAGAGGGAAAAGAGGGTGCCCCTGACACAGGTCTGCCAGGTAACTTTCCATTCCTCCCTCTCCCGTTGAGTAGCTTGTCACTTCCGAGACCGTAGTAGGAACTGTGAATGCTAATATCTCTGACTTCCCAAAAGAGACAGACAACACTTACATCACGGCGTGACTCTAGCCAGGGCACAGGAAGTCATATATTTGTGGCACAGTAGAAGGTTGGGGACTTCTTTGTCCCAGCATTTACTGCAGGTCTACGAAGGCCAGGCCTACTCTGCACACTAAGGACACAAGGGTGCGGAGTTAACTGGCCTGCCTGGTGCCCGCAGCCTGGAGGGAGATGCACAAGCTGACAGACAAGTGTGTGAGACGCGCTGTGGTGGAGAGCTGCGTAGGGGGTTATAGGAGGCACAGAGCAGCGTGGAACCCAGGCTGGGAGGACGAGGGGAGGCGGAGGGACAATTTCCGCAGCGAGTCCAACTTCAGAGCAGAATAGGAGCTGGGAGAAGCAGAGGCTTCAGCAGGCTGGAGGCAGGGAGGGAGAGAGAGCAGGGCACGTCTGAGGAAGTGCAAGTTACGCCGCTGGTCTTACTGGAGCCCAGGGTGTGAGGAGGTGTCGTGGGCCAGGAGCAGGCCATGGAAGGCCCCGTGGGATCACACTGGAGCCTAGATTTATTCTGTAACCACGGGAGAGCCATTGCAGCCTCGTAATCATGAGAAGCGACTTGATGAAATATGCATTGTAGAGTGATTAGAATGATGACTCCATGTGGAAAATGGATGGTGGTGGAGGGGGCCAGAATCAAGGATATTGGAGTGGGTTTCCATGGCTTCCTCCAAGGGATCTCCCGACTCGTGGACTGAACCCAGGCCTCTTATGTGTTATTCCCACTAGTGTCACCTGGGAAGCCCCCCAATGAGGAAGGAATGAATGAATACATGAATTTATCAATTAATTGCATTTCTGGATCAGGGTAACTCTGGTTTCCACAGTTAAACTTCAGGGTGGAGAGATTTTTGTCTGTCTTCCCATCTCTGTCTTTAAAAAAAAAATAATGCTGCTGCTGCTTAGTTGGTTTAGTCACGTCCAACTCTTTGCGACCCATGGACTGCAGCCCACCAAGCTTTCTGTCCATCAGATTCTCCAGGCAAGAACACTGGAGCGGGTTGCCATGCCCTTCTCCAGGGCATCTTCCCAAACCAGGTATCAAGCCAGCATCTCTTACATCTTCCGCATTGACAGGTGGGTTCTTTACTATTAGTGCCATTATTAAACCATCCTTACCCCCTCACTCCACAGAAAGAATTGAGCAATTATCCTCCATCAGAAGCAGTATCTGGAGTGCAAAAGAGACAGCATATAACCTGAAATTTTAGATGATCTTAGAGACTTTTACTAACAGTGGAGCCAAATAATTTAGAAAATGTATGTTTTGGAAATGCAGAATAAAATTTAAGCAGATAGGTAACACATGGATGGAGAAGGCAATGGCACCCCACTCTAGCACTCTTGCCTGGAAAATCCTATGGACGGCGGAGCCTGGTGGGCTGCAGTCCGTGGGGTTGCTAAGAGTCAGACACGACTGAGCGACTTCCCTTTCACTTTTCAGTTTCATGCATTGGAGAAGGAAATGGCAACCCACTCCAGTGTTCTTGCCTGGAGAATCCCAGGGACTGGGAGCCTGGTGGGCTGCCATCTATAGGGTCACAGAGTTGGACACGAAGCGACTTAGCAGCAACACATGGAACCTGAGTTATCAAATATCTTGTTACTCTGTAAAAACCTTCACTGAGCTGTTGGCCTTCTCTTTGGAGCCCTGCAAGCAGGAGACTTCTTTTCCAGGGATGGCACTTGTCCTGGTGGGAATGAATTCAGCCAAGGAAATAATGTGCCATATGCCTTGCTTGTCAGTTTATGTACTTATGCTGAATTGTCCATAGTGGGTTTATTCCCTCTCCATTCTGACTCTTAATCTCCTGAAAGAAGACAAGGAAATCGTCTAGGGTAAATCCACATACAGGATTATCAAGCAGAGGCTGGCCCATGTCTCATATTTAGAGAATTCTATGGACATTTACCAATGAATGATCAAATCCGTTCATTAGCAACTTTTGGCCTACTGTTTTTCAGTTGATTAAGTCGTGTCCAATTGTTTGCGACCCCATGGACTGCAGGCTTCTCTGTCCTTCACTATCTCCTGGAGTTTGCTCAAACTTATGTCCACTGAGTTGGTAATGCCATCTAGCAATCTCATTTTCTGTTGCCCCCTTCTCCTCCTGCTCTCAATCTTTTCCAGTATCAGGATATTTTCCAATGAGCCGGATCTTTGCATCAGGTGTCCCAGAAAATTCTAGGGGCCTTCTGGACAATGTAAGTCAGGACACAAAGTGTTTGATCACACAACATCATAGCACAGGACTTCCTCGGTGGTCCAGTGGTTGGGAATCTGCCTGCCAACGCAGGGGACACGGGTTCACTCTCTGGTCCGGAAAGATTCCACATGTCATGGGGCAACTAAGCCTCATGCCACAAGTACTAACCCCATGCTCGAGAGCCCGACAGTGGAATCTACAGAAGTGGGCACACTAGAGCCTCTGCTCTGCAACAAGCGGAGCCCAGGCACCACAACGAGACAAAGCCCACCACAGCAGTGAAGACCCAGTGCGGCCAAAAATATATACTAATAAATAAAAGTTTAAATTTAACACTCCCTCACAGAGGAGCCTGGCAGGCTACAGTCCAGGGGCCCACAAAGAATCAGACACAACTTAGTGGCTGAACAGCAACAACACACAAACATGCCTCCACTAAACAAATCAATTAAATTCAATGAGCACAACAAAAAAGTGTAAAAAAATGATAGCACGAACTAATGTCCAACCAAAAAGCACCTATGGACCACTTCAGACTCATGAGAATAGTTACTGTAAGAATAAAAATGAATAAAAAAACAAAATAGCAAGTGTTGGTAAGGATGTTGAGAAAATGGAACCCTTGTGCACTCTTGGTAGAAAATGATACAGTCACTGTGGAAAACAGTATGGTGCATTCTCAGAATTTTTTAAATAGAACTTAGTAAGCGATCCAGCAATGTCCCTTCTGGGTATGTATTCAAAAGCATTGAAACCAGAGTCTCAGAGAGTCATTTGGACACCCATGTTCACAGCAGCATTATTCACAATGGCTGAATGCATTATTACAGAGAAGGCAATGGCACCCCACTCCAGTACTTTTGCCTGGAAAATCCCATGGACGGAGGAGCCTGGTAGGCTGCGGTCCATGGGGTCGCTAGAGTCGGACACAACTAAGCGACTTCACTTTCACTTTCATGCATTGGAGAAGGAAATGGCAACCCACTCCAGTGTTCTTGCCTGGAGAATCCCAGGGACGGGGGAGCCTGGTGGGCTGCCGTCTGTGGGGCTGCACAGGGTCGGACACGACTGAAGCAACTTAGCAGCAGTAGCAGCAAAAACATTATTCACAATTGCTAAAACCCAAATGTCCAACTGACAACGGATGACTAGATAAGCAGAATGTGGTATGTGTACATGCATACCAAGGAGCATTATTCAGCCTTAAAAAGGAAGGAGATTCTTTACAACCTGAGCCACCAGGGAAGTCCTGGAAGGAGACTCTGACACAAGCTTCAACCTGGATGAACCTGAAGGACAGTATGTTAAGTGAAATAAGTCAATCACAAAAAGACAAATACTGTATGACACACTTGAATGAGGAACCCTGAGTAGTCAGAAAATTCATAGAGACAGAAGGTAGAATGGTGGTGGCCAGGGGCTGAGGGGAGCAGTGCACAGGGAGCTGGTGCTTGATGGGTATAGAGTTTCAGTTTTATGAGACGAAAAGCATTCTAGAGATGGACGATGGCCTCTGAACTGAACTGTATACATAAAACAGCTAGGGTGATAAGTATGACATTGTGTGCGTTTTACCACAATTTTAAAACAAAATTAAAAAGCATCAGTGGGCCTGGAGAAGAGAAGGGGCACCCGAGCCAATGAAAAGTGCATCATGAGACTTTTTTTTTTAATATATTTATTCCCCTTCATAATCTCATAGCCTTGTCACGGCAAAGGGGCTTGTGTAATTCAGTGAAGCTATGAGCCGAACGGGGCCCAAAGATGGACAAGGGTTTGTTTATTCAGCTGCGTTGAGTCTTCGTTGCAGCACATGGGATTTTCATTCCATCAGGCAGGATCTTTTGTTTTGGTTCTCTAACTTTGATGAGCAGGTTTGGCTGCTCTGTGGCAAGCGAGATCTTAGTTCCCTGACCAGGGATGGAACCCGGGTCCCCTGCATTCCAAGACAGATTCTTAACCACTGGACCAGCAGAGAAGTGCCCCCTGTGACTATTTTAAACCTAAGGGAAACACGTCATCTCTTCTCGCCCTCTGCCCTCTCAGTCCTTGCCTTCCTCTATCTACCCTGCTCACTTAGGGGCTACAGAGACCATCCCAGTGTCTGTAGAGCCTGGGAGCCGTGTACTCTACCCCCTCCCCCACCATTAAGGTCGTTGCCAAGACTTCAGCCACGCCTTAGTTCACATCGAGCCCCAAATCGAACCTCCAGATCCCTCCCTTCCACTTTGTTTCAGACTCACATTGCCACTTGCCCCCTGGAAAGGTCCCTCTGCGGGTTCCACAGAGAACTCATTCTCTCCCCAGATACACCCCCCTTCCACGCTCTGATCTCAGTTAATAGTGCTATTCCTGACCCGGACTTCTCCACAGGGTCTTGGGGCTCTCTCTTGAACCATCCCTGCCTGCCTGCCTCTCCTTTTCTCATCTCCCAGGCATCATCCTTTCACTTCTATCACCAGAATGTTGACTCTCTTTTCTCCATTATCCCCTTCCAAGCCTCCTGGCACAGTGCCCTGAGCTGTGTCACAGCCTAACTGATCCCTGAGCTTCCTGCATTCTCTGAATTCCTACCTTCTGGTTCCTACACTCCTTTTTAAAAACATGGGTGTGACAGTGTTTCTAACCCTCCTGCTTGTGTGCTTAGTTGCTCAGTCTTGTCCGACTCTTTGCAACCCATGGACTGTAGCCTGCCAGGCCATGCTATCCATGGGAATTCTCCAGGCAAGAGTACTGGAGTGGGTTTCCATGCCCTCCTCCAGGGGATCTTTCCAACGCAGGGACTGAACCCAGGTCTCCTTCACTGCAGGTGGGCTCTTTACCATCTGAGCCACCAGGGAAGCCCTTGTAAAAGAAACCAGCTCCAATGTCCCAAGACAGAGGGAGGTACTTTCAAATATCTCGGGAAACGAACTAATTCTCCCAGCTCTGGATCAGATGACAATTTTCCGGTCTAACCACTTGTGACAAGAAGGCTGCGGTCATTTAGGAAGAAGGCAGTTGTGGGAGGCAGACTTCTAAAGATGACAGCCCAAGATTCCTGGCCCTTGGTTGTTAATCAAACATGAATCTGTGGAATGCTGAGAAGGGATTCTGATAATGCAATTAAAATCCCAAATCAGTTAACTTTAAAATACAGAGACGATCTGGGTGGTCCTGACCCAACCAGGTGAATCCTTGAAAGAGGAAGCTTTTTCTGTAGCAGAAGATGGGGGATCAGAGAGAGTCAAAGAAAGAGAAGCATTCAATGTGCTGTTTTGGCTTTGAAGACAGAGGAACCACCTGCCAGCCCATAGACCAGCCCCCAGGAGTGAAGCATGACTCCCCCTAAATTCTGCCAACAACTGAATGAACCTGGAAGAATCATCTTCCTTAGATCTTTCATGTAAAAGCCAGCCTGGCCAACACCTTCATCTCAGCCCTGTAACACCCCAGGCAGACTACTCACTCGAGCCCACCCACACATCTACCTAAAGGACTGCAAGCTAACTAGGTGAAAAGTACACAGGACCTCTCTCTATTATCTTTGCAACTTTCTGTTAATCTGCATTTTCTAATTAAAACCTTTTTTAAAAAAAAATCCACTTAAAATCTATTTAATAAAACACCTATGACTGAAGATACAAGAAAAAAGTAAAGGGCTGCCAGCTAACGAAGGATCTGGGTTTAAGCCACTGCGTTTGTGGCAATGTGTCACAAGGCAATAGGAAATGAGTTCAGCACAGCCGCTTTCTCTGCATGTCTCATGGTGGGGGCAGCGAGGGCTCCCTGGAGGCCAGGATATCCTGAGTGGACAATTTCCTCAGTAGCTGTTCCACCCACCAACCCATGTACCTCTATCTGTCCTTCATCACTTTCTCTGCCCTGTATTAGATTCACTTGGAGCTTCACAGACCTTTCAAAAACGAGCCTAAGAACTGTAATTACTTTTCTCCTAATCTAGATATATTTCTGGAGAAGGCAATGGCACCCCACTCCAGTACTCTTGCCTGGAAAATCCCATGGACAGAGGAGCCTGGAAGGCTGCAGTCCATGGGGTCGCTAAGAGTCGGGCACGACTGAGCAACTTCACTTTCACTTTTCACTTTCATGCATTGGAGAAGGAAATGGCAACCCACTCCAGTGTTCTTGCCTTGAGAATCCCAGGGACGGGGGAGCCTGGTGGGCTGCCATCTGTGGGGTCATACAGAGTCGAACACGACTGAAGCGACTTAGCAGCAGCAGCAGCAACAACAGATATATTTCAGATTGCCAAAGTCTAGTCTTTCCACATCATCTTTCCCACACATCCTTGTATATGCTTGTAATAAGCTTCCTAAATCAATATCAACTCCTCCCACTACCCCATCCCCCACTTCTGTCCTTTCTCTCTCTGCCTCCCCACTCCAACACACACACACATACACACATACTGATGACCACATAATGTTTTTATCACCTTTACTTCTTAACTGAAAGGAAATAAATGACAATTTTCAATAAGAAAATAAAAAAGCACCCATCCTTAATCACTATCCACACTGTTTGCCAATTATGGTTTCTGAACATTTGGAATCACTTAGAGAAAAATCTGAATCCCAGATGCCTTATTTAGTGGCTAAATGACAACTCTTGGTCTCAGTTTTATCATCTGCCAAATGGGTAAGTAACATCACATACCTCATAGCTTTGCTATGCATGCATGCTTGCTAAGTCATTTGCGTCCAGCTCTTTGCAACCCTAAGGACCAGAGCCCGCCCAGGTTCCTTAGTCCATGGGATTCTCCAGGCAAGAATACTGGATTGGGTTGCCATGCCCTCCTCCATGGGATCTTCTCGACCCAGAGATCGAACTTGCATCTCTTACGTCTTTTGAATTGGCAGGCGAGCTCTTTACCGCTAGTGCCACCTGGGAAGCCCAGCATTCCTATGAGGATTGCTTAAATAAAGCCCACAGAGCTCTCAGCCACTGCTTGGCATGGCACTGAGTAAGTGAGGCCATTACACCCTTACTGTTATAAAGGAAATGGAAGCGTGTGAACCTTTAAAAGTTAGGAATTAGTATAGCTCAGGCTCGCTCAAGGCTAGGTGCCCACAGTAGTTCAGTTTGGCTTGGGTTTTGAGTTTAGCCTAAACAATTTTCGCCCTGGATCTGAGTCCATCTTTCTACCATATAAACATTACCAAGCAACATCCAGCTAGTCATTTTTGAGTTACACCTACAGACATAGGATGGTGAGGATCTGAGAAAGGGATGCGGATAGGAGCCAGCGTCACCATCTCTTCTGTCTTGTGCATTCCAGAGCAAAGCCCAGGATCCTGAGTGCTAGAAGCACACAAATAAGCCTGCAGCCAGTCAGGAGCTGCGCCTGTAGGCCGTGACTACCCTCTCCCTGCAGGAGGTCGGAGCAGATTACTGAGGACGTCAACAGCAAATCACCAGAGATTAAATGGACACAAAAGTGCAGAGTGAGCCAGTAATTTCTCTGCATCTGATGTTCAAAAGAAAGAGATTGAGGACACAGAAAATGCAGTAGAATTTGACATGGTACAAGGGGCCTTTGCTACCAGCAGCTCTTGGGACCTGGGCAGAATCTAAGGCACACTGTGGTCCCAAGTGCTCTTAGCCTGGCAGCGAAACTAACATGCTTAATATCATACTCACCACCTCACTTTTGTTACTTTGATTTTTCCTACCTGAGCCTAATCAAGGGAACTTTGAGCTGGAGGGCTCTTATATCATTTTCAAGGATTTGGAGTAAGTTAGAGCTACCTTTCAAATTCAAGTCCTGGGTGTATTATTTTAATAATGGTATTAAACTCTCTGGTTCCCATTTGTTCTTTGAAACATGAGAACAAGTGATTCCCCCATGGAGGTGTCAAGATTAATCGAGAAAACACATTAATGGCACCTAGCGCATTGCCTTCGACATGATACAGTAGGTGCTTGCCAAGTGGTAAACATCAGCTTGCAGGGTTGCATTTCACACCAGGATGAAAATTTCCCCCAGAGGCAAGTGAGGGCATCGTTGGTGTTGTTTAGTCGCTCAGCCGAGTCCGACTCTTTTGCAACCCCATGGACTGTAGCCCACCAGGCTCCTCTGTCCATGGGATTTCCCAGGCAAGAAAACTGGAGTGGATTTCCATTTCCTTCTCCTGGGGATCTTCCTGACCCAGGGATCAAAGCCTCGTCTCCTGCACAGGCAGGTGGATTCTTAGCCACTGAGCCAGCAGGGAAGCCCTAATGAGCGGGTAGGTTTGAGTAGATAAAACCCTCTGAACCCACACTGGCTCCACGAGTGGACTCCAAAGGCAAAGCTGTTCTGGAACTTTGGGTTGGGTTAGAATGGTGGGAAATGCACGCTGCCTTCATTGAATAAAAGGGGGAAGGGAGGGAGAAAAGAAATGGGAGCGCTTCATTCTGCAGACAAGCTGGAGAGTGATTCCAGGGCTTGAGAATTACCCAGACTTGCCCAGTGTCTGCCACCGTGTAGGGACAAAATAACAAGACTGAACATGCCCACATCAGTGAGAGTCCAGTGGTCTTGTCAGCTCACTGGAGACTTGTGTACATGTTACCCGGAAATCCTGCGGTGGGTGGGCAGGGTCTAAGAACACCCGGCGGCACCTCCACTTCTGGGTATTAAATGCTCCAAAGTGAGCAGGCAGGTACCATTCATCTCAGGCAGGAGGTCTTCACCTGGGGTTTGCAATCATAAATTTGGATGGAGGGTGGGAAAAAAAGTACATCTCTAATTTTCCCATACCTCTAACTGAAATCTAGCATTTCCATCCATTTATGGGTGCAGACAACAAGCTGCAGTAGAATCAGCGGTGCCTGAGACTTTATCCCTGATACGATCAAAGACATTTTCCTATCACATCATGCCTGTTGTAGATATCACAAAATAGCAATTATGCTCTTTGTGGCTTAAAATTAGACTCATTATTAGGCGCACCGCTAGAAAGTGTTACCTAAGGTGTTAAAAAAAAAAAAAAAAAAGAAACAGATCCATCAATAGTATCAGTCTCTCAGTCGTATCCGACTCTGCAACCCCACAGACTATAGCTCACCAGGCTCATCTGTCCATGGGATTCTCCAGGCAAGAATACTGGAGCGGGTTGCCATTCCCTTCTCTGGACTGGCTCTCCTGCATTGCAGGTGGATTCTTTACCATATGAACTAAAGAGACAGAGCCATTACTATGTCACAAATTTGTTTTTGCAACATTGTGATGAATAAATAGTGTAAGCATAATTGGTTTCTTCTTTAATCTAAGGTATTTTATTTTTTTCTTTAGAAATGATTTTCTGAGAAAAGGTCTATAGCGGGGGTCCCCATTCCCCGGGGCCACAGATTGGTACAGTCCGTGGGCTGTTAGGAACCAGACCGCACAGCAGGTGGAGCGTCGCCGCGAGCAAGCGAAGCTTCATCTGTATTTACAGCCACTCCCAATGCTCACATTATTGCCTGAGCCCGGCCTCCTGTGAGTCAGTGGTGGATTAGAACTCTACTGCATTGGAATCATCCTGAAACCATCCTTACCTTACCCTCCCCCGCAACCCCCATCCACGGAAAAACTGCCTTCCACACACACACACAAAAAAACCAGTCCCTTGTGCCAAAAACGCTGGGGCCCACTGGTAAACAGGGCTCACTAGACTTCCAAGTGGCCCATGACTTAAGTGGGGGATAATGAACCTGCTGCCTATGAGCCCAAAGCATCAGGATCCAGCCCTGCAGAATATGCCCTGCCATGAGAAAAAGTGATCCCTAAGGAAGAGGGTATGCTCTGCACCCTGGGGAGGGTGAGAAATCCTACAAGGGAAGGAATAAATGGAATTGACTTGATGGAGCACCCACTTCATGTCACATACTTTTTTTTTATCTTTAATTTTTTATTGTATTTACTTAGTTCTGGCTGCATCGTGTCTCCATTGCTGCATGCTGGCTTTTCTCCCGCTGTGGCCAGCAAGGGCCACTCTCTAGGTGCAGTTCCCACTGCGGCGGCTTCCCCTGCTTCGAAGCATGGGTTCTAGGGTGCTTGGGCTTCAGTAGCTGTGGCTCACGGGCTCAATCGCCCTGTGGCATATGCAATCTTTCTGGACAGAGATCAAACCTGTGTCCTCAGCATTGGCAGGTGGATTCTTAACCACAGGACCACCAGGGAAGTCCTGTACTTTATTGAAATCCTGTAATCCCTTAGAACAACCTCATGAAGTGAGAACAAGTTCTCCCATTTCACAGATGGGGAAACTGTGACTCAGAGAAGTGCAGTCATCCTGCTAGGAAGCGAAGGCTCTATTACAGCTCTCACCCAGGTTAGCTTGACTTTCGACTCCCTGACCATGGCCGTGACAGTGACCTGAAACTGTCACATGAATGAAGAGGTCAGTGCATCCACCAGAGAAGAAGCCACCTTGGGTGGTCTTGGCGGCCCACCACCTAGAGTGCCCTTCATGAGAACCTGCTCGGAGGAATCCAGCTTCAGCACCTTCAGCTCCTTGGCAGCAACCGCTCTGAGACGTGCCCTGCCGGGCCTCTCCCAGGGATGGAGGAGGGTGGGGCCGTTCCTGCCGGGAAGCACAGGTCTCCTCGGATGGACAATCCGCCTACAATCCAAGGCTTCCCCTATCCAAGTACACCCTTCCCCCCGCCTCCGTCCTTCACAGATGCAGACCGGCACTGTGGTCTGAAGGCTCTGTGGCCTCTTCCTGCTCCCTCTCCCCTTCATCCTTCACAGGTATTTCCTTCAGTTACTTGGATGCCTGCTTCCATCTTGATGCCTGTCTTGCAGGATCTGAATGAATGCAGCCCCCAAGTCTGGGAAAAGTTACAACCCTACCTCCCTCTGATGGGCAATCAAAAGAGAGTGTGTTTCTTGTGACAGATCCATAGGCCAAGGAGGGACACTCAGTGTCTCCTTCTAAGGACCATTACATGAAAAGTCCAAGAAATACATGTGGCAGGCGGCAAGGCTGTTAAGGCTGGAAAGAGGGTCATTATATTAAAAGTCAAGATAACGGTTATGCTGATGAAGAATATTTTGGAGAGGAGGCATGAAAGGGGATTCCTGGGGCGTTGGTAATGTTTGGTTTCTTGAGCTGGGTGCTGAATACTCATAGATGCTTGTTTGGTGATGTGAACTTCATGGAGTTCACTTGTGATCAGTGTAGTATACTATCCATCTATTTTTGCTCATTAAAAAGTTAAATACAAACAAACACGAGGTAGAGGGACTTCCCTGGCAGTCCACTGGCTAAGACTTTGCCTTCTAATGTAGCAGGTGTGGGTTCAATCCCTGGTCAGGGAGCTAAGATCTCATATGCCTCATGGTCAAAAAAGCAATATATCAAACAGAAGTAGTATTGTAACAAATTCAATAAGACTTTTAAAAAGATCCACATTAAAAAAAAAAAACTAAAAATCTAGGTGGATTTGCAAAGCAGAAATAGAGACACAGACATAGGAACATAAGGACATCAGGAGGGTAGCGGGGTGGGATGAATTGGGATTGGCATATATAAACTTGCTGTTGTTGTTTATCACTAAGTTGTGTCTGACTCTTTGGCAACCCCATGCGCTGTAGCCCACCAGCTCCTCTGTCCATGGGATTTCCCAGGCAAGAATACTGGAATGGGTTGCCATTTCCTTCTCCAGGGGATCTTCCCAACCCAGGAATCGAACCTTCCTCTCCTGCATTGGCAGGCGGGTTCTTTACCACTGAGCCACGAGGGAAGTCCCATTTATGCACCATTATGTATAAAATAGATAACTAATGAGAACCGATTATATAGCACAGACAACTCTACTCAATGCTCTTTGGTGACCTAAATGGAAAGGAAATTCAAGGAAGCAGGGATATATGGATACACATGGCTGATTCACTTTGCTGTACAGCAGAAGCTAACACAACTCTGTAAAACAGCTACACTCCAATAACAGAAAGACCTAGGTATATTTCTAGTACTTAGCACCTCTCCCAGTGAGGTGAGATTTGAGGGACTGTTCTCTGTATATACAGCTTCCCTGGTGGCTCAGATGGTAAAGTGTCTGCCTGCAATGCGGGGGACCCGGGTTCAATCCCTGGGTCAGGAAGATCCCCTAGAGGAGGAAATGGCAACCCACTCCTGTATTCTTGATGGGAAAAGCCCATGCACAGAGGAGCCTGGTAGGCTACAGTTCATGGGGTTGCAAAGAGTCAGACACGACTGAGCAGCTTCACTTTCCTTTCCTTTCTCTGTATACAGGATGCAATGTATTCATTAAATGGGGAGTGGGTACTTTGCACAGTCCACCAAGAGCTCTGGAGAACCCTGATGTGAACTTGACTGTGGTCCTTAAAGAACCTTAAGGCTATTTATCTTGGGGTCCGGAGTTGCTAACAGAGGTTCTAGACTTATCTGATATATATGCCCTTTATAGCCAAACGTCGGTTGAATAAATAAATGACTTACTTATATCTTGACATTTTGGAGATGTCAGAAAGAGAAGAAATAGGGAGTTCTACAATCCCCGGTATTGCCTGTGGCAGGATTCAGCGCTTGACTTTGAAAGCATGATGTGTGCCTCGCCGAGAGAATGAATCTTCCCCGGGTGGAGGGATGTGGATATATGTTTGACAAATCAATTCCGTTCTCTGAGAAGGAGAAGGGAGACTCCCACAGGGGTCAGGCAGCTCAATTACCAGAGGCAAAGCAGGGTGGCGGAGGTCTTGCAGAATAAGGCGGCCCCTCGTGCCCACGGCTGCACAGGGACTGGCTAGCGTCACCTGGTCGGCTGGGCACCACTGCAGGGAGCCTCTGAAATTAATAACATCCTCACCTCCAGCAGCGGGGCCAGCCTCCACCCTCATTCTCTCAGGTTCAGAAACACCTCAAGGCTAAAAAGCAAGCAGTGCTCTGCTAAAGAGGAAAAATGCCCCCACTGGGTCCTGGGAGCCCGGACAACAGTTGCCTTTCTCTTGTTATTCAGGGGACCATCTGCCCCAGGGGCCCTCTCCCGCCAGTGCCCATGACTGGGATCATTTACTCTTCCTCGCAGGCAGAGGGAGCTAGCACTGTGGTACCCAGGGAAGTCATAGAGAATACAGTTTCCGCTCAACAGCAGCACAAAAGAGGTAATGAATGTAAGAATTAGGAGTATGGGATAAAAATATTCTAGGGTCTTCCCTGATGGTCCAATGGCTAAGATTCCATGCTCCCAATGCAGGGAGCCTGGGTTCAATTCCTGGTGAGGGAACTAGATCCCACATAGGCCACAACTTTAGTTGCATGCAGCAACTAAAAGCTGGCTGAATAAATAAATAAACATTATATATATATATATATATATATATATAAAAATTCTACCACTCAGTAGCAATATAATTGTAGGCAAATTTTTCACCTCTCCAAGCCTCCATCTTATCATTGAGTACCATAAGTATTTGTCATAGTACTTAGTTCAGAGAATTGTGAGATTTTAGTTAATATGTAGAGAATGCCATAAAAAAGTACAAGTGATAGACATCAGCTGTTACTACTGCAGTAATCATCAGTGTGTGTGCATGCTACGTCACTTTAATCGTGTTGGATTCTTTGTGAATCTTGGACTAAAGCCTGCCAGGTTCCTCTGTTCATGGGATTCTCCAGGCAAGAATACTGCAGCACGTTGCCATGCCCTCCTCCAGGGGATCCTCCCGAATCAAGGATCAAACCCACATCTCTTATGTCTCCTGCATTGGCAGGTGGGTTCTTTACCACTAGCACCACCTGGGAAGCCCCCATTAGTGATACCAAATATTTCTTGCTCTTTGTATTCAAGTACATGTCACATGGTAGATTTCCCCAGAAAGGTAAACTAGCCACGTGACTTGTTTTAGTCAATGAAATATATCACGTCTCCTCCAGGCAGAAATTCTAAAAGCTGGTATGCAGTTCACCCATACTACTTTCTTCTTGGAAAACATGGAAACATAGAGATGAAGCTTCCCTCAGTCTGAGGGCTTGAGTGGGGAAGAGAAAAAGCCAAGATCCCAGCCCACCTTAGGCAGACCTGCAGTAAGAACAAGAAATACACCTCCACTGAAACATCACACTTATTTGCTGCTTTGACATCATCTCATCTTTTCTACCTAAAGAAAAAAAGGGGGGTGGGTGGATAAAGGGACTTCCTGGTGATCCAGTGGTTGAGAATCTGCCTTGCAATGCAGGGAACGTGGGTTCAGTCCCTGGTTGGGAAACTAAGACCCCGCATGCCACAGAGTAGCTAAGCCCATGAACCACAACCAGAGAGTCCACGTGCCAGATTCTCCTTGATGCAACTAAGACCCAGCACACACATATATATATGTGCGTATACATATATGTATATATATGGTACCTAATGCTATCCCACGTGGCATTAATGGTAAAGAATTCACCTCCCAATGCAGGAGATGAAGGTTCGATTCCTGGGTTGGGAACATCCCCTGGAGAAGGAAATGGCAACCCATTCCAGTATTCTTGCCTGGGAAATTCCATGGACAGAGGAGCCTGATGGGCTGCAGTCCATGGGCTCACAGAGTCAGACATGACTGAGCAGGGACACACACATGATATCACAGCCCTCCAAGACATGGAGTTAACCTGGATTCGAGGGGGTCAGTCTACAAAAAGGAGACCATCACTGGAGGCTGGAAGGGGCCACCCGTAAGGTGCAGGGCTGAAGCACGTGGTAAAAGTGCCACCTTTGCTAATCCAGAATACAGGTAATACGTTACAGCTCCAGAGAGGTAAGTTATGAGATGAAATTTTCATTTTGATTGCTTTGGCTTCATTTGATGAGGTGATACAAGAAAGCAGCTCAGAAAAGCAGCAGCCAGGGACTTCCCTGGTGGTCCCGTGGTTAAGAATCCGCCTTCCCATGCAGAGGACACAGGCTCCATTCCTGGTCAGGGAACTAAGATCCCACACACCTTGGAGCAACTAAGAGCACACGCTGCAACTACTGAGCCCAGGCACCGCAACTAGAAAGTCTGACCACCGCAATAAAGGGCCCACCCGACGCAATGAAGATCCCACATGTCGCAACTAAGACCGGACGCAGCCAAATAATAAAAAAAAATAAACAAATACTTTAATAAAAAAAAAAAAACCTGAAATGGGGTGTGTTTTAAAAGAGAAAGGAAAAAAGAAAAGAAAACAGCTAGTTTGCCAGCAGGAAGGACTAGAAATGCAAAGTCCCGAAATTCGGAGACTTGTAGATTTAGAAGAGTAAATATTAGAGATAAAACCGAGAAGTACAAAAGCCCATGAAGACTCTGCAGCAAGATCAGATCAATAGTTCAGCCTCACACCCACTGCTGATGTTTATGAACACCCTTACAACTATGCTTGGAACCCCAGCTCCACAAAGGGGAACACAAGAACTTCTGCATCTGGGGTTTGGAGGATGTGGCCTCACTCTGTCCCACGCCCAAGTCTAAGACCCAGGGTCCTCCCAGAAACCTGGCCTGTATTCCTATCTTGTCCCACCTCCTGTCTCACAATTCTCAGTCCCTGTCTTGGCTCTTTGTCCACAATTCCAGCTTTTATAGCTCCCTGCCTTGCAAACTCCACCCTGGCCTTCTAGGGGTCTTTTCTGGAGCCCTGATCCTAATGGTTCTGTCTCCCCAGCTCCTGTCATGCCACTGGGATCCGGCAAACCTGAGTCTCTGGATATGACCCTGCCCGAGCAGTCTTGAATCTGTGACATTTGCCTGTAAGTCTTCAACATGCTCCCGACTCTGTTGTCTTTCTGGGCTTTCTCTAGTGGTCGTAGGGCAAGGACTGGCCAGTTTACAAGCCACAAGTGAGCAAGTGTCCCATTGTCAGGGAAGCATGCCTGCATGCATTCTGTCGCCTCAGGCATATCTTTGCAACCCTATGGACTGTAACCCTCCAGCTCCTCTTTCCATGGGATTCTCCAGGCAAGGATACGGGAGTGGGTTGCCATGCCCTCCTCCAGGGGATCTTCCTGACCCAGGGATCATACACGCATCTCTTTGGCAGGAGGGCTCATCACCACTGAGCCACCAGGGAAGCCCGTTGTTAGCACAAGGATCCTTGATATTTGGCCACTCAGGGCCATGGGTCTGGGGCAGCATTACTTTCACAGCTTAGGTTCGCCTTGCTCATATTTAGGACTGACTTCTACTCTATTCCCCATGGTTTCCCTCCTGGTATTTTTTTTTTCCCTTCCTATCTCCACAAAACATTAGTTTGCAAATGTCCCATTTTAGAGAGCTTTTCATCTTTAGAAAAACCCACAGTTCTGTTCTCATGAACCTGGAAGTTAAAATGTAACAGCCATGTTCCCAGCCGTGTGAGAAATGACATCTGATGCATCGACATTCAGTCCGCCTGGCTCACACACCTGCACAATTGCCAATTGTTTAATTTTTCCTCCCAATCAGGAGAAACCTGAGAAAAGACACCTTAACATCTGCTGGGCTTTCAGGCAACTCATTATAGGAATTCAGCACCTGGGTTGCCTGTGGAGTCTCTGCTCAGTTTTCCCCAGAAAGAGAGTTCCTAGGGGGCTCTACACTCATCTATTCATCAGACAATTGATACAGGCAAATCTCATAAATGTCAAAGGAAAGTGCATCCAAGAAGCTTCTTTTACTACATTTTTTTAAAGATTTTTTTTTTTTTTTTTGCTGTGGATCATTTTTGAAATCTTTATTGAATTTGTTACAATATTGTTTCATGTTTCTGGATTTTTGGCTGCAAGGCACAGGGGATAACAGCTCCCTGACCAGGGATCGAACCCACACTTCCTACACTGGCAGGTGGAATCTTAACCACTGGACCACCAGGGAATTCCCACTATATTTTAGCGACAACAAAGATCATTCTTAACAATGTATGAAAGGGAATAACATAGCAAGTATTTATTTAGAAAGAAGAAGAGACATAGAGAAAGAATGTGGGAGGAATGGGGAAGGAGGAGAGACAGATGGGGGAGGAAGGAAGGGAGGAGAGAAGAAGGAGGAGAGAGAAGGGGAGAAGAAGAAGCTAAACTGGGCTGAGCAAGCTGTCCACTGGCGTGTACTCATGAAAGGTTCTAGACTGTGCAATGCAGAACCACAGGCAGACCATGTGAAGAACACCCCAAGGGATGAGAGTCCACTGCTGTCATCAAGCTTGCAGTCACATGGTGTGGCAGGGCCAGGAAACATATCTTGTGAATGAATCACAGGGCCATTAAAGAGTGAAGACCCCCTAGATAGGTGAGACTACACATTGGCTCGGCCCCATAAATATTAGCAGTTCTGTACACCATAGAGAACTGCGGGCCATAGGCTTCATCACACTGTTGGAATGTGATACCAATAAAATCTTATAACTGTTAATAAATTTTCATCATAGGCAAGTGTTCTGGACAACAAAGTTATTGTCATATTATGCAGTTGGCCCAGAGTTAAGCACACGTTTCTATCTGAAATAAGTCAGTATAAAATCTTTTACAACATATTACCTTGAACAACAACCATAACAATTTTTCTCGTATTTGTGACCATTGAATGAATATAATTTAAAAATAAAACTTTTCTGCTTTCCTCTGTGTAAACTGCCTACTCCTCACCTCACCCCACTCAAAAAAAAAAAAAAAAAACAAAACCTCTAAATTATCAAGGGGATCTTTCAGCTGAATTATTCCCAACGCTGTCACCTGCCATTATGAAAGTGAATGTGTCAGTTGCTCAGTCATGACTGACTCTTTGAGACCCCCAGGCTCCTCTGTCCATGGAATTCTGCAGGCAGAGTAATGGAGTGGGTTTCCATTTCCTCCTCCAGGGCATCTTCCCCACCCAGGAATTGAACCCAGGTCTCCTGAATGGCCACTAATCTGCAAATGTCCTCACGTCTTTCAACTATCCAACATAAGTTTACATTGAAACGCAATAGTTCATACCACAAAAGTAAGCCTACATGGAATTTTTAAAAAGGACTTCGAACAGTGTAATGCCATTAAGTGGTTTTGAAAATGGAGTGGACAAACCAATCAATCAACAAAGAAATTAAGAAATGAATTAGCGGCATCCCTGGTGGTCCAGTAGCTAAGACTCCACCCTCCCAATGCAAGGGGCACTGGTTGGATCCCTGATCAGGGAACTAGACCCCACATGCCCCAACTAAGAGTTCACATGCCGCAACTAAAAAGGTTCCACATGCTGCAATGAGGATCAAAGATCCTGAGTGCCATAACTAAGACCCGGCACAGTCAAATAAATTAAAAAAAAAAAAGAAAAAAAAAAGGAATTAATACAAGAGCCTGAAATCCAATAGGAAAGAAGTGAGAAAATGTGAATTGGGAACATTATCAAACTCTACTTTCACCGTAGGATCAGAACATTTATTATTAATTTTTTATTAAAAATTAAATTGTCACTGGACCAGTTGGTCTTAAGTTCTACATGATTTTTGCTTGTGCATGTGGAGAGAATGATTTCCAGAAACACACTCCTGTTGACCCCACAGAGTATGGTGTAAACAGATTGTGCTGGTGGTGTTGAGAAGTTGGCTTCTTGCCATTTCGTATGAAGGCAGTGAAAAAGACTGCTAGGGAGTCAGAAATTATGTGTTAGGTACAATTTTTAGTTCTCTGGATATGAAATACTCACTACTCTATATTTGAGGACTCACATGTGAGTCTTAATGTAGAAAGATGGAAAAAGACAAAATAATAAGGCACATCTAATAGTGTGCTAGTTTTGAGGTGTAATCTAATGTAATCTGATTATTTTATAATTTATCATGTTTTTTTAAAAGGCTTGATAAGTAGGCTATTTTTTTCTTTTCTATCCAAGTCTGCCCTCTTGTTCTCCCTCTTGTTCTAAACAGGAAGAACAATCCTGATGATTATGAATGAGAATACATAGTCCCTGGTGGGATCATGGCTTCTAATTCTATTTCATCCCATTCATAAACCACCCTAGGTAAGTTACCGGTTGAATACAAGTACTGAATTATTCAGTGGAAAGTGCATGGAAATGTCCTGTGAAATAAGGAGAGCCTATAATATGCATTTAGTATTCTTTCAATCAACTGTCCTATGTCATGTCTACCTAATCCTCTCCCTACCTTCAGCTCAGCAAGCCCTTCAGCTTACACACACACACACACAAGCACACAAACTCATTCTAAATAATCCCTCTCTGCCTCAACACAAGGAAGTCTTCTTTAACATACCTCATTCCATAATAAAATCCTTGTCAGAGCTATTTTTAAAATAAAGGACTGCTTTCAAGGAAAAATTATAAATAAGACCTCATTAATCGAGACCCAGCCTCAGTAATTTCACATATGTAAGAAGAGTGTAAAAAAATGCCATATCTGATCCCTTATGAGCACAAATAATCTCCACTCTTATCACAGTCATCCTTCTATCCTAAGGGTATGGGTGGCCCATTTCTAAAGCAGGTGTATTTTAAAGAGTTTGGTTTACATGGTTCCAACTTAAAATGAATTAGCAAATGAAATCCAGGGATACATCTGAGTAAGAAAGAGGGCTACAAATGGCATGAGGCTTGATTGAAAACTGTAAGATACATTTAAACAATTTTGCTCTGCACTTTCCATTAGTGTTCAGAGAATAGATTCATCTCACAAATGGAAGAATGGAAAGAGTAGGGTGATGATCTGCCTAGAGGAAGAGATAGAGGTAGAGATAAAAGGCCAGTGTTTGGGAGTCAAGAAGAAAGGAGGAAGGTGGAAGGAGGAGGAGGAAGACCATGTTGGAAGAGGAAAGAGACAGAGGGAAGAAGAAGAAAATCAACATTTTAAATATCTGTAGGAATAATTGTATTAGAAAACAAACCCATGAAGCCTTCAGTGGGGCCCAAGGCTACAGTGTACAGGGTGCTTGCAGCATCCTGCACTCTCATGTAGCCAAAAGTAGGGTGTCCTCTGCTCACGGTGATGGTCCTTGAATGGAAAACAGTGTAAACTCCAAGTTCCTCTTGGAGTCCTGCAGGCTAGGGGCCCTGATATGCAGGTGAACATCAGCGCTGGAAGGGACTTGATGGTCCTGACTCCTCCCTGGTCTACAGTCATTGTTGTTCAGACGCTCAGTCGAGTCCGATTCTTTGCAACCCCAGGACTGCAGCTCACCAGGCTTCCCTGTCCTTCAGCATCTCCCAGAGCTTGCTCACACTCATGTCCATTGAGTCAATGATGCCATCTAACCACCTTTGTCCTCTGTCATCCCCTTCTCCTCCTGCCTTCAATCTTTCCCAGCACCAGGGCCTTTTCTAATGAGTCGACTCTTCACATTAGGTAGCCAAAGTATGGGAGCTTCAGTTTCAACATCAGTTCTTCCAATGAATATTCAGGATTGATTTCCTTTGGGATTGACTGGCTGGATCTCCTTACAGTCCAAGGGACCCTCAAGAGTCTTCTCCAACACCACAGTTCAAAAGCATCAATTCTTTGGCACTCAGCGTTCTCTATGGTCCAACTCACATCCATACACGACTACTGGAAAAACCATAGCTTTGACTATATGGACCTTTGTTGGTGAAGCAATGTCTCTGCTTTTTAATATGCTGTCTAGGTTACACTTTCATAAAGAGGAATTATGTCACTGTCATAAAGATATACAATTGCTTCCCTGACCTGCACTTTGGTTATCTCTCCAAGCTCATCTTTGGCCATCTCTCACTTATATTGACTTTGTGTTTTTTCAGTTTCTTCCCAGAGTCAGGTTCTTTATAAGAGCCTTCACCAATGTGTCTCCTTGGCCAAAAAACTGCCCTTCTCTCTCATCCCCTGAGTATCACTTACTTCTTCAGGAATCAAGCATCCTATCAATGGCAAGGCTCTTGTAACTGAAGTCACAGAAACCCCAACGCAATTGGTTTATTTATAACAAAGATGTATTGTAAAACATGAAGTGTTTTTTAGATGAAAATATTACTTTTTAAAATATTTAATTGGTGGATAATTGCTCTACAATGGTTGTGTTGGTTTCTCCTGTATAACAACCTGAATCAGTTATAAGTAAGTATATCTATATCCCCTCCCTCTTGAAGGACAATGGGACAGAAAGACAGACAAAGCAGAGTCATGGATGGCATTGTTGAGGAGCTGAGTTCACCAGCCTGAGAAGTCCCAGGTGGATGCTTTGCCTATTTGGCTCCTTTGTGGTTGCAGATGGATGGTATGGTTCTATTACAGGCAAAACACAAGGTCACAACATCATCCAGAGGAGAGGAAAGCCTCTCTCGGTCTCTGAGTGTCTCTAAGAGCAAGGAAATATTTCTCAGAATCCTCAATCGGACTTTCAATTCTCAGTGACCAGCACTGTGTAACAAACCCATGCCTAAACCAAGCTCCAGCAAGAGAGGGATTACCATGATTGGATTAGTGAAGCGCAGATTACAGGAACAGAATTAAGTCAGCCAGAAAAGAGGATGGTGTCAGACTGGCAACCAACACTGTTTTCTACAACCCCCAAACCCTTGCATGTTTCTTTAGGGGACCTTCTTGTGCCACTGCTATCGATTTTGCCCCCTCAGAAATCTGAATCACAGATTGCAACCGACTATTCACTTATATGCCTGCATGTTATGTTGCTCAGTCATGTCTGACTCTTTTGTGGGCCCCTGGACTGTAGCCTGCCAGGCTCCTCTGCGGAATTTTCCAGGGAAGAATACTAGAGTGGGTTGCCATTTCCTTCTCCAGGGGATCTTCCTGATCCATGGATTGAACCTGGGTCTCCTGCAGTGCAGGCAGATTCTTTTCTGTCTGAGCCACCAGGAAGCCCAAATCATTGTATAGATGATAGCTATTGGATACATGGGTAATCAATAACTTTCTAATGTAGCCATTCTTTTTCCCATCCTACACTTGGGCGAATTCCCCTTCAAAAAGAATGAAAAGCTTTTCTACCCATCATCATGCTATGGAACAGAGCCAGAACTTAACTTCAGAGGCTCTAAGCTGAATGCTGCATCCAACAGAAATGAGGAAAAGAAGGCCAGTGTTTTAAAAGACCTTCCCAGTGCCCCAGAGTAGCTTGGAACTCTTTTTTTTTTTTTTTAATATAATTTTATTAACATGTCCAAAGACCATTTAAAATATTGAGTACAGACACACACATAATCCTAAGACTTTTATTCAACCTGACTCAAATCTTACTCCGACTTTAGCTTTTTTTTTATCCCAGAAACATTTATATAACAAATTGACCATGATCTTTTGAGGATTCGGTTTACAATCCCAACAAATTAAGGACCCTGAAGAATCAATTATTTTTACTTATCTCCCAGGCTAAAGGGGAGGAAGCCCTACATTTCTGGAACTTTGGCTTGAAACCTCTTGAAAGCATTACAGAAAAGCCAAGGGAATTAGACAATAAGAATTCTTTCAAAACAGTAGGATTTAGAGGATCTTATTACCTACTTTATAATCTTACCTTAAGGCTGTAGAAAGTATTAATTGGAGCAAAGACATCCAAAAGGGAACGTAAGTCATCTACATTGCTGAAATCTGTCTTTTATCTTTTTAATTTGTTATATTGCCTCACCCTTGGCATCTCTTTCAGATAAACCTCCCCAACTCTTGACTCCCTAGTGTATTTCTTTTTCCCCCTCAGGACACCAACAGGAAAAATAAAAAGAGCTGGGCCAAGTGAGTCAATGGCACTTCAAAGTCCATTTCCTGCCCTGTTCAGTGGCTGATCCCTTCAAGAAAAATGGGTTGGAGAACAGAGTAGGCATTAGACACGAAGAAAAACTCCGAAGTATCTCTAGAGCTGCCTTACATAAGGCCTGAATCCCAGCATCCAGTTCTAACTAGAAGCAAGATACTGTTTCTCAATAGAAAGTATGAAAGATTTTAAAGTAGGTTGGAAGCCACTCTGATCAATGAAAGCAGGATGTGCTAATAGCTTCCTGTGGTTCCTCACTCACTGTGCCTGGGAGAACACCCCATCCCACTCACACATTTTTTTTTTTTTTAAGTAATCATCTTTGGCAAAAAAAAAAAAAAACACAAAAACTGATAATCCCATGGAAAATGGCTGGAGGAAAAGGGACTTTTGATCTTCATAAAGGGACCAGAAAGCCAAATCAACCCCTATTTTAAGGAAAATGGGTCTTGGTATAATTTCCTCTCCCAATTTGTAAATGATTTCTCAGTGCATTAGGCTAACACTTAATTCCCTTTTTGCAGAAGATTTCTGAAGGCTATCAAGGGTACTGAAATATTCCTTAAACTGCAGTCCTTGATTCGATCGAAAAATGCCAATTCCTGGGTGCCCCTCCCAGATCCTCTGACTCTGAAGTTCTGAGCGACAGGGCCAAAAATCAGAAACAGCTCCTTGGATAATTCTTATTTATGCTAACATTGGAAGACCAATCAGCATGGCAAATGAATTCGTGGACTTTGGAGTCAGAAAGCACAGGATTTGAAGGCTGTAAGCTTAATAAACAAGAGAAATCAACTCGTACGAGGAAAGGAAATACATTTCATCTTTATTGGTTTAACTAAGTAAACAGGATATTTATGAAGCCTGGTGGCTGCAGAATGTCATGTTCACAAAGATTTTATTGATGACAACCAAGCAACTCTTGGTTCTGTGAAACTGATTTGTGCGCCCTGTCTTTCTCAACTCCTGTCATTTTATAACTTATGAGTTGGGCCCTTCCTTTTGCTTCTCACCTGTTCTGCATGTGTCTAGACAGTAGAGTCTCCAGACTGGACAGGTGCCTGTGAACGATCGTTTGGATTCAGATATTACACCTCACCCATCATTTTGACACTTTTTGACAGATTCTAAACTAAGAAACAGCCAAAGGGTAAGCCTGAGATTGGCACTGGGTTTGACTGGTAGGGATTCCAGAGGCTGTTTTCTGAGTCTGGCTGACACTCAGCAGAGCCAAGGTCCTCACATGGAGTGGTGAACTGGGTTAAAGAAAGGATCTACGTGAGACTTCCCTTGTGGTCCAACGGCTAAGATTCCAAACTCCCAATGCACGGGGCCCAAGGTTCGATCCCTGGTCAGGGAACTAGACTTCACAACTGAAACTAAAGCTCCCCTGTGCCACAATGATGATCAAAGATCTCGAGTGCAGCAGCTAAGACCTGGCTCAGCCACATGAATCAATGCATTTTTAAAAAGAATGGTGCTGGGTATTTCTTAAACTTGCTCTGATTGGAATCAAAGAACACAACCGGAGTCAGCTTAAGCAGGTAATGATGATGATGCCACTGAGGCAGTTCAGAGACTCTGTGAAAATCTAAACAACCAAGCCAATGGAAAGATAGGAAGCCAGGGCTATTGCCAGGTTTTCAGCAAGGAGAGTGGGCCGGTCTTTGTTCCAGGATCCTGGTTTTACTCGACTCTGCTCTCAACACCCACTCTCACAGGAGAAAGATTCTGACGACCTCCCCGCCCATCACTCTCATGGCCTGCTGGAAGGTGTCACACAGTAGAAACTGACATTCTGCAGCCACCAAGCTTCTTGTGAGTGGGGTGGCCTGTTCCAAACAGTAGCCCCAGGCAACCCCTCTGGCACTTACCACGATCTTAAAAAAATACAATAAAATGCAACAGAACGTAAACTCTCAGCAGACTGACAAACTGTTGAGGGAAGACGATCTATGCCTGATTTATCCCGACACCTCCTATGAGGGTTCAGCGCCTGCAAACACTGGGTTTGGACTTGGCCTGTCACCGTTTGAATTGCTAGTCTCCTTACCAAAGTTGCTCATCTGATTTTCAGTATATCTCAACTTGCAAACTACTCTATTCATTTGTAAAATAGCACAGTGCTGGTACTTAATTCTCAGGTTACTGCAAGGATGAAATGTGAATACCTGCATCCACCTAACAAGGCATCACCCGGTGAGGAATTTCTTCACCTCTCAAGCTCAACTGGGAAAACTTGTGTCCACAGCCCAGGAAGAAAGGTACAAATCTCATTAACAGACAGCAGCTGTTATTAACAAAGACTCTTTATTAACAAAAACTCTTTGTTCAACCTGAACCTGCTGAGTGATGAGTAAAATGTCCCTTTAAATCTAAAAGAGATATACCAAGGGTAGATGTCCAGAGTTTCCAAAGAGGCCCCGTAGCAATGAAGACGTCTCCTTGGTGAACTATTTCCAATCTCCCTCCGATGAAGCCTTGACAACCACTCTCACGCTCTGCTTTTGGTTGCGAATTATTCAAATGCTTGACTGGTATAACAGGGTGAGAAATTAGTTGAAATCTTGCTCTCCTCTTCACTCAAGACTCTTCCACTCAAGGCTGGAAATAGAAATAGGGTCTGGAGTTCCACTAAGGGGAAAGTCCCATGGCCACACGAGGAAACTGGAGAGGCCAGAATGTATGTAGGGCACGGGGCCAAGGCTTAGAGCCATGAGGCTTAGAGCCACGCCTGAACTTCAGCAGCATGGGTGTTCTGGAGGTGCATCCCTGGTGCCGACACGCTGAACAGCCCAGCAAGACGTGTCACGGCTGCCCCCAGCTAGCATCCCACCCTTGTTTTGAAAGGAGTATGTAAACTCTTGTGTTTTTATACAGTCCAATGGGGAGACATCCTAAATATCAGACTTTTAAAAATTTATTTTAATTGGAGGCTAACTACTTTACAGTATTGGAATGGTTTTTGCCATACGTTGACATGAATCAGCCATGGGTGTACATGTGTCCCCCATCCCATCCCTCAGGGTCATCCCATTGCACCAGCCCTGAGCACCCTGTCTCATGCATCGAACCTGGACTGCAGGCTCTTGATGACCTCAGCCCGGTGGGGACACAGCGTTCTATTTATAGATATTTTTTCTTGTTATGTGAAACCTATTTTTCAATTGGAAGATAATTGTTTTACAACATTGTGTTTCTGCTATGCAACAAGGTGAATTAGCTACATGTACACATATATCCCCTCACTTTTGAGCCTCCTTCCCACCCCACCCCCGTCTCACCCCTCTGGAGCATGGAGCAGAGCCCCTGTGCTACGCAGCAGCTTCCCACTAGCGTCTATCTCACACACGGCAGTGCATACAGGTCAATGCTGGCCTCCAGTGCATCCCACCCTCTCCTTATTTATGTCACATTTCTTGTACCTCTGCCACGGTGGAGCAATCCCTCCTTGATATATACACATACATCCGTGTGCATGTGTGTGAGTGCACACGTGCACACTCAGTCATGTCTCACTTTTTATGACTCCACGGACTGTAGTCAGCCAGGGTCCTCTGTCCATAGGATTCCCCAGGCAAGAATACTGGAGTGGGTTGCCATTTTCTCCTCCAGGAGATCATCTCGACCCAGGGATTGAACCCATGTCTCTTACGTCTCCTGCCTTGGCAGATGGATTCTTTACCATTGCAGGTTCTGGGCCTGGCAAAGGAGTGTGGGTGTCTTTGAGCATCTCTGGCCTCCCTGATATGACTGGGTCTGTCTACAACAAGACTCAGACTTTTGGTGAGCAGGGATTTCATGCAGAGACCCTGCCCTCATTCAGCCTGCCCTCAGCCTTGGGCTCCACTGGGCCCCCAGCCCCCAGGGTGGCCCCCAGTTACACACCCCCACCATTCCTGCACATTCTGCCTGCCCACCAGCAGCCTCACTCACCGCTCGCTGTTGCAACTCACCCATGGCTCGCTGTTGCTCAGAGCCACTCTGGTCAGCGCAAACAGTCCCCCAGCTCCCTGCAGCCCAAATCGCAAGCCTTCAAACCCACCTGAGGCAACTCTCCCTACTGGACCCCTGAAGAGGGGTGGGCTGGGCGGGGCCTCTCCTGGGCAGGAGAGAACACGTGGGGCCCATTACTCTAGGAGCCCGACACCCTTTGCTGGAATTCCTAAGAGGTGTAGCTGTGTCAGCCGAGGCTCTGGGGGAGTCTGCCTCCCAGACTCACTATTGTATGCAATGCATGTCTATGTGTATTTGTAAATGTGATAGAAGCCACATATATACATCCTAGTGTCATCCATGCTCCGGCCTGCCCCTGATCACTCTTCTCAGGGAGCAACTCCTTCAGCAGCCCCTGCTCAGTGGGCTGGACCAAGCAAAGCACCATGGCTGGGGAGGAGCAGTGACTGAATGCACTAGGTGGCTTCAACCCAACATCCCCCTGCACCTACAACTATGGATGAAGGTAGAATGTGGCTGGAGTGAGCCCATAACTCCTGTTTCCCCCACAGAAAACCAGTAAATCCTGGGCCCTACAGAGAGGATCCAGAGTTTTTAAGGTCCAGAAACAGAAAGCCCAAGAGAGCCATCAGAAAGGGATCAGCAGCAGAAAAGACAGGCAGAGATTAAAAGGGAGGCTCAGACAAGAGCCAGAATAACCAGCCAGGGAAGGCGCAGAACACCAGCATCAGAAAAATAATTCTAACCTGAGATCCTATTAGTTGTATTCATAGTCATTAAGTTTTATGATGATCCAGGCACTGTGCTAAGCCATTTAGATATATTAATCTCACCTGACTCCCTAAACAACCTGGCCAAATAGTATTAAGAACTCCACTCTATAGAAGAAGAAACAGAACACAGAAGTCACCCAAGGCAGCCAGGTGATTAGCAAATGGGGAGGAGGGACCCTGGCTTGGGTGAGGGGGCCATGGGGCAGGGCCAGAAGGAAGGACTGATGCTGAAGGTGAAGTTCCAATACTTTGGCCACCTGATGCAAAGAGCTGACTCATTGGCAAAGACCCAGATGATGGGAAAGACTGAAGGTGGCAGAGGAAGAGGTGGTTAGATAGCATCACTATGAAGGGACATGAATTTGAGCAAACTCCGGGAGATAGTGGAGGACAGAGGGGCCTGGCATGCTGCAGTCCATGGCATCACAAAGAGCTGGACATGACTTAGAGACTGAACAACAGTCAGCACTCGTGACTGTTCCATAAAGTAATCACTATAATCACGTTCCGTAAAGTCATGCCAAACACTGAATTAGTGAACACCAAATTTGCTCCTGAAGGAAATACATTTTCATCAACCAGTCAACACATGTTTTATCTGTTTCTTTTTAAAGATACCTTATTGAATATATGTGTGTGTTAGTCACTCAGTCATGTCCAATTCTTTGTGATCCCGTGGACTGGGGCCCACCAGGCTCCTCTGTCCATGGGATTCTCCAGGCAAGAATACTGGAATGGGTTGCCACTTCCTTCTCCAGGGGATCTTCCACTGGGCCCCCAGCCCCCAGGGTGGCCCCCAGTTACACACCCCCACCATTCCTGCACATTCTGCCTGCCCACCAGCAGCCTCACTCACCGCTCGCTGTTGCAACTCACCCATGGCTCGCTGTTGCTCAGAGCCACTCTGGTCAGCGCAAACAGTCCCCCAGCTCCCTGCAGCCCAAATCGCAAGCCTTCAAACCCACCTGAGGCAACTCTCCCTACTGGACCCCTGAAGAGGGGTGGGCTGGGCGGGGCCTCTCCTGGGCAGGAGAGAACACGTGGGGCCCATTACTCTAGGAGCCCGACACCCTTTGCTGGAATTCCTAAGAGGTGTAGCTGTGTCAGCCGAGGCTCTGGGGGAGTCTGCCTCCCAGACTCACTATTGTATGCAATGCATGTCTATGTGTATTTGTAAATGTGATAGAAGCCACATATATACATCCTAGTGTCATCCATGCTCCGGCCTGCCCCTGATCACTCTTCTCAGGGAGCAACTCCTTCAGCAGCCCCTGCTCAGTGGGCTGGACCAAGCAAAGCACCATGGCTGGGGAGGAGCAGTGACTGAATGCACTAGGTGGCTTCAACCCAACATCCCCCTGCACCTACAACTATGGATGAAGGTAGAATGTGGCTGGAGTGAGCCCATAACTCCTGTTTCCCCCACAGAAAACCAGTAAATCCTGGGCCCTACAGAGAGGATCCAGAGTTTTTAAGGTCCAGAAACAGAAAGCCCAAGAGAGCCATCAGAAAGGGATCAGCAGCAGAAAAGACAGGCAGAGATTAAAAGGGAGGCTCAGACAAGAGCCAGAATAACCAGCCAGGGAAGGCGCAGAACACCAGCATCAGAAAAATAATTCTAACCTGAGATCCTATTAGTTGTATTCATAGTCATTAAGTTTTATGATGATCCAGGCACTGTGCTAAGCCATTTAGATATATTAATCTCACCTGACTCCCTAAACAACCTGGCCAAATAGTATTAAGAACTCCACTCTATAGAAGAAGAAACAGAACACAGAAGTCACCCAAGGCAGCCAGGTGATTAGCAAATGGGGAGGAGGGACCCTGGCTTGGGTGAGGGGGCCATGGGGCAGGGCCAGAAGGAAGGACTGATGCTGAAGGTGAAGTTCCAATACTTTGGCCACCTGATGCAAAGAGCTGACTCATTGGCAAAGACCCAGATGATGGGAAAGACTGAAGGTGGCAGAGGAAGAGGTGGTTAGATAGCATCACTATGAAGGGACATGAATTTGAGCAAACTCCGGGGATAGTGGAGGACAGAGGGGCCTGGCATGCTGCAGTCCATGGCATCACAAAGAGCTGGACATGACTTAGAGACTGAACAACAGTCAGCACTCGTGACTGTTCCATAAAGTAATCACTATAATCACGTTCCGTAAAGTCATGCCAAACACTGAATTAGTGAACACCAAATTTGCTCCTGAAGGAAATACATTTTCATCAACCAGTCAACACATGTTTTATCTGTTTCTTTTTAAAGATACCTTATTGAATATATGTGTGTGTTAGTCACTCAGTCATGTCCAATTCTTTGTGATCCCGTGGACTGGGGCCCACCAGGCTCCTCTGTCCATGGGATTCTCCAGGCAAGAATACTGGAATGGGTTGCCACTTCCTTCTCCAGGGGATCTTCCTGGTCCAGGGATCAAACCTGGGTCTCCTGCAGTGCAGGCAGATTCTTTACAGTCTGAGCCACCAGAGAAGCCCCATAGGATTTATACTTGATTCATTAACATTGAATTCACAGACAACAATAGCACTGTAACCCTGCCTGAACAAGGCTTACCTGACACAAGCATTTTCTCTATAAGACACATCCCAGCCTTTTTGCACTTGGGAACACCAGACAGCTCTTTAGCAGTACGCGTGGCAGCTGTTCGAAACAGCAAAATCACAACCCAAATCACAGAAATGTGGAAAACGTGACGCTAAATACACCATGAAAGAGATCCTCGTCAGAGCCTGAGCAGAAACAACAGAGTGTCACCTTGATCGACCTCAGCCAGGAATGTATGCGTTTGACAACTCAATTTTTTTTTTCAGGTCTATGTATGTCCATAAATGCCTGGGAAAGAGAGAGTATCAATTTGATAATTATAGATGAGTCTTAGCAAGTACAGTAAGTAACATACAAACCTTCAAGTCGTGAACTTTCAAAGATGGAAACACACATTCGCATGTCCAATCATGCACATTTGGAAGCTTGTTCATGTACCTGCAATTCTCTATAAGTGGTGGTGCTTTTGAGCACTTTACAGTCTTATATAAGTAGTGCAGGATGTTTATTTCAAGCCCAGAACCTTCCATCTCTGTCAGATATGAGTGAGATCAAAGCTTGCCCCTCCATCTCCTATTGCTGATGATCCTTCAGCTCTACCGTCTCCCACCTCCTCTCCCTCCTGCAGTCAGTAACTCTTCTTGCCTCTTCACTCAGTGCCAGCCCATGTATACAGCTCTTGTATGGTTTTCCAGCAGTCATGTATGGATGTGAGAGTTGGACCATAAAGAAAGCTGAGCATTGAAGAATTGATGCTTTTGAACTGTGGTGCTGGAGAAGACTCTTGAGAGTCCCTTGGACTGCAAGGAGATCCAACCAGTCCATCCTAAAGGAAATCAATCCTGAATATTCATTGGAAGGACTGATGCTAAAGCTGAAACTCCAATACTTTGGCCAGCTGACGCGAAGAACGGACTCACTGGAAAAGACCCTGATGCTGGGAAAGATTGAAGGCAGGAGGAGAAGGAGACAACAGAGGATGAAATGGTTGGATGGCATCATGGACTCGATGGACATGAGTTTGAGCAAGCTCCGGGAGTTGGCAATGGACAGGGAGGCCTTGGCATGCTTTGGTGCATGGGGTCGCAAAGAGTTAGACATGACTGAGCAACTGAACTGAACTGTACTTTTCATGGTACTGCACTGTAAAATGAAAAATGTTTACTGTGTTTGTTTTTTATGAATTATTTGTGTGAAAATATTATAAACCTATGACAGTAGAGTATTGTATAGCCAATTGTGTTCTTTGGGTACCTAGGCTAACTTTGTTGGACTTAAAAACAAATTGGACTTACAAAGTCACTCTCTGAACAGAAGTCTTAGGCAAGCGAGTTCGCAAGTGTGGAATCAACAAGCCATGACGGTTGACAATAGTTTCTCCACTAGCAGTTCTGCCTTGAGCAGGAGAAGCACCTGAGCCCATTTTCCCATCTGTAAAATGGGGTTACAGTGCCTTCCCCCAAGGTTGCCAGGGAGTATGAGGCTGTTGACTCAGGGAAGCAGGTGAAACGGTTCAGAAAACTTTCACCCCTTTCTGCCTCTCTCTAGATGCATGGAGGATTATCTCTCATCCCTACACTGATGAGAAGCCTCAGCTAGGCTGAGTGATTATTCAAGGTCACACAGCTTAAAAGCATCTGACCCAAGATGCTCCTCAAGGAGGGACTCATTTGAAGTCCCCCAGCCCATTGCCCCGATAACTGCAACATGAATGGACTTGCTTGTGCGTGTTCTTTTTCTTCCCTTCTCCTCTTCAATTCCTCTTCTCTTAGCCCAGGGAGACCGGCCACTGGGAGGAAGAAAATGAGCCGATTAGTCTGGGCTGGGCAAATATTACACAGCAAGCCTGCCGGTAGGGAGTTCATGGAGTCAAGCGTAGGCATTGAATCCCAGCGCATCACAGCACTGAAGTCATCTTCATCTTTTAGCTTCCTTCCAGGCCATTCATTCACCAAATAGACAAATATCTGCATTTTTGTAGATAAAAATGAATGCAGAAGGAGCCATTTCCAAAGATAGATGACTGTCCTTTTTCCTTCAGCAAAGTTTAAAAAGGTAAAAATTATCATATTATGGGCTCAGTGGTCATGGAGAGAAAATGAGGCCACTGCTCAACGGGGGAAATTGCTCTCCTTGCTCAGGAATGTTTTAGCATTAAATTAACTCTCCTATCTCCTGCCTGCTAATAGGAAAGCTCTCACCTCTCTGTTTGGCAGGGGATCTACATTTGCATTTAGATGGAGCTGTTGTAAAGATGGCCCTGCACAGAGGCCTCCATCCCTTATTTACAATAGCAGCCGAGTGATAAAATGATTATCACATAAGAGGTTGTTTCACTGGTTTTGATAGAGCCAGAACCAGAATGGGAAAACCTGTCATGTGAATTAGTCAATGAAGGGAAAGGATAGTTTTTCCACCTGGTGAGAGTTCTGTGGCCTCTTTGACAACCCTGAGGCATGCTAGCTCCCCGCTGTCTGACAGAACACAGCTGTCCAGACACTTCTTGTTGTTTAGTTGCTAAGTCGGGTCTGACTTGCGACTTCATGGACTGTAGCCTGCCAGGCTCCTCTGCCCATGGGATTTTCCAGGCAAGAATACTGGAGGGGGTGCCATTTCCTTCTCTAGGGGATCTTCCTGACCCAGGGATTGAATCACGTCTCCTCCATGGGCAGGCAGCTTCTCTGCCACTGAGCCAGCAAGGAAGCCCTGCCCAGACACTAGCTTCCTGTAAAAAGGCAGCAGAGGCTGCTGCTTCTTATGCTCCTGCTGCTTCCTGGACAGATTCCACATTACAGTTTGCAGATCTCTTCACATCTCATAGCGGAAGGCAACATGCGGATTGTTGTTCCCAGTTTTCGGACGAGCAAACTGAGGCTTGGAGCTGAGGTGCAATGATTCTCCCTTGGCCATACGGAGAGAATGAGAGTTTGAGAGCAATTCTAATCCCAACATAATGCATGATCTTTTACCAACACACCTCCTTAATCATCCATCCATCCCTCCTCCTCCCAGCGTCTTCTTAAGCTCCTTCTGAAGCTCCTACTTCAGCGGGATCCAGAGAAAAACCGTTCTGATTTCTGCAGTTCATTGTGTGACACTAGGTAGCTCCTCCTACACTCGCACCTTTTTCTAGTCTCAAAGTTTTTATCTATAAAAGTTAAAGATTTGGACAAATGTATCAGTAAGAAAAGATTCCATCTCCTGTATAAGTGTTGCGGCTTGTTCCAACATACAGGAGCCTGTCCAGCAGACTAAGAAAATGTTCAGCTGTCAAGGGAATGAGTCCATTCCAAGCTCCAGAGCTGTGTTTCTCGGGCTTAAGCTGCCATCAGAATCACCTGAAGGGCTTGTTAAAATCTCTTGCTGGCTCACAGAGATTCAGATTCTGTAGGTCCAGGACAGAGCCCAAGAATTTAGACTACTAACATGATCCTGGGTAACTCTGATGCTGCTGGTCAAGAGATAGCACTTTGAGCATCACTGCTTTAGACCTAAGCAGGAAGGACTCTGACTTGTCACTTCTTGAGCCATCACTAGAGCCTTGTCCATTTCTGCTTTTCCCTCACCTGTGATGACATTAGATGGTACAAGCCCAACCAATGAGACATCTCACCATCCACATGCCCTTATTGGCTAGGGAAATAATGACCACAGCAACTGACCACACCAACAGATGGGCAACAGGTGAGGTAGTGGTCTTGCAACGTTTCAGTGGGAAAATTCTTACTATTAATACTTTGCAGAAACTATAAAACCAAGTAAAGCACAGTCTTTGGAAAGCTGGTTGTCTGTCCTGTACTAAACAGCAGTATAACTTCCCTCGATCTGGTGATAGATTCAAAAAGAGACAGATTTGATATGTAGGATGGATAACCAACAAGGTTGTACTGTATAGCATAGGGAACTATATTCAGTAACCTGCAACAAACCATAATGGAAAAGAATATGAAAAATATACACACTAGTGGTAAAGAGCCTGCCAATGCAGGAGACAAGGATATGATCCCTGGGTTGGAAAGGTCCCCTGGATGAGAGCATGGCAACGCACTCTGGTATTCTTGCCTGGAGAATTTCCTCGACAGAGGAGACTGGCAAGCTACAGTCCATAGGGTCACAAAGAGTCAGACATGACTGAAGTGACTTAACATGCATGCATACATATATGTGTATATGCATAATTGAGTCACTTTGCTGTACAGAAGAAATTAACACAACATTGTAAATTAACTATACCTCACTAAACTTTTTTTTTTTAAGATAGATTTTGGCCCAGATCAGCCAAATGGATCCAGAGGTGGAACACCCAAGAAGACTCGAGATAACATCCAAGAAGAACTTGTCAACTTAAAAAAGAGTCACAACCTAAAAGTTGAGAGTTCTGTTTTATTCAGTGAGAATTTTTAGGATTTCAAGCCTGGGAGACGGCATCTCAAGTAACCCTGAGAGAACTGCTCTGAGAAGGTTAGGGAAAGAGTCAGGTTATATAGAAGTTGTGCAACAAAGGGCAGGTTGTCTGAACAATAAAAGCATTTTCATGAATTAAAGAAAACCAAATATCCCAAGTAAAGGAGTTTAGTGTTTCCTATGGATGGGAAGATGCTTACTGAAATCATTCCTTTCATGGGCATCTCAGCTATTCATCTGGCCCCATCACATCATGGCAAATAGATGGGGAAACAGTGGAAACAGTAAGAGACTTTATTTTCTTGGGCTCCAAACATCACTGCAGATGGTGACTGCAGTCATGAAATGAAAAGACACTTGCTCCTTGGAAGAAAAGCCATGACCAACCTAGATAGCCTATTAAAAAGCAGAGACATTACTTTGCTGACAAAGGTCCATCTAGTCAAAGCTATCAGAGAAGGCAATGGCACCCCACTCCAGTACTCTTGCCTGGAAAATCCCATGGACGGAGGAGCCTGGTAGGCTGCAGTCCATGGAGTCACTGAGGGTCAGACATGACTGAGAGACTTCACTTTTCACTTTCACGCATTGGAGAAGGAAATGGCAACACACTCCAATGTTCTTTCCTGGAGAATCCCAGGGATGGGAGAGCCTGGTGGGCTGCCGTCTATGGGGTCGCACAGACTTGGACATGACTGAAGCGACTTAGCAGCAGTCAAAGCTATGGTTTTTCCAGTAGTCATGTATGGATGTGAGAGTTGGACCATAAAGAATGCTGAGCACCAAAGAATGGATACTTTTGAACTGTAGTGTTGGAGAAGACTCTTGACAGCCCCTTGGGCAGCAAGGAGATTAAACCAGTCAATCCTAAAGAAAATCAACCTTGAATATTCATTGGAAGGACTGAAGCTGAAACTGAAGCCTTAATACTTTCGCCACCTGATGAGAAGAGCCAACTCATTGGAAAAGACCCTGATCTTGGGAAAGATTGAAGGCAGGAGGAGAAGGGGATGTCAGAGGATGAAATGGTTGGATGGCATCACAGATTCAATGAACATGAATTTGAGCAAGCTGCAGGAGATTGTGAAGGACAGGGAAGCCTGGCATGCTGCAGTTCGCGGGGTCGAAAAGAGCTGGACGTGACTGAGTGGCTGAACAACAGTCAGCTATCCTGGGCCAGTATCCCATGTTTTCACTTGTGAGCTCCCTTGGGCTCACCATAGGGAGTGGTTGCAGGCTGATGGTTGTTAAATCAGAGGTATTTTCCTCCCTCCTGAGTGCCCTTAGGCTCACAGTGGAGAGCTGGAATTGCTGATGACTGTGACATCCTTGTTTTACTGATATGCAAGGAAGTATTCCATTTTTTCAACCTTCACAGCAGGTACTATGCTGTGTGTCCCTCTAGACTCAGAAAGTGGTCTTGCCAATTGGTTTCTGTCTCACAGCATACAAACTGGAATCCACTCATACATCCCAGCCTGGGAAAGCATTATTGAAAAAAAATTAAAACTCTCTAGTTTGTGCCTGGGTATCAAGAACTCCTAGCAAAAGGATCATGAGATGGTGTCCCAGGCTTCCAATGAGTGCTTAATTGCTCAGAGAAGTCTGACTCTTTGTGACCCCATGGACGCTCCTCTGTCCACGAGGTTTCCCAGGCAAGAACACTAGAATGGGCTCCCATCCTTCTCCAGGGGACCTTCCTGACCCAGAGACTGAACCCACATCTCTTGCATCTCCCGCATTGGCAGGCTAATTCTTTATCACTAGCGCAATCTGGAAAGCCCAGAGATCACATGTAAGGGAACTTTAACTCATCATCTAGTGTGTATAAATAATTGCTGATCCTTAAGCTGAGATTTCAGCTTTCATTAAAGCATTCTGCCTTGACAACAGCCAGAAAACGAGGTCAGCAGAGATGCCTGGGTAAGTGAATGAGACCGAATGGCTGTGCTGGACTCGGGGAGAGGGAGGGTTAAAAGACTGCCACCTGCTACTGTTGCTTCCACCTCTGGCCCCCACTGCGAGGTAATGACCCCTGAGAGAGAAGGAGGAAGGCCAGACAGAGTGTGGAGGGGAAATGCAGATGAAAAGAAATCAGAACGCTTTTTCTTTCATGTTTCAAGTACCAAATTATGCTTGACATTTGAATTTTCCCCAAGGCTCACTTCCATAAAATCATGCCAAATTACCTTGAAAGGGTTGGAGCTTCCCGGAGAGATTTTGACTGTAATCAAACAGGTCTCCTCCATTGTTCCAGACACTCTGAAAGGATGTGGAGGAGAAGGGGTGGAGGGCAGGTGATGGGAGGCTGGCTAAGGAATGGTGTGGAGGCTGCACTTCCGGTCAGAGACCCACCACTGTAAGACCAGACATAGAAGCAGCAGGCATCCTAGGATGCAGGCATCCCCAAGAGCTGGGAGAATATGAAGAGACCAAAACATTCTAAGGCAAAGGGATGTGTAACAATCCTCATATTGGCTAACATTTATGGAGGTTGATTGCAAGACCACCTGGAGAAAGAAATGGCAACATACTCTGGTATTCTTGCCTGAGAAATCTCATGGACAGAGGAGCCTGGTGGGCTACAGTCCATGGGGTCACAAAACAGACAGAACTTAACAACTAAATAACAACAACATTGCAGGACAGGCACTGTGCTGGGGCCCCTACTCAAAATTTGAACTTCATGACTGCCAGGGGCTGTTTTTATTCAACCTTTGAATATGAAAGCTGGAGACAAGAAAAGATGAAGTAATTAATCCTCTTCCAGATGCCAAAACCTGAATGACCAGGTGTAATGTCAGTGCCCCAGGAAGAGGAAAGGGGCAACTCAGTACCAAAATATCGTGCTATGCTCTACTGTGATAAGTCACTTCAGTCGTGTCCAGTTCTTTGCAACCCCATGGACTGCAGCCCACCAGGCTTCTCTGTCCATGGGATTCTCCAGGCAAGAATACCAGAATGGATTGCCGTGCCTTCCTTCAGGAGATCTTCCTGACCTAGGGACTGAACCCTCATCTCTTACATTTTCCTGCAGGCAGGTTCTTTACCACTACTGCCACCCAGCATTGAATATCAAACTACCAATGGGTGGAACTTGCCCAGAGGCCCAGTGGTTAAGATGCCATACCTCCAATGCAGTGGACACAGGTTCAATCCCTGGTTGGGGAATTAAGATCCCACATGCAGTGGAATGTGGCCAAAAAATTAAAACTCAAAGCATCAGTGGACATCATTATTGAATCAACCAAATCACCCAGTTTCAGAGGCTTCAGCTAGACTGACTTAAATTCATTGACTGGTCAGAAACCACTCATTCTATCACATCTTTCTCCTGCTGGACACACCAGTGTTGATGTTGGATAGGCGTGGACACCAGGCTGGGAAAAATCTTTTAGACCAGTGGAAGCTCACTGCTGCAGGAGGCCCTGGCCCTCTCCAAAAGGTTCTTCTGGACGTTGCCTCAGAAGCTGGGCCCTTCCTGTGGACTCCTTGCTGACTCTACTCTCTGAGTCGCCCATTCTTGTGGGTGACTGTGGTTTGAATTCTTGCTTTCACTGGACTTGGTTCTTTGCTCTTTCCAAGCAGCACTTCCCTCCTCGTGCTCTGACACCATCTTTGTTGGTCCCCACCATTTATTCACATGGATTAATGCTAAACACTCCTAACATTTCTCCACGCCAACTCTTGACCCTTCAGCAGTTCTGCCAAAGTCATCTTTCTAGAAGCAAAACTGATCATACCAATTGTCTGCTCCAAACCCTCCCACAGCTTTTGAACTCTTCTGGAATCAAGCACAGGTGCTCCATGGGCTGCACAAAGACCTTTGGGCTCTGCTGCCCGGGACCCACCTTTTTCCTTCGGGCCCTGCTTTTTCCTCTGTGCTCCACCCACTGCACGTCTACAAACAGACAGCGCTTTCTGTATCCCCCAAAACTTTGCGGGACACCTGCTGGACACACCAGTATTGATAGCTATTCTGCCTGCAGTGTGGGAGACCTGGGTTCGAACCTTGGGTTGGGAAAATCCCCTGGAGAAAGGAATAGCAACCCATTTCAGTATTCTTGCCTGGAGAATCCCATGGACAGAGGAGCCTGGTGGGCTACAGTCCATGGGGTTGCAAAGACTTGGACACAACTGAGCAACTCACACTTTGACACTTTCTTGTCCTCAGGCAGATAAAGTCGTGGTGATGGGAGGAGGTGTGTTCCAGGCGAGCCCCTGCCCTTTCTTCAGTTCTCACTCAAATGCCACCCATAGGCCAAAGCCCATATATCTCTCTGAGCAATTAACAACACGAAACAGCCACCTCCACCTCATTTCTGCCCACTGGAAGGCCCCATGGGATTGACAGAGGTGACTGAGCGGGAGTTTCAGCCAAGTGTGACCTCTGAATAGGCAACACATGGAACCAACCAGTCATCCAGAAAAACATCCAGGAAAAAATTCTCTAGCAGGAAGCAATTCTCTAATAGCATGGAAATCAAAGTGAACATTACAGAAAATGCCAGCTCTAACTCCCAAGTTAGAGGGAGCACTCCCGAGTTTGCACTCCAGAGGAGCAAACTTGGAAAAAAACTGTATTCATTGATAAGCAGACTTTGCTCAGCTTCATGGTAGAGACAACCCCAATGAGGTGGTATGCCATGTGCCCCTCCCCTGGCAGATGGATGCCTGCCTCTGTAGGTTTCCTCCAGGCTCAGATGCATCAGTTCAGTCTACACGGCACGTGTCTTTCTATTCCTGCCTAGAAGCCTCTCAGAACCCCAGACCAGCTGGCTGCGCCTTGCCCTTCTGTCCACAGCTTCCACCAGCGAAGTGGAAGCCACTCAGTCATGTCCGACTCTGCAACACCATGGACTGAATAGTCCATGGAATTCTCCAGGCCAGAATACTGGAGTGGGTAGCCTTTCCCTTCTCCAGGGGATCTTCCCAACCCAGGAACTGAATCGGGGTCTCCTGCATCGCAGGCAGGTTCTTTACCAGCTGAGCCACCAGGAAAGTCCCTACAGAAAACTGGGCCCCCACCTATTTTCTGGCTTCCACTCCCATTGGATTATAAGAACCAAGGCGCTCCCAGCCTGGGGTTGCTTAGTTCTTCCTGCCTTGAACTCTACACTAACCCAAGTCAATCCTACATCTTCACTGTCCCTTTGAATACCCAAATTTGAACTTCTATCTTTTGGGGGGATAAAGTCCTGGTTCACCTAACCTGGGGCTCACCTGTTCTTAACATCTTCCCCCGCCTTTGACTAAAAAAAAATTTTTTTTTGCATTATATTACTCTCTCTCTCTCTGCAGGACATATTGAGGCAATTTGCAAATGCCTTGTGATATCACTCAGCTTGGTGCTTTACGGAAATAGGTTTTCAATGAATATTTGATTTGAAACATGAACGGTTTTACTTCCCAATGATGAATTGTGACTATGAGATGGAGATGATCACTGCTAAGAGGCCCCAATGGATGGCTGAGCTTAGACGGCACACTAGGCCCTGGCCAGTTCTGGCCCAAACTGGGACTCCTTTATGGGAAGTCTCTGCATTGGAGCTCCTGTTGTTGTTGTTCAACTGCTCACTCATGTCCAGCTCTTTGTGACCCCATGGACTGCAGCACACCAGGCTTCCCCATCCTCCACTTCTGCTGGAGTTTGCTCAAACTCACGTCCATTGAGTTGGTGATGCCATCCAACCATCTCATCCTCTGTTGTCCCCTTCTCATCCTGCCTTCAATCTTTCCCAGCATCAGAGTCTTTTCCAGTGAATCATCTCTTTGTATCAGGTGGCACAGCCATGAAATTAAAAAACGCTTGCTCCTTGGAAGAAAAGCTATGACCAACCTAGACAGCGTATTAAAAGGCAGAGACATCACTTTGCTGACAAAGGTCCATAGAGTCAAAGCTATAGTTTTCAAAGTAGTTGTGTAGGGATGTGACAGTTGTCGCTTCTGTGCACCTGGCTAAGAGCTTCCAGGAGCTCCACCAGAGTTTCGAGCTCTTCTACCCTATCTTCCTTCCTCCCTTCTTCTTTCACAGGCATCAGGCCTGCATAATCGGGCCGCTTTCCTCGCCCACACCAGAAAAGCCTGAGGGCCCCACAGGCTCATCCTGTCCTGTTTTCACAGATAAGGCTCTCGTGTTACTTGTAACTACACCTGGGCACTCCTTTCCAGGAGGGTCAGCCCTGATACAGTATCATTCCTTCACTCCACAGACAAGGACACTGGGATTCAGAAGCTAAATATCATGCCTTAGGTTGTAAGCCAAGATGACATGGAATAGAGAGAATTTACGTCTTGAGAGATGAAATCACAGTTTAAAGCAGCAGTTCCCAACCTTTGGGGGGCACCAAGGACTCATTTCATGGAAGCCAATTTTTCCAGAGACGGGGTGAGGGGGACGGTTTCAGGATGATTCAAGGATAGTAGGGTTAGAGAATCTAATCTATCAGAATCTAATGCTGCCACTGTTGGTCTGACAGGAGATGAAGCTCATGCAACAGTGCGAGTGCTGGGGAGAGGTTGTAGATACATACGAAGCTTTGCTTGCTTACCCACCCACCACTCACCTGCTGTGTGTGGCCTGGTTCCTAACAGGCTATGGACCGGTACCAGGTACCAGTCTGTGGCCTGGGGGTTAGAGAAATCGAAAGTGTTAGTCACTCAGTTGTGTCTGACTCTGTGACCCCATAGACTGTAGTCCACCAGACCCCTCTGTCCATGGAATTCTCCAGGCAAGAATACTGGAGTGGGTAGCCATTCCCTTCTCCAGGGGATCTTCCCGACCCAGGGATGGAACCTGCACCTCCTGCATTACAGGCAGATTCTTTACCATCTGAGCCACCAGGAAACTCCATGGCCTGGGGGTTGCGGACTCCTGGTCTAAAGCTTGACAACTCTGCCCGTGTTAGTGGATGAATTGTCCAAGATTCCAGATAAGGATGTTATCAGAATCTAATGCTGCCACTGTTGGTCTGACAGGAGATGAAGCTCATGCAACAGTGCGAGTGCTGGGGAGAGGTTGTAGATACATACGAAGCTTTGCTTGCTTACCCACCCACCACTCACCTGCTGTGTGTGGCCTGGTTCCTAACAGGCTATGGACCGGTACCAGGTACCAGTCTGTGGCCTGGGGGTTAGAGAAATCGAAAGTGTTAGTCACTCAGTTGTGTCTGACTCTGTGACCCCATAGACTGTAGTCCACCAGACCCCTCTGTCCATGGAATTCTCCAGGCAAGAATACTGGAGTGGGTAGCCATTCCCTTCTCCAGGGGATCTTCCCGACCCAGGGATGGAACCTGCACCTCCTGCATTACAGGCAGATTCTTTACCATCTGAGCCACCAGGAAACTCCATGGCCTGGGGGTTGCGGACTCCTGGTCTAAAGCTTGACAACTCTGCCCGTGTTAGTGGATGAATTGTCCAAGATTCCAGATAAGGATGGTTGAGGCTGAATCTGCTATGGTTTGGGCTGAGAACAGCAACATTCAGGTCTGTGCCAGAAATCAGCAAGCAAGCAGAAGGTCCAGTCTGCCACCTGCGATGAAGCAGTCAACACAAATATCAGGAGATCCTGAGGAATCATAAAAGGAAAATTTTGAAAACTTCAAATCCAGAATGACAATCCACAAATAAGACATAGCAAACAGAAAGAAGGAAGATGGGGCTGGCCAGAGTCATGCTTCCAAGGAGGTCCATGGACCCGAGTCTCTCTCACCTTGGGCTGCCTGTACCAGCCCTCCATCTCCTGACACTGCAGAGGTAACCCGGACAGATGGCACCTGAGAAAATCCAATTTCCCTCTGTGCCTTACTTCCTTCCAGTTAGAGCAGCAGGATTCAAGAGCGCAATACGGATGACCATTACTGAACTGACACCATTTGGTCATTTTTCAAACTGATGGGACGTTGAGAGTGGGGTATCATTTATAGCCTCACGAACCACAGAAAACAGAAGTGTAATTGAGCAGCACCTCCCACTGCATCTTCAAGGCTTCCCCACATCTCAGAGCATGGGGCACTCTTTATCCTCAGAAATACCCAAAGAACCTTATCCTCCAAAATGGCAGTCATTATACCCTCTACCTCTTGTTTGAGGAAATAGGAAACAAGTGCTATGAATGAAGCAATTCTTTCAAATCTGCATTTCATGAATCTCAAAACTCACAGTGATTAGAAAATTGGTAATACACAGATGGGCAAGATGTGTTACCTGTCTGGTTGTAAGACAAGGCTTTTCTGAATGGTAAGTTTTGAATATATGGTATTATCCTGCATTGAGACAACAATCTGGATGATCCCTGTATTACAGAAGGAAAACAGGCACAGAGAAATTGAGTAAGTCGATAAAGGCCACTTAGTGGAACTTTGGAGATATCCAAACTTCTTTCTAAACTGCCAAAAGGGCACTGAGTGTGGTGTGTCAGACTCTTCCCCGGCTGTACATGTAGAAAAAAAGCGAACTTCAACTGCCCAAAACAATATTGCCTGGATTTTAAACAGAAAACGGCCAATTTTTGAAAAGGAAAGTATTCCCAAGTCTCCCTGTCCACATTTCCCCCCACCCAAGCTGTGCCGGCCGCCCACTGCTGACCTGGCTACCCTCCCTCTGTCCACACGTCTGTACAGCTCAGAATCCTGTCCATCTGCTCCAGTCGGAAGGACCTGGAGATCAGCCACGGTGGCCTGGGTCTCTCTACACCCTTAATGTCCAGCACAGAGCAGCAGTTCAGTAAATGATCCCATGGAGTGAATGAATCTGAGAGGCCACGTCAGGATAGAACTTCCACGGACCGGAACAAAAACTCAGAATACATCCAAGTCACTAAGCCACTAATTCAAGTGCTAAGGCCCTGTTCTTTGCTCAGACAGAAAGTGGGAAACCCCACAGAATCCTGACCCTGGACCTGTCACTCAATGACAACCCATCAGCTGACAGTGAGATAACGAAAACCTGATCTCGTGGTCGTCAAAAACCAGTGAGTGCTGTTCTGAATACACCAGCATCATGAATTTTTAAAAAATGACTTGCAGACTCACTCTACTACCAGGCTGTGCATACCAAATGCCAAACAATAAATTACAAAGTGGAGTGGGGAATATCAGACAAATGGGTGTTTTGAGTACCACAGAGAAAAAATTTCTCCAGCCACAGCCATCTGTGTATCGAGACACAACAAACCGTTCTGTGCTTTCATTCTGAGCAGAGAGCACTGATCAATTGCCAGGTTGTCAAGCTCTTTAAAGTCTGTTTTTAAACTCAAAGGCCTGACATTCCAGAGCATAAGTGTTGTGGGTTTGCCTATGGTGGCCTGGTGTGTGTGCAGTGTGGCAATTCCGACGTGTCAGCAATTCCCCACCAAAGGGAGAATTGAAAAGATGTCCTTCGAGCCAGAGGATTCCGCATCCACATGCTTGTCTTGGCATCTACCTTCCTCTGGAAGGCTTGAGAGAGGTGATGTGACACCGTGTCCTGTTTATGAACTTACCGCAGCAGCACCCCGGCCTGCACCCTGGGGAAACTTGGCTGCCAGCGTCACTCTCTTCATCAGTCTCTCATCCATGGGGAGCTGGGTGCTGGGCAGTAAAAGTGAAAATGTTAGTCGCTCAGTCACGTCTGACTCTTTGTAACCCCATATACCATAGCCCGCTACGTTCCTCTGCTCATGGAATTCTCTAGGCAAGAACACTGGAGTGGGTAGCCATCCCTTTATCCAGGGGATCTTCCTGACCCAGGGGTCAAACTGGGCTCTCCCACGTTGCAGGCAGATTCTTTACCTTCTGAGCCGCCAGGGAAGTCCCGAATGCTGGGCAGAGTCGAGCCAAGGTTCTCTCTTTTGGAGAGGTGTCATGAGGAAGGGGGCTCTCCTGGGGAAGATCAAGGAGATCATTCTGAGGATTAAATTGAAAAGGTTTCACCCAGCGTGGGACTTCCCTCTGTCTGTAAAGCCTCTCTGCTTGCTTTCTACGAGATACACAAATCCAAGTGACTGCAACTTTCTAGAACTATGGCTGCCAGCTGCACTGATAACAAAAATAGCTGACACGGATTGAGCACTTACCAACTGCTGAATTCCTTCCATGCTCTCACAGCTTGCCGCCAGCACAGAAGTGGAGCCCGCACCAGGGAGCACAACAGCAGGACCTGAATGGGAGGAGTAGATGCTGATGTGTGGGAACCAGTCTAGGAGGCATCCCAGAGATGAGCAGCAGCATCAGGGTGCCAGCCCTTCCACTTTTCCCCATTCAATCCTCCAGCCACACTCAGAGCAGCTCGGAACAAACCGGGTCTTCCCAGCTGCGACCTTTGTGTTATTCGCTGTTTGCTACCTTGATAGCCACGCTCACTCCACTCTGTCCTCAGTGTCTGGGAGGCTTCATTCTCTGCTGCCCTAGGCTGCCTCAATTTGTCCTTTCTCTGTGCGTCCAAAGCCCCTCGGAGAGGCAGAACACAATCAATATGCAGTCTGCTGCCGCCTCACAAGAAGGGGAGCTCCTTGAAGGTGTGTGCGTGCGTGCATGCGTGCTCAGTTGCTTCTGACTCTTTTGGCCCTTTGGACTGCAGCCCACCAGACTCCTCTGTTCATGGGATTCTCCAGGCAAGAATACTGAAGGGGGCTGCCATACCCTCCTCCAGAGGATCTTTCCAACCCAAGGATCAAAATCAAGTCTCCTGTGTCTCCTGCATTGGCAGGTGGGTTCTTTACCCACTGAGCCACCTGGGAAGCTCTCTTGAAGGTAGGGACCAGGAATAAGTCATCACTTGTCCCTGACTTGGCACAAAATAGATACTCAGTAAATTCTAGTTGAAGGGGACTCCCTTGGTGGTTACGGCTCTACCTTCCAATGCAGGGGGTGTGGTTCAATCCATGGTTGGGGAGCTAAGACCCCACAAGTCTCACAGCTAAAAGAACAAAACATAAACAATAGAAACAGTACTGTAACAGATTCAATAAAGACTTTATAAATGATCCATGTGTAAAAGACCTTTTAAATAAATACTAGTTGAAGTCTTCCCTGGTGGCTCAGGTGGTAGAGAAGCCGCCTGCCAATCCAGGACACAGGAGACACAGGTTCTATCCCTGATTTGGGAAGATCTCCTGGAGAAAGAAATGGCAGCCCACTCCAGTTTTCTTGCCTGGGAAATTCCATGGACAGAGCAGCCTGGGGGGCTACAGTCCCTGGGGTCGAAAAGAGTTGGATACAACTGAGTGACTAACACAGTTGAAGGACTAGAAAACACAGCTTCATTATTATTTTAGATACAAGAAAAAGGTCCTCTGACATTCTATAGACTCCAAAGCATTACATGCTACTGCTGCTGCTGAGTCGCTTCAGTCGTGTCTGACTCTGTGCGACCCCATCGACGGCAGCCCACCATGACCCCCGTCCCTGGGATTCTCCAGGCAAGAACACTGGAGTGGGTTGCCATTTCTTTCTCTTATACACTAATAAAAATACAATTTAATGAAACAATGCTGTATCAAATACTTCATTTTTTTTTTCACTCCCGTCTTCTTTGGGGTGTGAAGAAATACAACTCAAGAACTGCTTAAGAGATCAATTTGCTCCTTGGTATCCCTGTTCTTACCCTTGCTACCATCCTGAAAGTAAAAGTGAAAGTGTTAGTTGCTCAGTCGTGTCTGACTCTTTGAACCAAGCTCCTCTGATCTTGGAATTCTCCAGGCTAGAATACTGGAGTGGGTAGTCATTCCTTTCTCCAGGGGATCTTCCTGACCCAGGGATCAAACCTGGGTTTCCTGCATTGCAGGCAGATTCCTTACCATCTGAGCCACTAGGGTAACCCATTACCATCCTCAGTTCAGTTCAGTCGCTCAGTCGTGTCCGACTCTTTGCAACCCCATGAATCGCAGCATGCCCGGCCTCCCTGTCCATCACCAACTCCCGGAGTTCACTCAGACCTACGCCANTTGTTTGCAAAGTAATGTCTCTGCTTTTGAATATGCTATCTAGGTTGGTCATAACTTTTCTTCCAAGGAGTAAGCGTCTTATAATTTCATGGCTGCAGTCACCATCTGCAGTGATTTTGGAGCCCCCAAAAATAAAGTCTGACACTGTTTCCACTGTTTCCCCGTCTATTTCCCATAAAGTATTGGGACCGGATGCCATGGTCTTCGTTTTCTGAATGTTGAGCTTTAAGCCAGCTTTTTCACTCTCCTCTTTTACTTTCATCAAGGAGCTTTTATTTCCTCTTCACTTTCTGCCATAAAGGTGGTGTCATCTGCATATCTGAGGTGACTGATATTTCTCCTGGTAATCTTGATTCCAGCTTGTGTTTCTTCCAGTCCAGCATTTCTCATGATGTACTCTGCATAGAAGTTAAATAAGCAGGGTGACAATATACAGCCTTGATGTATTCCTTTTCCATTCGGAACCAGTCTGTTGTTCCATGTCCTGTTCTAACTGTCGCTTCCTGATCTGCATATAGATTTCTTAAGGGGCAGGTCAGGTGGTTAGGTATTCCCATCTCTTTCAAAATTTTGCACAGTTTATTGTGATCCACACAGTCAAAGGCTTTGCGTTAGTCAATAACACAAAAATAGATGTTTTTCTGGAACTCTCTTGCTTTTTCCATGATCCAGTGGATGTTGGCAATTTGGTCTCTGGTTCCTCTGCCTTTTCTAAAACCAGCTTGAACATCAGGAAGTTCACAATTCACGTATTGCTTAAGCCTGGCTTGGAGAATTTTGAGCATTACTTTACTAGCATGTGAGATGAGTGCAATTGTGTTAGTTTGAGCATTGTTTGGCATTGCCTTTCTTTGGGATTGGAATGAAAACTGACCTTTTTCAGTCCTGTGGCCACTGCTGGGTTTTCCAAATTTGCTGGCATATTGAGTGCAGCACTTTCACAGCATCATCTTTCAGGATTTGAAATAGCTCAACTGGAATTTCATCACCTCCACTAAAAGAAGTACCAAATACAAATTCTTCAACTGCTGTTGCTGCTAAGTCAGTTCATTCATGTCCGACTTTGTTCGACCCCATAGACATCAGCCCACCAGGATCCTCTCCCTGGCATTCTCCAGGCAAGATACTGGAGTGGGCTGCCATTTCCTTCTCCAGTGCATGCATGCATGCTATGTCGCTTCAGTCATATCCCACTCTGTGTGACCCTATGGACAGCAGCCCATCAGGCTCCTCTGTCCACGAGATTCTCTAGGCAAGAATACTGGAGTGGGTTTCCATTTCCTTCTCCAAATTCTTCAGCAATATGACATATTTCTGTAACAGGAATTAGTTTATTCAGACAAGTCACCTTTCAGTTCAGTTTAGTTCAGTCGCTCAGTCATGTCCGATTATTTGCAATCTCATTAATCGCAGCACGTTAGACCTCCCTGTCCATCATCAACTCCAGAAGTTCACTCAGACTCATGTTCATCGAGTCAGTGATGCCATCCAGCCATCTCATCCTCTGTTGTCCCCTTCTTCTCCTGCCCCCAATCCCTCCCAGCATCAGAGTCTTTTCCAATGAGTCACCTCTTCGCATGAGGTGGCCAAAGTACTGGAGTTTCAGCTTTAGCATCATTCCCTCCAAAGAAATCCCAAGGCTGATCTCCTNCCTTGGGCGTGGGGTATCTCTTCACGGCTGCTCCAGCAAAGCACAGCCACTGCACCTTACCTTGGATGAGGGATATCTCCACACCACCGCCCTTCCTGACCTTCAACGTGGGATAGGTCTTCTAGGCCCTTCTTCCCCACAGCCACAGCTCCTTGGTTGGGTTGCTCCTCCCGGCCGCTGCCCCTGGCCTCGGGCGCCGCCCCTGGCCTCGGGCGCCGCCTCTGGCCTCGGGTGCCACCTCCCCCCGGCTGCCGCCCCTGGGCTCGGACTCAGGGTGGCTCCCCCCGGCCGCTGCCCCTGGCCTTGGGTGCAGGGTGGCTCTTCTCAGCCACCTGCGCGAGCAGCTGCCTGCGCCTTAGTCTTGGGCTATTTGTCCATATAAATTTCTTTGAAAATTTCAAAATTCACTGAAATAGTCTAACAGCAAGTAACCAGCTAATGATTGATAATAGCCATTTTTAAAATAACCCATTTTTGAGCTGGTTGTAGCTCAGGCCTTGTTGGGTTTCCCGGCTGTTTGACATGGCAGTCTGTACACATAGTCACGGCCTCTATAATTATTCCCAAATGCAATTACATTTCCAACAGGAAATCCTTCTCTAGAAGTCATCCCCAGCCCAAGCAGCTGGACCATTAAGCTTGTGGAACACTGGGTGAAAAGGTCAAAGCCTTGTTTCCATCCTAGTGGTGACTCAAAAGTAGAACAGTGCCCGAAAATGTCAATAGTACTGGGATTAGAATTGAGATTTTCTTATATTTTTCTGTTTCCCTTTCAGCATAATGAGGATTTACTATTTTGATCATAGATGTGATTATACATTATACTATAGACATAGTATTCTTGAGTATATCACGTGTGTGTGCCAAGTCACTTCAGTTGTATATGACTCTTTGTGACCCTATGGCCTGTAGCCTGCCAGGCTCCTCTGTCCATGGGATTCTCCAGGCAAGAATACTGGAGTGGGTTTCATGCCCTATTCCAGAGGATCTTCCCGACCCAGGGATCAAACTCGAGCCTCTTACTCTCCTGCATTGAAAGCTGGATTTTTTAGCACTAGCGCCACCTGGGAAGCCGTAAGCATATCATAGATACAGATAGATCTAATGATACGATTGTAAAGAATCTGCCTGCAATGCAGGAGACCTGAGGTTTGATCCCTGGGTCAGGAAGATCCCCTAGAGAAGGGAATGGCTATCCACTCCAGTATTCTTGCCTAGAGAATTCCAGGACAGAGGAGCCTGGTCTATGGGGTTACAAAGAGTCGGACATGACTAAGTGACTAACACTTTCACTTTTCACTGTACTATAGACTATACAATTTTATAATTACCAAAAAAAAAAAAAAGTAAATGGAGGACAAACTCAGTTTAAAAGCAAAGAAGCAGGACTGAACAATCTTTACATGTAAGTGAGAAAGACAAACCAGAGTAGGAGCATAAGATGAATCCAGGATTGAATCTAAATCAAACAGACATGCCTCAGAGACCATGCGTATGTTCTGCACGGAACACATGTGTAGCTCTAAGGTTTCCAGCAGCCAATGGTGAAAAGGGATATCTGAGCAATTCCCCAGGTCTGACCTCATACAAGAGATTCCCTGGTGGCTCAGAAGTTAAAGAAAATGGTCAACATTTTCACACTCTAGGCCCAATGGAAAAATCTCATCAAGGTCTTATATGAAGGCTAGTTCTGCTAGTGGTGAGGTGAATTTTTCTGTTGGCCTGAGCTGACAGGCCAGGTTTTGCAGACAGCTCATCATTACCCCCTTGGGTTTGCCAAGTCAAGAACACACATCCCCCAGGGCAGAGCCACCCCAGGTCCACCCTCTCCATCATTTGTCATCCACCCCATCCTCTCACAGTCCTTCTGCTGACAATTTGTCCTGCTCTAGTTTCTCTTCCTGGAGAAGGCAATGGCAACCCACTCCAGTATTCTTGCCTGGAAAATCCCATGGACAGAGGAGCCTGGTGGGCTGCAGTCCATGGGGTTGCTAAGAGTTAGACACGACTGAGCCAACTTCATGTTCACTTTTCACTTTCGTGCATGGAGAAGGAAACGGCAACCCACTCCAGTACTCTTGCCTGGAGAATCCCAGGGACGGGGGAGCCTGGTGGGCTGCAGTCCACATCGTGAAGAGTCAGACACGACTGAGCGACTTCACTTTCCCTTTTCACTTTCTTGCATTGGAGAAGGCAATGGCAACCCACTCCAGTACTCTTGCCTGGAAAATCTCATGGACAGAGGAGCCTGGTGGGCTGCAGTCCATGGGGTTGCTAAGAGTTAGACACGACTGAGCCAACTTCATGTTCACTTTTCACTTTCGTGCATTGGAGAAGGAAACGGCAACCCACTCCAGTACTCTTGCCTGGAGAATCCCAGGGACGGGGGAGCCTGGTGGGCTGCAGTCCACATCGTGAAGAGTCAGACACGACTGAGCGACTTCACTTTCCCTTTTCACTTTCTTGCATTGGAGAAGGCAATGGCAACCCACTCCAGTACTCTTGCCTGGAAAATCTCATGGACAGAGGAGCCTGGTGGGCTGCAGTCCATGGGGTTGCTAAGAGTTAGACACGACTGAGCAACTTCACTTTCACTTTTCACTTTCATGCGTTGGAGAAGGAAACGGCAACCCACTCCAGTGTTCTTGCCTGGAGAATCCCAGGGACGGGGGAGCCTGGTGGGCTGCCGTCTATGGGGTCGCACAGAGTCGGACACAACTGAAGCGACTTGGCAGCAGCAGCAGCAGTTTCTCTCCCGCCCCCTCCTCCCAGTTCAATCCAGCATTTAGCTGCCTTCCCAGTTCTAGACTTGCTCCTCAGACTCAGCTGAGCCTTTTCAGTTCCTGGTGGTGAAATGCTTCTGCAAACTAGTCAGCCAATCTTCAAAATCCCTGTGGCGTCAGGGAAGGAGAGGGTGGGACGAATTGGGAGGGTAGCATTGACATATAAGGGCTTCCCTGGTGGCTCAGCGGTAAAGAATCTCCTGCAATGTGGGAGATTCAGGAGACATGGGTTTAATGTCCAGGTCAGGAAGATCCCCTGGAGAAGGAAATGGCAACCCACTCCATATTCTCACCCAGAAAAGCACAAGCTCAGAGGAGCCTGGCAGGCTACAGTCCATAAGGTTGCAAAGAGACACGAGAGCACAGCACACACATGCTGACATATATACACTGGTGGTTTAGTCACTAAGTCATGTCCAACTCTTGGGACCCCATGGAGCCTGCCAGGCTCCTCTGTCCATGGGATTCTCCAGGCAAGATTACTGGAGTGGGTTGCCAGTTCCTTCTCCAATATATACACTACCGTGTTTAAAATGGGTAGTGGGGAGCTGCTGCATAGCACAAGGAACTCAGCTCGGTATGCTGAGATGAGCTAGAGGAGTGGGACGGGGCAAGGGAGGGAGGCTCAAGAGGAAGGGATATACGCATACATATAGCTGATTCATTTTGTTGTTCTCCAGAAACTACCACAACATTGTAAAGCAATTATACTCCCGTTTTTAAAAACGTCTGCTTGCCTGTTATGGCATGGGTCTGGTCCCCCTCCCATTGCCTTCCTGCCCTTCACATCAGTCACCTTCAGGTGAAATCAGAGAAAATAAACAGTTGCTGCCTCACATGCTCAGACGGTGATCTAGAGGTGGCACCTCAGTCAGTGCTGGCCCACTTGACCCACCAAGAGAGATGGGCAGAAGCCAACGGCAAGTTTGCCAGAGCTTTGATGGCACTGCCAGGACAGCCAGCCATGGGCGCAATGAATTTGCTCCTTTTGCAAAGTACAGACTAGCTCAGGTGTGGCGACCTCAAGCTGCTGCCAACCAGCCATATGCTGGAGGAGCACTTATCAGTGCCCGATGGAGTGGGAATCTTTAGAAAGGTCCTTCCCCAATTTGGTTTGGAAGTACAGTCTGGAGCCTTGCAACCAGTCTCTTGTCTGAGCATAATAGCACCAACAGGAATTGAGTTCTTACTACTTTCCAGACACTGTATGAGACAAATTGCCAGCGGTTTTCCATGTAATCACACCCAGTCCAGGAGGTAAGTACTACTACCCTAGTCCCCATTTCACGGCTAACACAACAGAGTCCTGGGCAGTTCTGCATCTTCCTCTAGGTCTTGTGCAGATAGCAGAGGCCAAATCTGCTTGAGTCTAAAACCCATGCCCTCCACAGAGTAGCCGGACGATGTCTGCGGGACTTAAGGAATCGGCAGGAAACCATAGGCTGTTTGTCCTTAACGAGGAGGAAGTAACAGGTAGCTTCTTCCCCTGCCTTCCCTACCTCAGTTCTTTACACTTAGAGCTTGTTACTCCTGATTTTAAAACAATTGTTCCCATGGCAACACCCTGGCAGCTTCTCTTAGCAACCATAGCCATCTTTCACCATTTTCACAAAGTTGGTTCAAATACAAAATTGCTTTTTGAAAGCGTTTTCGGAAGCAAAAACCAAAGTGATCAGTTGACCAGAGCTTGACTTTTTATACATCTTAAGAAAATCAAGTGGCAAGTTTTACACATCTTAGGCAAAACAACGTTCTAGCGGTTTTTCAAAACTAGGCGAAAAGAGAAACACCCAGGTTTGCAGGTCAGGATAGTGTTTGAAACCTAAATAACATGCAAACTCCCAGATGTGAAATTTTCCTCTGGTTGACAAAAGTTTCACAAACTGAGAGTATTTAAGGTTTGCAGTTTTTTAATTAATTTTTTTACCGGGGTATATTTGCTTTAGAATGTTGTTAGTTTCTACTCTACAGCAAAATGAATCAGCTATACGTATACACGTATCCCCTCTTCCTCAGATTTCCTTCCTACTTAGGGCGCTACAGAGCACTGAGTAGAGTTCCTCCTGCTCTACAGTAGGTTCACATTAGTTATTTATTTTATACATAGTATCAATCACGTATATATGTCAATCCCAATGTCCTAATTCATCTCAGCCCTGGTGTGCACATACTCATTCTCTATGTCTGTGTCTCTATTTCTGTTTTGCAAATAAGATAATCTGTACCAAATTTCTAGATTTTATACATGTGTTAATATACAATATTTGTTTTGCTCTTTCTAACTTCACAATGTATGATGGTCTCTGGGTCCATCCAAGTCTCTACAAGGAGCCGATTTCATTCATTTTTTATGACTGAGTAATATTCCATTGCATATATGTACCACATCTTCTTAACCCATTTCTCTATGGATGGACATTAAGTTGCATCCACATCCTGGCTATTGTAAATAGTGCTCCAATGAACACTGGGGTGCATGTGTCTTTTTGACATTATGGGTTTCTTTGGGTATATGCCCAGTAGTGGGATAGCTGCACCATACAATAGTTCCATTTTTAGTTTTTTAAGGAATCTGTACTAGTTCTCCACTGCCACCGTGACAATTTGTTGCCAATTTAGTGGTTAAAAAAAAAAAAACCCACAAATTTAACATCTTACAAGTCTGTAGATCAGATGTCTGACATGGAAGTCCCCAGGCTAAGACCAAGGTGCAGGCAGGTGCATTGCTTTCTAGAAGCTCTAAGAAAGAATCCTTTGCCTTGCCTTTTTAAGCTCCTAAAAGCTGCCTGCTTGCCTTACATCATGGCTACCTTCCTCCTCCTTCAAAGCCAGCAACATTAAGCTGAGTCCTTCTCAGGCTGCCATCTCTCTGACAGCTCTGCCAAATCCCTCTTCGCCTTGCAAAGACCCTGTGATTACATCCCGCCCTCGGATAATCCAGGCTAATCCCTCTATTTTAAGGTCATCTGACGGACAGGCTTCATTCCTTCTGCATCCTTAATTCCTCTTTGCCATGGTACCTAACCCAGCCACAGGGTCCAGAGACTAGGAGGAGGGCGTCTGGAGGAGCTATTTCTCTCTCTACTGCAGTGGATACAGCAGCCTCCCCAGCGTTTCCTAATGAGTAACAGAAGGTGGGCACAACGGTGGGCTGACTCGGGCATCTCCTCACCCGCAGCCACCATGGATCTCTTTGGCCTCTTCCTCTTACGTATTCTGGCTATCAGCTAAAGTAGGTACTTAAAATAACAAGTGGCCAAAGTCTCTTCCCCAATCTTTACCCCAAATGGCAATGGTCAGTGCTGAGCAAAAGGTCTGTGGAGCAAGACTAAGCCTCTTAAGCATTTGTTCCTGGACATGGGGCTGGAGTTGGGGCCATTACCAGGTTGCCCACTAGGGCAAGACAAGCTGGCAGCGAGCAGCTCAGGCTCAGAGCTGCTGACATGGGCCGCTGACCATGATGGATGTCGGAGAAAGGGCTGACTCCATGAGGTGCAAACCTTCCCTAAAACACGGCGACAATTATCCTGTGAAGACATTCATGTAGTAGGACAGAAAACAATTCCCCATTGTGATCAATACAAACAAACCAAAAACTGTAATTTGCCAGGGACAAATGGCTTCCAGGGTGGCTGGAATGCACAAGCATGCCATCAAGTCCTGTGTCTGGTTCTGTGCTGACACCGTGGAGGGCAGTGATGAGGGCCAGGGCCCGCAGGAGTCTCCCTCCCCATATCAGGAGGGGAGATAGCGATTCCAGCAAAGCTAACCTACAATGGCAAACATGCTATGCAAAGGGTCAAGGAGTCGTGAGCTGCTTTTTAAAGAGTCAGAGGAGTTTGGAAGAGATGGAGTCCCTGTGATCTGGGGAGAGGGCAGTGAGGGGTCAGTCAACAGAGGTGAGGAAGCAGCAAGTGGTCTGCGGGGAGTAAGGCTCTGTCTCTTGCTAGCTGCGTGCTTTGGCAACTGACTTGACCCCAGGTGACTCAGTTTCCCTGTCTATGGAAAGGCAGTGATATGAGAACTCTTGGGTTTACCTGTTGAAACAAGACCCCGTGCACAACTCTGGGAAGATAGTAGATATGCTCTGTATTGGGTTTTGTTTTGGCTTTTTTTTGTTTTTACGATTTTTTGATGTGGGCCATTTTTAAAGTTTTTATGGAATTTCTTACAATATTGCTTCTGTTTTATGTTTCGATTTTTTGGCCCCGAGGTGTGTAGGGTCTTAGCTCTCCAACCAGGGATCGAACCTGCACCCCGGGCACTGGAAGGTGAACTCTTAACCACTGGACTACCAGGGAAGTCATTGTGTTTTGTGGTAAGAACACGTAGCGTGAGAGCTACTCTCTTAACAGATCGATGGTGGTGGTTTGTTGCTAAGTCGCGTCCGACTCTTGTGACCTCATGGACTGTAGCCTGCCAGGCTCCTCGTCCACGGGATTCTCAGGCAAGGATACTGGAGTGGGTTGCCATTTCGTTCTCCGCTCAGCAGATTAGTAAGTGTCGAATCCAGGACTGCTATCTGTGGGCCCAGTGCTGTACCGCAGATGCCTGGAGCTCACACGACTTGCATGGCTGACTTGCAGGCATACTGATGGGGAGTCTCTACTCAGCGTGCTGGCCCTTGGGCTGCAGCTGTGATTGCTGAGGGCACTTAAGGCTTCCTAGAAAGATGGGAATGAGGCTGCACTGTAAAGGGTTGGCTAACCAGTGAGGAAACAAAGAAGCGACCACAGAGGTGAGGCAGTGAGAACCAATCAGAAGAGGAGGAGCCAGGCAGGTAGTCTGACTTGCTCACATTAGGGATGGAGCCTCTTCTCAGCAAAGAGGTCAGGATCAAGTTGTAAAGTGGTCTGGCTACTGCTTAGTCGCCCTGTCATATCCGACTCTCTGCCGCCCCACGGACTGTATCCCGTCAGGCTCCTCAGTCCATGGGGCTCTCCAGGCAAGAACACTGGAATGGGTTGCATTTCCTGCTCAGTGGATCTTTCAGACCCAGGGATTGAACTCCTGTCTCCTGTGTCTCCTGCCTAAAAATACCCCTAGAAAGTCCCCATGTGAGTGAGATCAAAAAATCAAGAGACACTAGGCCATCTGAAGCTTGCACGGTGGGGGATATTCTAGAATGTATGGTTTTCTAGAAAATGTCAGACACTCTGAGCCCATTTCCTCACCGCAGCAGTGAGGGTTAAATGCAGAAATGTCACATACATGGGGCTGATTCATGTTGATATATGGCAGAAACCAACACAATATTGTGAAACAATTATCCTCCAATTAAAAACAAATAAATTTTTAAATGAAAAAAAAATTAAATGAGGAGATATCTTTAAAGTGCTCAGTACAGTGTCCAGGGTATAGTAAGTGCTCTAAATTATTATTATTATTCCAAAGGTGTGTAATCATCTTTTTAAATAGTTTTCAAATGTGTTTCTGTTGATTTTAACAGTGAAACATTTCCTCTCTCCCACAAGAAGCCTCATGCGGTAGAAGAGGGCAGGCCTGGTTGACTTGGGGGGTCAAGGCCCAGAGCCCGCCTTGCCCGCCTCCTCTCTGCCCCCAGGGCACCTGCCTGGAGAAAGCGTCCCTGTACTGCGGAAGCCCATAGAGGAGGGTGCCTTGGCCAGGGTCCGCCTATAGGCCTTGCCACCTGGAGCTGAAGCTGGTTTCCGAATGAGCAGTTCATCGCACAGCCAGTTCGCTGAGTCAGTTTGATAAAAGTCAGTGCACTTATCATTCTAGCAAATGCCGAGTCATCAGTGACTAATGTCTGAGTTTCCAAAATCATTATAATGTGCTTCAGTTTTAACGACTTCTTAGCTTTAGAGCAATTCATACTGGATCCATGGGTGTTGCTGTGAGGAGCCAGAACTCCTCAGCCAGGTTCCTTCTCATCCTTGGCACAACCCTTAGGGTTCCCTCTCGCTGGCCCCCAGTTCTACCTCCTGTACCACCAGGAGCCTGTCCCCCTCCAAGTCCCTGCCCTTTGGAGCTCCAGGTTTCCCCACCCTTACCCTGTCACCTTGGTTTACCCTGCCCTGCCCTCTGCTGCTCAAAGCCCCTGTGGGGTCTGCAGCCCAGGCTGTGTTCTCAGCTGACCCCTCTCTCCACCTTCCTCTGGCAAACCCTCTGATCCGTCTCCGGAGCTCCAGTCACTATGGAAAGCTTGGGGACAGACACACCATGAAGAGTTCCTAAAATCTTCTTCTGAAAGCTGATCACCTAAAACTTCTCAGAAATCATCTAAACCTTTTGTTTTAAGAAATCAACCAACAGTTTAAAATAAATACAATTTTAGGAAATTTTGCAAATTCTTTGAATTTGTTATTTGGCAAGTTAACCATATGATGAATTCTCTGCCGTTCTATTGTTTTTTGGAAAATTGACCTAAAACTGGAACACAGATTTCTAGTCCATTCACTTTCTTCTAAATAATACTTCTCAGTACTCGTTTATAAACACAATCAGTATGTCTTTATTGGTATGGTTAAATTTGGTTTCTCTTCTCTATTTTTGGCAACTTGGTCTTTGCAAAATGCATTTTCTCAATTTTTTTAAAACTTGCTTTCTTTTTAAAAATGCAATGTTTTTAAGATGTTAATGGCCTCATTTTAATTTGCACATATTCTTGTTAATAATGAAATCTCCTTAATGTGAGTTAAAACTAAAAGCCTGTCAGAGTAATTCACAAACATTTAAAAACTCTCTAGCAATTCTAGGAGGATTCCCTATTAATATTCTTAAGGACTTTCAATGGATATACTAAGTGGGCCTTGGTATTAACAGAAATAGCAAACAAATTAAAATTGGACTCTCGGTAACAATTGGGAAATAATGAATATGCACAGCCTTCAGCATGCAACTGAATCTAGTTGTACAAGAGCCTCCTACACTTTAAGACTATCTTTATTGAATAACCATCATGCTAATAAGTATCACTTAAGACTGGTATTGAGTCACCTGACTTCTCTATATTTCTTTCAGGAATGCACAAGAGAACAACATCAATCAAATTTAAAATAATGCAAACCTCATTTGGCGTTGAGGCTAGCTGCAGTCTCTATTTGCAGCATATAGTACATTTTCATGTGAGCAATGTAATTTACAAGGAATTAAAATTCCAGCCTAAGAGATATCTCAAAATCCATTCTCAGGCCTTGGCGAATATCCCGATGATCCATGAGAAATGTCAGAATGATCCGCCATTTCCACAGTGGATTACAACTTTGAGAACAGTACCCATCACCGCAAGGATAAATCGCTCTTCAGGTTTAATCTCTTTGAAAATTCGATTTATACTAAAAGAAAAACACTTTGCTATGTATTTGTACATTAAAAAAACAGGATTTAACATGGAGCTTTAATACATTATCCTGTTTAATCTTCACAACAATCTTTGGTGGTAGGTATTACAATCACCACTCGAAAGATGAGACACTGAAGCTCAAAGCAACTAAATGACATTCCCAAGTTCACCCAGCTACTAAGAAGTAGACAGGCATTAAATTTAAGTCTCCTGGCTCTGAGGAAATAAGTTAAAACAGCAAGCATACATTGCTTATCATATACATAGACACTCCTCTTTTTTTCTCCCCCCCCCAACCTTTATTGAGATATAATTGACAAAGACCACAGTGTAAGTTTAAGCTGTACAACATAGTGATTTTATGTATGTGTGTATTGCAAAATGATCACAACAAGGTTAGTTTCCATGTCCATTGCTCACACAGCTGCAGTTTCTGTGTATATGGTGAGAGCTTTAAAAACCTACCCTCTTAGCAACTTTCAAGTTTCTAATACGATATTGTGCTCACTCTCTTCAGTCATGTCCAACTCTTTGCAACGCTATGGACTATAGCCGGTCAGGCTCCCCAGTCCATGGAATTCTCCAGGCAAGAATACCGGCGTGCGTTGCCACTCCTCCTCCAGGCGATCTTCCCGACCCAGGGATCGAACCTACGCCTCTTAATGTCTCCTGCATTGGCAGACAGGTTCTTTACCACTAGCACCACCTGAGACGCCATTAGTGGCTTTAGTCACCATGCCATGATCTTTATAATCAGACGTTCGTACCTTCTGACCACCTTCACCTGCTTACATTTTGTCTAGCAGTAGCTTTGCATTATAAAGACGAAGTTGGGTAGTTGCAACTGAGATTGTAGAGCCCACAAAATGGAAAATACCTTTGTAGAAAAAGTTTACTGATGCCTCTGCTGAAAATAATGGCAAAAATGAAAGTCAACTCATAGCCCTACTGAGAAGCGGGGGGAAAAAATCCTATGGAATCAGGGACTTGCGTTCCAGTCTAAGCTGTGGTCCAGGCTTAGCCTTATCATGCCTGTGCTCAGCTGCTTAGTTGTGTTCCACTGTTTGCGACCCCAAGGACTGTAGCCCACCAGGCTCTTCTGTCCATGGGAATTTTCTGGCAAGAACACTGGAATGGGTTGCCATTTCCTCTTCAGGGGATCCTCCTGATCCAGGGATTAAACTCATGTCTCCTGCATTAGCAGGCAGATTCTTTACCACTGAGCCACCTGGGAAGCCCAGCTTAGTCTCATATATTGGACAAAGCAGTTCCCTGTCTGGACCTCAGTTTCCTTATCTGTAAGATAAATTAGACTAAATCACGATTTTTAAATCAAAGCTCTTTCCCTCAAAGCTGTCTATAGTAAGCGCTGTGTGTACAGCAGACACAGACCCAGCTATTTGGATAAACAGCTGGGGTTGGAGGCTACAGTCCTAACATGTCACCTCCCAACCTTGCCCATGCGCTCAGAGCTTTGTAGGGGGGAGAGGGTGTGTTTCACAGTCCACCACAGCCACAAACACAAAGGCCACTGAGCTAACCACTCTGTGTCCCTTCCACAGTCGGAGTCCATGATTTGGAATCCATGGCACCTTGTAAAACTTTCAGATTTAGAACCCTCCAAAACTAAACTTCATCTTTGAGAATTGTCTTCATAACCAAACCACAGCTGAGATAGACTGAAAAGGAAATGCGTACATACATATCTGCCATTTCCCCCACTTAGCCATAGGACAGCCTAACGTGTATCTTTCTGCTTTCTGGAATGAGCTGGCGCTGTCTGTGATCTGTCTTGAGCATTTTAAAACACAAAAGCAGAGTGTCAGCCTTGGGGAGCTATACAACATGAGGGCTTGTCACTCCAGTGACAGCACTCCTGGGGACACTGCTGCTTCAAAAGGCATCAGGCAGCTAATGACACTGTGAATTATCTGTTGCCTGAGCAGGGACTAGTTTGAGCAGCTCACAGGTGCATTGGAACTGCATCAAAAAGTGTGTTGGTCCCTAAGTAGGGAGCTTTGGAGAAAGAGAGCTGGTCAGAGGTTATAAGAGCCCAGAGCTCTGGACGAGAAGTCAGGGCATTGGCACAGCCTTCCCTCTGACATTCTCCTCGCACCCGAGTCAAGTTTTCTGGGCTTTCTGGGTCTGTGACGTGATTGGCTGCACCAAAAACTAACGTGGGTCAGGCTTTGTGCATACACAGCTCAATTAATGCTCACAAACTCTCCACACACATCAGATCTCCATTTCATGACAAAGGTAGGAGATTGAGTTTTATTAAGTTAAGTAACTTACCCCAAATTACACAGCTAGTCAGTTAGGCAGCAAGGCTTTAAACTAGCTATTGGAAGCAATTTGTAAAAAATGGTTCAGGTATATACGTGTAACTGAATCACTTTGCTGTATACCTGAGACAAACACATTATACATCAACTATTTCAGTTTTGTTGCTATTTCGTTGCTAAGTCATGTCCCACTCTTTGTGACCCCCCTGGACTGTAGCCCACAGGCTCCTCTGTCCATGGAATTCCCCAGACAAGAATACTGGAATGAGTTGCCATTTCCTTCTCCAGGGATCTTCCCGAGCCAGGGATTGAACCCACATCTTGCGCATTAGCAGGTGGATTCTTTACGGCTGAGCCACCAAGGAAGCCCCTATACTTCAATAAAAACATTTCAATTAAAAAATTTTAACAGCCAAGGTATGGCTGTGAAGTCAAATAGCTTCTGTTTGGACTCTGTTTTTGCCACTGATAGGTGCAACACTAGTCAGTTTGTTTAAATACTTTGATTTCTTTATCTATAAAATGAGCCTGATGGTGCTACCTGCCTCATAGAATTTAGAGGATGATGTGATTTTTACAAGATACCTGGTAGAGGAACTTGCCTTGTGGTCCAGTGGTTAACATGTCACCTTCCAATGCGGGGGGTGCAGGTTCAGTCCCCAGTTAGGGAGATAAGATCCCACGTCCCTTGCAGCCAAAAAAGTTACATAAAACTGAAACAATATTGTAACAAATTCAAAAAAGACTTTAAAAATAGTCCACATTAAAAAGAAAAACTTAAAAAAAAAAACCCTGGTAGATACTGAGTCATAATTATGGTTGCTATTATTTGTTGTTCAGCAGCTCAGTTGTGTCCAACTCTTTGTCACCCCATGGATGGCAGCATGCCAGGCTTCCTTGTCCTTCACTGTCTCCAGTTTGCTCAAACTCATGTCCATTGAGTCAGTGATGCCATCCTACCATATCATTCTCTGTTGCCCCATTCTCCTCTGGCCCCCAACTTTCCCAGTATCAGGGTCTTTTTCAGTTGAGTTGGCTCTTCGCATCAAGTGGCCAAAGTATTAGAGTTTCAGCTTCGGCATCAATCCTTCCAGTGAATATTCAGGATTGACTGGTTTGATCTCCTTGTAGTCCTAGGGACTCGAGTCTTCCCCAGCACTACAGTTTGAAAGCGTGCATTCTTTGGCGCTCAGCCTTCTTTATGGTCCAACCTTCACATCTGTACATGACTACTGGAAAAACCATAGCTTTGACTAGACGGACTTTTGTCAGCAAAGTGATGTCTCTGCCTTTTAATATGCTGCCTAGGTTTGTCATAGCTCTTCTTCCAAGGAGCAAGCATCTATCAATTTCATGGCTACAGCCACCATCCACAGTGATTTTAGAGCCCAAGAAAATAGTCTATCACTGTTTCCATTGTTTCCCCATCTATTTGTCATGAAGTGATGGGACTGGATGCTATGATCTTAGGTCACTGTTACCATCACCTGGCTAATTCCAAAATCCATGTTGCTAGCCACCCTGTCAAAATCAAGCTTCCTCCCTATCTCTTCTCCCAGAGGACTCTTATCAATGTCTCTGACGAGCTACATCAGGTCAGGCCAATGACAGGTCAGTTCTTCCTCATTTCATCCCTAATCTCTCAGTAGCATTTGATGCTGCTGAGCAGCTCTGCCTTGAAATATTAATAGCTTCTTGTCTAGCCTTTGGGACACCACATTCTCCTGGTTTTCCTCCTTCCTTAGAGGTCATTCATTCTCAGCCTCCTACGCTAGGTCCTCCTCCTTTCCCAGACTTCTAAAGGGAAGAGATCCCCAAGCTCTCATTCTCATGCCCTTCTCTTCCCCACTGACACTCCTTTGTTGGGTTATAATGTGTGGGCCCACACCTTCAAATGAGCTGGCAACTCTCACATTTCTCTCCCCACCTGGAACTGTGGAGTCTCTGAGCTCCAATAGCCTCATGTTTCTGCTTGGATGTCTCAAAGGCACCACACACTTAATGTCCGAAACAGAAATGCTGGTTTCCCCTCTGTTCAAACATCTGTCCTCCTTCCAATCCATGTCAATAAAGGTGCCACTATTGGCCCTGTTATTCAGGTCATAAGCCTATTAATTCCTCTCTTTCTCTCACATCCATATCAAGTTCAACAGTAAATTCTTTTTTTGTACCTTATATGCTTCCTTTTGAGTGTGTTTTTTTTTTTTAATTTCTTTAATTAATGTACTTTTAAGCATCTGTGCCTAGTTGTGTTTGACTCTTTGTGACCCCATGGACTGTAGCCCCCCAGGCTCCTCCATCCATGGGATTCTCCAGGCAAGAAGACTGGAGTGGGTTGCCATTTCCTCCTCCAGGGGATCTTCCCGATACAGGGATCCATCCACCTCCTCCCCACTCTCCTCCACTACCTGACCCTAGTCAATCAAGGTATAGGCTGAGCTTTTCTAGACTGGCTAACATTCATCTATTCATAAATGATGTGTCCTAATGACAGTCCATGCAGGAAACTCTGACCTGGGGAAAAATGGGTGACCTGGAATCAATCAAAGACTATTCCACGACAGGGAAATGGACTCCATGTGACAAATCAGACTAACACCACATGTCCAGGAAGGTACAGCAAACTCAGTTCCAGATGAGACGAATGGAAATGCCAAGGGCTCCAATTAGAAAGGCTTGGGAGAACCAGGACTCAAGCTTCGAGAATATATCCATTCTCTGCGTTGACATTCATTTGACAACAGATATTTTTAGGATCCAGGCTTCTCTGATAGCTCAGTTGGTAAAGAATCTGCCTGCAATGCAGGAGACTACTTTTTTCACTTTCATTTTTAGGATCCACTACCATGGAACCATTTCATATCTATGTTTGGTTATCATAGAATCAAACCACATCAGGTCAAAGGAGACTAAGCTTCAGACCTCATCTAGGACCAGAGGAGTCTCACCTTAAGACTAAAACCTCTAGATGGTTCATGAAGGTATTTTATGCATGATTTTTTAATATATGTTTCAGGAAAACTTGGTTGAACTCATAAGACTGTTGCAAAAACCAACTGCTTAAATATCTTTGCTTTTTTTCTGAAGTTGTATCAACTCAGTTATATACCACATACATCAGAATCCCTTTCTCAATTTCTGAGATTAATAAAAATGAAAAGACAAATCTGTATTTATGGTAAAGTACAATTTTCAAGATTTTAAAAGCATAACTCTTGCAAATATAAAATGAATGCTTGTCAAAGATTTTATTCTACTCATTAATTACTGAGGGAAGCAGTGAGATGTTAAGACTGGTTCAAATAGCATTTAAGGGACAAGGTCTTTATAGGCAATTAAGTAAAGGGCTATTAGGATAACATTTCTGGATTAGATACAAATCCTTAAATGTCCACTAGGGCAGCAAACTATAAACTACAAATTTTCTGTTCCATTGGACACAAATCATTTGCATCTATCCTGGACAAAAATCTATAAAAGTTAACATGTAACTTCACTAAATTTGAAAACTTGAATCAATATTCAATAATAAGTTGAACAAGATAAACCCCTCTAAATTTAGATGGGCCTGTGCTCTATGTATCAGTCCATTTTTTGGCTTATTTTCAAATTATGGACAACTCAGAAGTCTCTCTACTACCTTCATCATATCATGCATAATCTCCAAAGTGGCTGGGATCAGTATCTGGCTTGCTTACTCATATATGTGGGGGAAAAGAAAGGTTACCAGACGTGACTCCTTGAATGTGCTTCAGAGCCCTTCAGAATGGAGCAAACTTCTGTGTTGAAATTTTTGTAAGAAATCCTGGACTGGACTTCTGGAAACATCTATTAGTTTTCATCTGTCCTAAGGCTAGGAAAACAAGTGCAAGACACCCTCTCCACCAGATTTCACCTGGTGGTATACGTGCTTGTATTTGGGGATGAACTCCTCTCTTCTTGATATCCCCCAAATTTGTGGCATCCCTGCCCTAGCAGGGCCTCAGATGTACAGATGACACCACCCTTATAACAGAAAGCAAAGAAGAACTACAGACCTTCTTGATGAAAGTGAAAGAGGAGAGTGAAAAAGGATCCCAAATGCCATGGGTGTCTAAGCCTGTGTGTCACAAGGAAAGATCTCACATGATGCAACTAAGATCTGACAAGGCCAAATAAATATATTTGTAATGAAAAAATATGGAAACTCAGTAAAAACATTTATTTTTAAATGCTATGGAGTTAGGTAAGAATCAGATATCATAAAAAGTTTTACTTAGCTTAAAAGGAAAGTTGACTAAATTGAGGGTTAGTGAAGAGGGAAGAAAGGCTGTCTCATATTTTGTTCCATGTCCATAAAATGAAGAACATGAAAATATCATCAATACTACTGTATATAAGATAGATAATCAACAAGGACCCACTGTACAACATAGGAAACTCTGTTCAATACCTGCAATAACCTACATGGGAAAAGAATCTGAAGCCTGGATTATATGTATAGAGAATGGATATATGAATATATTGATAATGGATATGGATTATTATGATTGTTGATAGAGAGAATAGATATATATATTGATATAAATATATATATATATATATATATATATATTGATTATGCCAGAGCCTTTGACTGTGCATATCACAACAAACTGGAAAATTCTTCAAGAGATGGGAATACCAGACCACCTTACCTGCCTCCTGAGAAACATGGTCAAGATTTTGTCTCAGAATATAGTTGATAGTCAATAATTGAAAACATGTTATGGATTCTGAGCATTATTGATCAGTCTCCAAGGCATTCTTATAACATGTAGGATGAACTAATATCATTTTAACTATTGACTTCTTGACAATATTCAAGTCAAGAAGCAACAGTTAGAACCAGACACGGAATAATAGACTGGTTCCAAGGCTGTGTATTGTCACCCTGCTTATTTAACTTATATGCAGAGTACATCATGAGAAATGCTGGGCTGGATGAAGCTGGAATCAAGATTGCCGGGAGAAATATCAATACCTCAGATATGCAGATGACACCACCCTTATGGCAGAAAGTGAAGAAGAACTAAAGAGCCTCTTGATGAAAGTAAAAGAGGAGAGTGAAAAAGTTGGCTTAAAACTCAACATTCAGAAAACTAACATCATGGCATTTGGTCCCATCACTTCATGGCAAATAAATGGGAAAACAATGGAAACAGTGAGAGACTTTTATTTCTTCAGGCTCCAAAATCACTGCAAATGGTGACTGCAGCCATGAAATTAAAATACACTTGCTCCTTGGAAGAAAAGCTATGACCAACCTAGACAGCATATTAAAGAACATTACTTTGCCAACAAAGGTCCATCTAGTCAAAGCTATGGTTTTTCCAGTAGTCATGTATGGATGGTCAAAATTGTACCATAAAGAAAGCTGAGGGCCGAAGAACTGATGCTTTTGAACTGTGGTGTTGGAGAAGATTCTTGAGAGTCCCTTGAACTGCAAGGAGATCCAAGAAGTCCATCCTAAAGGAAATCAGTCCTGAATATTCATTGGAAGGACTGATGCTGAAGCTGAAGCTCCAATACCTTGGCCACCTGATGCAAAGAACTGACTCATTGGAAAAGACCCTGATGCTGGGAAAGATTGAAGGTGGGAGGAGAAGGGGACAACAGAGGATGTGATGGTTGGATGGCATCACCGACTCGGTGGACATGAGTTTGAGCAAGCTCTGGGAGTTGGTGATGGACAGGGAAGCCTGGCGTGCTGCAGTCCATGGGGTCACAAAACTGAATTGATATGTATATAAAGAATGGATATGTATATATATATATATATATATATAGAGAGAGAGAGAGAGAGAGAGAGAGAGAGAACTTAATCACTTTGTTGTATATCTGAAACTAACACAATATTGTAAATCAACTATATTCTAAGACAAAATAAAAATTAAATTTGAGAAAAAACTACTATCAGCAATATTGCAAACAAACAATCCAAAGTAAATTTCCTTCCTCAGTCTATTCCATCCCATATCATTAATTCCCTTTCTGCTGGTGTGATAAACAGTCTGCTTTCGTATGTTAAACTGAAAAGAGTCCTTGAGATCCCAACTCCATCTTCTGATGCAATCTAAAAATTGGTTCAACTATGTCAGATCAGAAGCATATGCCTTAGAGTCTATTCTTAGCCATATCAATACTTTAGAGTATTTGGTATAATCATTTTCTAGGAGGCTCCGAGGTCACCTTTTTTTTGAAGAGACAAATTCTAGCCTGTAGAACCTATGGCCAAGACTCAAAAGAAAGCAGAGACCTCTTTGATTATGAAACTGAACGACCCTGGTTAACGTACTACAGCAATCAATAATATCAGAACGGAGAAGAAAATTCTATATTGCGGCAGAGTGCATACCCATTTCGTCAGAATCTGATGGCTGTTTCCCCTGAGGGTGAGAACATGTTAAGGATACCAAGCGTTATTGACCAATCTCCAAGGCATTCTTATAACATGTAGGGCTTCTGAGATATATGAGCTAATATCATTTTAACTATTGAAACTTAACCTAGGGTGAGCTGAACATCTCTTATGATTTGACAGTTTTTCCCATGCAACTTTTATGTTAATGTAAAACTGATTTAGAGATTTGTGTTCAGTGCTCAGTCATGCCCAAATCTTTGCAACGCCATGGACTGTAGCCACCAAGGCTCCTCTGTCCATGGAATTTTCCAGGCAAGAATACTGGAGTGAGTTTCCATTTCCTGCTCCAGATTTAGAAGTATGGAGACAACCAAAAAAAAAAAAATAGAAACCTAATTATTTCCAATATCTTTTTTTATAAGGCACAAAATCAAATATTTATGATTTCCAGGGGAACTTTTGAAAATCTAAAATATTGTGCTAGATGTAAAAAATATCCTGGGAATGTCATTTTATTTTTCTCAATTTAGGATCCAAACTTGGGAAAAATCAAAAGAGCTATCAGAGGAGATTTAGTCACTTGATTGTGACAGAATCATGGTTGCCTGAGGGAAACAAGTTGGTTACCTATTTAATCAAAGTGACAATATAATATTTTAAAGAAACACAATTATAAAGAACCTGAGCTTGTGTGTATGGGGAAGAATCTTTGTTCTTCCTTGCTCTTGTTTTTAAATAATGAAAAACATGATAAAGTCAACACAAAGACCAGAAAATTATCCTAGTGAGATACAGAATCCCTGACAACCACTGGTCTGTTTTCAGTCCCTATACTTTCACCTATTCCAGAATGTCTTAAAAATGGAATCCTCCAACACATAGCCTTTTAAGTCTGACTTCCTTCACTTATAAGAATGCATTGAGCTTCATCCATGGAGTTGCAGGTCTCAGGAGTTTGCTAAGCAGGGTTCCACTGCACAGATATACAATAGCTTGTTTATCCATTCATAAGTTGAAGGATGCTTGGATTGTTTCCATTTTTGAACAGTTATGAATAAAGATTCTATAAATATCTGTGTACTGGTTTATACATAAACATGAGTTTTCATTTCACTTGGGCATATCTAAAGGGAGGTTGCTGGATCTTATGGTAAATGAATGTTGAACTGCCAAACTCTTTCCAGTGTGACTGTACTATAATCTTGCATGCTCATAGGAACACATGAGGGTTCAAACTGCTTCACATCATGGATGGAGAGTCATTCTTTTGCGTGTGGGTGTCCAATTGCTACAGGATTTGTCAGTATGACTGTGATTTCCCTAGTGTTCCCTTTGTGCCTTTATCAAAATCAACTGACCGTACATGAAAGGGTCTACACCTGGATTCCTCTCTGTTTCACTGACCTATGTGTCCATCCTTTTTGACAATATCAAACTGGCTTGAGGTTTTTGGTTTGTGTTCAGCCATGCCTTGCAGCAGGTGGAGTCTTAGTTCCCCAACCAGGGATCAAACCTGCATTCCCTGCATTGGAAACAGAGTCTTAACCACTGGACCACCAAGGAAGTCTCTAGTATATTTTTATAATAAGCATTGAAATCATAGTGTGATTCTTTCAGCTTTGTTCTTTTCTAAAAATGTTCTGGCTCTTCTGTATTCTTTGCCTTTGTTAATGTTAGAATTAGCTGACAACTGCTACAGAAGTCTTTCTGGGACTGGCTGGGGTTGACTTGAATTTATACATCAATTTGGGAAGAATTGGCATCTTGACAATATTGTGCCTTCCTATCCACAAACATAAATCTATTTATTTAAACCTTCTTTTCTTTTATTGACAATTGTACTATAATTTACAGCATAGAGATATTCTACATAATTTTTTAGATCTATACCTAAATATTTCATGGGGTTTTTTTTGGTGTCATTATAAATGGTATTTTTTAAATTTATGAATGTTCATTGCTAATCCACATAAAAATACACTGATTACTATACATTAACCTTATATCCTGTCTCCTTGCTAAACTAATTTATTAGTTCTAGGAGCCTCTTTGTGAATTCTTTAGGATTTTCTTTATAGACAACCATGCCATCTAAGAGACAAAGCACTTATTTTTCCTTCCATTCTATATGACTTTTATTTCTTTTTGCTTCTTTGCTTTTTCCTTATTGTGCTGACTAGCACGTCCATGATGATGTTGAACAGAAACAATTAGAACAGTTCCCACCAATGCCAATCATACCTTTTAAACACACACAAAAAAACTCACTTCAACCAAAATAATTTCACAGAGAAAACTAGGAGGAGGGAAATTGAAAAGTCACTCTTGCACACAAACATTTCAGTAAACTATCAAAGTTCATGAACATATAGGACAGAACTAACTAGAGCTTCACACCTCTGTGCTCCTTATCAATGGGATAAAAACGAACAAGGTTTCTTAATGGGGCCACTCAAATACAGCCACTCTTTACTACATAAAAGTAATAAGTCAAACATGTAAATTTAAAATTATGCTTAGTCATCAATGTTTCATTATCCAGTCTTAGAAAATATCTAGGTAAACAACAATTATCAATTAACTCAATTTAATATTAATTCAAGATTTCAAGTTACTTGAAGATGTTGGAAATTATGTCCAAGCTGACAGACCACACTCCATAAATACTGCTATGAAAACATTTTTCACAATTATCACTTCAATTTAGTAAAATTTACATTTTTTATAATCTTAAACTCCTATGTATGGGTAATGCTAGCTTATTTGATCAGCAAACTAGGTTAGAAAGTCCATGAGAAAAAATACCAAGATCTTCATAATTATAAAATCAAGCAAAAGATATGTATACAGTTATTGCTTATAAATTAAGCCAAAATTATTGAACCAGTCTAATTTTTCCAAAGATTTATCTTACCTATGTGAAGCTGAATTGTTATACTAACATATTTATAAGCTAACATTTTCATTAGGAAGCATTTTAAAAATCGACTACTTTAATTGGAGGCCAAAAAATATTAAAAATAAATTTTAAAATCTACTACTTTAAAGTGGTCGGACACGTCTGAGTGACTTCACTTTCACTTTTCACTGTCATGCATTGGAGAAGGAAATGGCAACCCACTCCAGTGTTCTTGCCTGGAGAATCCCAGGAGCCTGGTGGGCTGCCGTCTATGGGGTCGCACAGAGTCGGACACGACTGAAGTGACTTAGCAGCAGTAGTTACCTATTTTCTGTATCTTTGGGGAATATGAGAATAAATTTATATGAAATTTATCTATTTCTTCAGAGTTCCCCTATTTTAAGACAGAATAATCTAACCTGGAGATAAGAAAACACTTTCTATGTGTAAAATGAGCCTTTTCTGAATCACAGACACACAGACAGTTCATAGCTTCAGTTCTATAGCTTCAGCCTCAAGTCAAAAATAATCACAGAAACAAAAATTCACCAGTTCAGATCTCAAAGAACTGCTCTTTCCAGTGAGCATGAAATGCTTAACTGATTGTGCTCACAAGTAGACAAACATAAAAGCGTCTCAAACCAGAATGTCTGTCTCCCTGGCAGAGAATAGATAGACCTCCATCATTCATTCACAAGAGATAATAAAACCAAATTCCCAATTCTTGCTAATGCCAAGAGGAATAACAAACCAGAGACTAAACAAAAATGTAAAATCTATAGACATGAAACAAGAAGAGATCTAGAGAAATAGAAAACCAGAAAAGTTAGATTCTGTTGCCACTGAGATTCACTCTGCAAGCAAGAGATGTTTCTTGTGATCAGCCTTTGAAATGCATTTTTCAAGCAACAAAGTTTAATCAGCTCTGTCGGGTTAGTCCACTTGGGCATCTCTGTGGAGCAACTTACAAAAAGCATAATTTTCGAAAAGACAAAATCTTGACTCTTGTGTAAATATAAAATGAACTCATGTCAAAGATTTTATTCAATTCATTCATTAATGAAGGAACCAGTAATGTGCTAAGACTTATTCAAAGAATATTTGAAGAGCTAGGTGTTTAAAGATTATTTACTACAGAAATGTTAAGATATGATTTCTGGGTTAGATACAAATCCATTTGAAGTTCAACAGGATAATAAACTGTAATATTTGGGGTTATCAGTTCAATCAGACAGAAACTATTTATATCTATACTGGATGGAAAAAATCTCTAAGTTAACATATAATGTCATAGAGTCTGAATATTTAACCAATACCAAGCAGAGAGTTAAACAAAATACATTCCCCACCTTGGGTGGGTGTATTCATGATGTTCAAGGGACATGCTACTCACTTTATTTTGAAATTCTGAATAATTTTTCTGAGGGCTCTTCCCTGGTGGCTCAGATGGTACAGCAGCTGCCTGCCATGCAGGAAATCCAGGTTTGATCCCTGGGTTGGGAAGATCTTCAGGAGAAGGGAATGGCAACCCAATTTTTCTGAACACTAAATAAAAGTTGCCCTACTTGGGAGTTGAAAGCTTCATGCCATAGTGTTCTTGGAGAGCAAAAATATTCAAATTGATTATTCTTGATTGATGAAAAAACATTCCCTTCCCTTTTGCCCAAGACCTCAAAGCTACTACCGGTCATGGCTGAGGCTAGAACCCAGCATTTCAATGCCTTCCATTCCACACCCATTGTTTGAAATACTACTCTTTCAAGAAGGTCGATGGGTTCGTTAAGATGCTTTCAAGACAGCAAATCAATAAAATGAAGGAAATAGATACTCAGTGTTAACTCACAGGCATCCATAGAAGAAACTGATTGAGGTAGAGAAGATTAAAGAGATCTGACCTCTTTCTGAAAGGGTGGAAAGGAAAGAAGTTCATAACAGTAAAACGCCGTGTCATCCACCACCCTCTCCTTCCAAAGATACCATGAATCCCAGCCTGAGGAATTTCCATTTAGCCAAGTCCCTGGCCCGCTCAATGATCCTGGAAAGCCCAGTGTGAGATAGATCTGGATCCCAAAATGAGACTTGTGGGTTGGGTTCTCAAGCCCTCCCCGTCCACTCTCTGCAGCATGACCCAAGGAGTGGGTTTTCTGTTCTGCTTGATTTCTGCTGCTGCTTCTGCTGCTGCTAAGTCACTTCAGTCGTGTCCAACTCTGTGCGACCCCATAGACGGCAGCCCACCAGGCTCCCCCATCCCTGGGATTCTCCAGGCAAGAACACTGGAGTGGGTTGCCATTTCCTTCTCCAATGCATGAAAGTGAAAAGTGAAAGGGAAGTTGCTCAGTCGTGTCCAACTCTTCATGACCCCATGGACTGCAGCCCACCAGGCTCCTCCATCCATGGGATTTCCCAGGCTTGATTTCTGAGGGTTCCTTAAATCGCCTTTGGATAACTCAGGCATAGATAAGCATATGAAAAAATGGTACTTAGCCTAGTGAATCATTAGAAAGTGAGCATCTCTATAACCATCACCCAAATCAAGAAATAGAATTCAGCCAGCCACCTCAGAAACCTGATTCCTTCTACTAAAAGTTACCTTGCTGGACCATGTTTAAGTGGAGTGGAATAGAAAAAACTGGTGAGTTGGCTCAGCGCTAAAGACTCTGCCTGCCAAAGCAGAAGATGCAGGTTCAATCCTTGAGTCGAGAAGATCCCCTGGAGTAGGTAATGGCGACCCACTCTAGTATTTTTGGCTGGAAAATCCTATGGACAGAGGAGCATGGTGGGCTACAGTCCATGGGGTAACAGAGTCGAAAATGACTTAGCAAGTAAACAATAACAACATGCAAACGAGCTAAGCTTTGTATTCTAAAACTTCTGTTCATGTAACTTTTATGTCTAAGTGTTGATGCTGCTGCTAAGTCGCTTCAGTCGTGTCTGACTCTGTGCGACCCCATAGACGGCAGCCCACCAGGTTCCCCCATCCCTGGGATTCTCCAGGCAAGAACACTGGAGTGGGCTGCCATTTCCTTCTCCAGTGCATGAAAGTGAAAAGTGAAAGTGAAGTTGTTTAGTCGTGTCCGACTCTTCGCGACCCCATGGACTGCAGCCTACCAGGCTCCTCCGTCCATGGGATTTTCCAGGCAAGAACACTGGATTGGGCTGCCATTGCCTTCTCCAATGCATGAAAGTGAAAAGTGAAAGTGAAGTCGTTTAGTCGTGTCTGACTCTTCGCGACCCCATGGACTGCAGCCTTCCAGACTCCTCCGTCCACAGGATTTTCCAGGCGAGAGTACTGGAGTGTTGATACTGGGCCACAATTTCTCACTGCAGATCACAATAAAAAAAAAGTTTGATAGTCACTGCCATTGGTATCACCCTGCCTACCAGATCACCAGCAGAGAAAAGAAAATACTGCAAAATTTGTCAGCTCCCCCCAGAGCAGAGGTAAGTACAGGCTTCACTTCATTTTACAATGACTGTGGCATTTTCTTTTCCCACCTATCAGAACATTTTAGAAAAAATAAAATATTTTTAAAGAAGATAAAATATCTGTCTAAGATATGCAAAAAAACGAATTTGGAATATTATAAAGAAAGCAATTAATCCACACTTAAAACTAATTGCCTAACCCACTGGGTCTTTAAATTATTCATTAGTGCTATTTAAAAATAATTGCAGTTTATGAGGAAAACCCATTATGGATTTCTTTTAAGAACTAAAAAGAAAGGGTTTCCTTTTTTATTTACCAACTTCTTATGGCCCTTGAAACCAACCCATTTTTTAAGCCAGTTTAATAGTCTCATGATCCCTCCTTAGTCTAATCAGCTTTAACATTTATCACACCAACACTTTGTGAGGGTCCCTGTAATAGATTCTGAACTCATGGAGAGGATGATAACTTGTTCTAAAAGAATATGAAAGATGGGTCTGGAAAGGAAGAAAGGAAAAGGACTCTTAGAGAACAAAGCAGGAAACCAAGATGCAAGCGTCTTCGCAGGTGGTTCAAGCTGGTCCCTCCACTTCCAGCCAAATGGCTGCGATTTCCCACCCTGTTTGCTCCTGTCAGCCAGGACTTGCGAGGCCTCCCTCTTCTCTCCTCATTTGCTTCTTGCCTCAAGTTCCTTAATTTCTCCATTTCCTTCAAAGAGCACTCAGAACTATGGCCATGAAATGACAGGACTACAAAGGACTTTTGTCTCGTTTAGTGGCTTTTACACTGTGTCCACAGCACCTCAGAAGTTCCCAGTAGGAAAGGGCTGTGAACCAACAGGGCTCGGTGATTCCCAATTCCGCGCTGACTTCCCCCTCCCCAGGATCCATCACAAGAGCCCACTCTGAGTCATCTAAGATTCCACTCGAAGGAAGCATTTTTCTGCTAAAGACAAAACTTGAAAGTGACTCTCAAGACGTATCTAAGAATACCATTGGAGAAGGAAATGGCAACTCACACCAGTATTCTTGGCTGGGAAATCCCATGGACAGAGGAGCCTGGCAGGCTGCAGTCAGTGGGATCACAAAGAGTCAGACATGACTGAATGACTAAACCACAAACCACTCAGAATACCAAAGCCCAGAAGAGGAAGTGACTTGCCCAAAGCAGGACAGCCAATCACGGAACTGGGAGCCAACCTGGCCTCCTGACTCCAGGTCTAATGATCTATGCCCTCCGTCAGGCAAGGTATACCAAAAAGAGCATGAGCCTTGAGTCCAGAATGATCTGGACATAAATCTGATCTCAGTCCCAGCTTTCTGTCCTTTGTTGTTGTTGTTCAGTTGCTTAGTCATGATTGACTCTTTGCAACCCCATGGACTGCAGCACACCAGGCTTCCCTGTCCATCACTATCTCACAGGGTGTGCCCAAACTCATGTCCATTGAGTCAGTGATGCCATCCAATCATCTCATCCTGTGTCGTCGCCCCCTCTCCTCCTGCCATCAATCTTTCCCAGCATCAAGGTGTTTTCCAGTGAGCTGGCTCTTTGCATTAGGTGGCCAGCATTTTGGAGCTTCAGTTTCAGCATCAGTCCTTCCAGTGAGTATTCAGAGCTGATTTCCTTTAACCCCAGCTAAGCTGTTATACATGAAAACACCTTGTATGTAATATGCACATACTAAGTGCTCAGGTGTGAGCAGCACCTTTATCAGAGATGTTCCTTAAGCACCCCACTGGGAATGTGCTTGTGATGGTCATCACTGCGCCAAAGGTGAGAGTGCAGAGGCACACACACACACTTATGCACACAGCTATGCGACTGTACGCAGACACAAAGAAGATCTGTGGGCTGTAGCTTCACTGACCACCCCCCATCTTCACAGTGTGGGTCTGCGGGTACCCAATCCTCTTAGAGCCCCTCTACCCACACCAACACATCTTTCTTCTTCACTTCCTTAAAAGCAAACAAACTGGAGGTGGGGAACGCAAAATAAGCAGAATGTAGTCTTTTGACAGTTATGATAAATATCAATTTGCAATAGTAAGCAAATAATCATAGTTTGGGGGGCCTAACAAAAAGATGGAATCTGGTTAATTAAAGGAATGACTATAAATGACATTTATCTTGCCATGCCATGCTTAGTCGCTCAGTCACATCCAACTCTTTGTAACCCCATGGACTGTAGCCCACCAGGCTCCTCTGTCCCTGGGGATTCTCCAGGCTAGAATACTGGAGTGGGTTGCCATGCCCTGCTCCAGGGGATTTTCCCAACCCAGAGATGAAACACAGGTCTCCCGAATTGCTGGCAGATTCTTTACCATCTGAGCCACCAGGGAAGCTGCTATCTTACTGACACCTAAGATTTATGCTTCCTGCTTATGTAACAATACTCTGACTTTATGGTCTTTCTTTCTGGAGCCAGCTCTCCCATTCATTGTCCTTTTGTTTGAGTAGTAGTGACCCCACCTCTGATTGCAGAAGCCAGTGAGCATATCATCCATGCTTCTGGCATAGTAATTGGTTCAGGATGAGACAGAACTCAATCAGGGCCTAGGGCATTGACAGGCCATGGACATAACTCACTCAGAGAGAAAAAGGATGTTTGCTGGATCTGCTGGGGGAAAGCATCTTTCTTCAGCTGATTCTGAGTTTTCCTTTTGTTTGAATATTTGATATTCTGTTCATCATGAATTTTTGCATTTTTTACACATAGAATGAAAATGTTAAGTTTCTTGATTAATGAGATTTTTTTTTATGTACACTTAAATTTTGCATCAAGGCAAAATTGCCTCAATCCTCTCAGCCTTGTCCTGGCTCTGGAGGGATACTGGGCTCACAGCTGACATAGCCGTTCTTTTTTTGCTTGAAGAGTGACCAGGGAGGTGAGAGGGGCCACCACAAGGAGCTTTGGGAGGAAAGCATGGGAAATGCATGGGATCAGGAGAAACCCATTCCCAGTGATCTGAATTACCAGATTCAGCTTTGCCTAAAGCTTAGCCCTCCTGCTTGAGAGTTTACAAGCACCAGTAAATTCTCTTCCCTCTGACTTATAACCAAAATAATGCAAACTGACACAACAGCTAATTACAAGGAGTTCACCTCTGAGTGTACTGGGGGGAGTGCTTCTAAAAGTCCGAGTAACACTTCCACCTTTAGACACACGATCGATCAAGCGGAGCCAAGTGTTTTCCTTGGCCGTGGTCAGTTTTCTGAACAGCAGCTGTCACTTGCAAAGTACTATTTTCTTCTACAATTTATTAAGTCCCTTTTACATGTCAGGCACTGACATGTACCTGACATGTGTGTGTGTGTGTGTGTGTGTGTGTTAGCTGCTCAGTTGTGTCTGACTCTTTTCAACCCTATGGACTATAGCCCACCAGGCTCCTCTGTCCATGGGGATTCTCCAGGCAAGAATGCTGGAGTGGGTTGCCATGCCCTCTTCCAGGGAATCTTCCCAACCCAGGGATCCAACCTGGGTCTCCTGCATTGCAGGCAGACTATTTACCATCTGAGCCACCAGGGAAGCCCCAGGACTGTATAAACACTCTGTATACGTTATTTCCTGTCATTCTTACCAGCCCCTCAAAATGGTATTGGGTCATACTATTATTACCCATATTTTACAGGAAAGGAAGCCAAAACTGAAAGAAAAAAAAAGTAGGACGTACAAGGTCACAGGAAAAGAGGCAGAGGCGGGGTTCACAGCCAAATCCGCTGGAACCAAAGCTTATGTTCTTAATGATCACCTGATACAGTCCCAAGATTTACAAGAAATACCTGTTACAGATGCTCCGTGTGTATTTGAGGAAATGAATAAATTTGTTACTTAATTAGTTGAAAGGTGAAATGTTAGCCATTTTGATATCCACTCATTTCATTTCAATTTACCTCCTTCTATAACTAGAGTGTGAAACACAGCCTCTTTAGGTTATGTTTGAGTTAATAGCGGTTTTTCTATTAGGGATACTATTCTCAGGAGTTACACATCATCAACATTTTTTAATACAAACTGATGAAAAAGCACACACAGGTAGAATAATGGCTCTATAGCAAAAGAAATTCTGTGGTGAATTTGGTCTCCTTACTTCAAAGATTGGGTGTGCATGTGTGTTGCGGGGAGGGATCAAACCAGGTCAAGGACTTTAAAACATTTTCTAAACTCTGAGACAAATACACAATTCATCATTACTATCTTTTTATGTTGATTTTCTTGAAGTAGGGACTCAGTATCCAAAACCCTAATTGAATGTTAAATTTCTCTCCCTCTATGACTGAGAGCAATCATTTGATGAGTATGTTTGCAAGACAAAATCAATACAATCTTAAGCAATAAATTTATCTGATGAAGGTAAGTATCACAGTACAAGAGTTCCAGGTTTTTAGCATTCTTAACCAAAGCAGTAAATAAACAGACTCCTCCCAAAGCAAAGATGGAAATATAATTATTCAGTCTCTCCATGTCAGATTTGCCCAGAAATTGAAATATTGTTAGCAAACATGGATTTAAATTTTGTGCTCCAATGAATTGGTAGATCTCTTAGTTTATTGTTTTGATTCCCTGCATTCTACCACAGGGAAATTATGCAACTCTCACTACATGAAAAGAATACTGATAATTACAGAATTTGCCACTTAGCTGGAAGATCATTTTGCAGATCTCTTCTGATCTAATGGCATGGTAGCCTGTGTACATTTGTGTCACTGCTGTTCTTAAGATTCTTAATCTGATACAGGTGTTAAGTGTGCATGAACTGCAATGCACAGCCAACTGTTCAATTCAGCAAATAAAAATCATCGTAGCTGGTTTTCTCTGAGGGGCTGGTTGCTTAACAGACTTAAGTTATCCTAGAGCCCAAGGTTGGAAGTCCACTGTCTGCTTCCAACTCCACCTGCAGGTCAGAAGCCCTTGGAAAAGCTTCACGAAACACAAACCCCAGGTCCCACTCTAGACCGGCTGGGTGATCATCAGAGCCCAGAGAACCTGCCTTTAAATACACAGTGAGGCGAGGTGGGTGAGGTGAAGTGACTCCTCTGCACTGCCAGATGGAGAGTGCTTCTGTGTCCATGACCCACAGAAGAGGTGGAAATAATGCCATCCGTTGTTTTGTCTGCATGACACTCAACCTAACTACATTTTGTTGTATTTATTTACTTATTTATTTTTTAGTAAAACCTGTTGGACCCCACGCCCCCTCAACCTTTCCCCCAATTGCTATAATGGCATGGAGATACAAGCTCACAGGCTTTGTTTCCATCTGGAAAGTCTATGCTGCTTAGAAGTCAAGAGAAATGTATTTATCATGGAGCCTTAGAGAGTGTCTGTTTCCAGTGTTCCATCTGTATTCTCCACGGTAATTCTCTGTTGAGGTTCAAAGTCTTCTCTCCATTATAAATAATAACCCTTCAACTCTATGAAAGCAGCAAGTCTTTCAGTTAAACATCTCTTTTCACCTGGCCATCCTAAATCAAAAAGTAATGGGGTGTAGAAAAAATATACGGGCTTTTAATCCTGCGCTTACTACCTGGCAGATTGTTGAGTCCCATTGTGCCTCATTCCCTCATCTGCAAAATGGGATTAATGGCATTATTATAATATACATACCTCATGGAATTATAAGAATTAAATGAGATAACTCATGTAAAATGTATGCACTAAATGTTGCTGTTTAGTCGCTAAGTCATGTCCAACTCTTTGCTACCCCCGTGGACTGTAGCCCATCAGGCTTTTCTGTCCATGGGATTTCCCAGGCAAGAATACTGGAATGGGTTGCCCTGTCCTTCTCCAGGGCATCTTCTCAACCCAGGGATGGAACCTGCGTCTCCTGCACTGGCAGACAGGTTCTCTACTGCTGAGCCACCAGGGCAGCCCATGATTAAAGAGATGGTAGCTCTTATGGTAATCAGGCTTCCCAGGGGCCACGAGTGGTAAAGAACCTGCCTGCCAGTGTAGGAGACGCAGGCTCCATCCCTGAGTTGGGGCGATCTCCTGGAAAAGGGCATGGCAATCCACTCCAGTATTCATGCCTGGAGAATCCCATGGACAGAGGAGTCTGGCAGAGGAGCTTGGCAGGCTACAGTCCACAATATGGAAAATAGTCGGACATGACTGAAGTGACATAGCGTGTAACCTGCATTATGGTACTTGCTGTGACTAAACTTTGCTTTCCAGACTGCTGAACCCTGGAGTTCTGTATTAGATGTGGCTTAATCTACTGTTTTCTTACTAAAGATGGGAATATAATCCCAGTTATGGTTTGTCCCCAAGCAGTGTTCAATAGACAGATTAGTTTATTTAGGATCAGGGAGGTCATACTCGCCACATTCTTTTCTCCGATCAGAAAATGGAATGATTCAGTTATTTCTGTATCATCCTCTTTCAGAAAGATATTGATAGGGCTTCCCTAGTGGTTCAGTGGTTACGACTTCACCTTCCAATGGAGGAAGGGGTGCTGGTCCCACCCGGATAAGGGGAGTTAGGAGTCCATATGCAAATAGAACATAAACAACAGAAGTAATGTTGTAACAAAAATTCAATAAAGAATTTAAAAAAGAAAGAAAGATACTAACAAACCACAGTGTTGGGGGAAGTGTCCAGGGAGTGTTAGAAACCAAGACTGCATTCTGTGGGAAATATTTTAGAATCTGGCATTCTCAGCTAAGAAAAGAAAAGCCATCGGGGAAAGTATGACAGTTGTCTTCAAATATCTCCATAGCTGTTCCAAAGAGATAGAAGAGGCTTGCTGAGATGCTCCCAAGAAGTAGACTTAGAGATGAGCTGTAAGGCTTCCCCAGCACTCAGAATCTCAGGATTCCCCGTGACCTGAGCACTCTGCTTCTCTTCAAGCTAATGAGAAATGAGTGTTAATTTTTAAAAAAGTCATATTACAGTGCTGCCCTTTCTGAATATTCAAAAATGGCTAGGGTTCCTGCTGGGAATGGTAGCCTGCAAATTAGAAAGGAGCCGCTATAATTCACATGAGAAAAACAGCCCCCAAAACATAGACATATGAGTCACAAAGGCCAGCTGGCTGGCGAATGATTTAAGGGGGTCCAGAAGCCCCATTTACAGGCGTCGGGCTCTCCAGACTGTTTAGAGCTCTCGAACATCCTGATTACTGGTACGGGGAGAGAGGGTTACTACACAAATGTCCCTGGCTGCTCTACAAAGCCCTGGCCACAGGAAACCCATCCAGAAGGTGGGTGGGGACTTTCCTTAATCTGGAAAGCAGACCATTGTTTAACAGGACCTGAAGCCCCTGAATTCAGGAAAGAACAGGAAAGCTACTTTTTCTTCAGCTTGATTTTTGTGATCCAAGGCATGATGCAGTAGATAGGAAGCTCCGAAATCCCTAAGTTTATTCCATAAAAATGTAACAACTTATGCTTCGTTTGGTAACAGTGCCATTGTAGGGGATTTCCTGGCAGTTCAGTGCTAAAGACTCCACACTCCCAGTGTACGAGGCACACATTAGACCCCTGGTTAGGGAACTAAGATCCTGCATGCCACATGGTAGGCCAAAAGTAAAAAATTGGTAATATTAGAAAAATAAACAGTGTCACTATTAAAACCCTTCCCAGGTGGCGCTAGGGGTTCAGAACCCACCTGCCAATGAAGGAGACCTCGTTCGACCCCTGGGTTGGGAAGATCTGCTGGAAGAGGACATGGCAACCCCCTCCAGTATTCTTGCCTGGAGGATCCCATGGACAGAGGAGTCTGGCGGGCTACAGCCCATGGGGTGGCAAAGAGCCGAGCATGACTAAAGTGACTTCAGTTCAGTTCAGTTGAGTTCAGTCGCTCAGTCGTGTCCAACTCTGCGACCCCATGAATCGCAGCACGCCAGGCCTTCCTGTCCATCACCAACTCCCGGAGTTCACTCAGACTCACGTCCACCGAGTCAGTGATGCCATCCAGCCATCTTATCCTCTGTCGTCCCCTTCTCCTCCTGCCCCCAATCCCTCCCAGCATCAGGGTCTTTTCCAATGAGTCAACTCTTCACATGAGGTGGCCAAAGTACTGGAGTTTCAGCTTTAGCATCAGTCCTTCCAAAGAAATCCCAGGGCTGATCTCCTTCAGAATGGGCTGGTTGGATCTCCTTGCAGTCCAAGGGACTCTCAAGGGTCTTCTTCAACACCACAGCTCAAAAGCATCAATTCTTCGGCGCTCAGCTTTCTTCACAGTCCAACTCTCACATCCATACATGACCACAGGAAAAACCATAGCCTTGACTAGATGGACCTTAGTCGGCAAAGTAATGTCTCTGCTTTTCAATATGTTATCTAGGTTGGTCATAACTTTTCTTCCAAGGAGTATGACAATATACAGCCTTGACATACTCCTTTTCCTATTTGGAACCAGTCTGTTGTTCCATGTCCAGTTCTAACTGTTGCTTCCTGACCTGCATACAGATTTCTCAAGAGGCAGGTCAGGTGGTCTGGTATTCCCATCTCTCTCAGAATTGTCCACAGTTTATTGTGACCCACACAGTCAAAGGCTTTGGCATAGTCAAAGCCTTTGATCTCTGATTCCTCTGCCTTTTCTAAAACCAGCTTGAACATCAGGAAGTTAACGGTTCACATATTGCTAAAGCCTGGCTTGCGGAATTTTGAGCATTACTCTATTAGCATGTGAGATGAGTGCAATTGTGCGGTAGTTTGAGCATTCTTTGGCATTGCCCTTCTTTGGGATTAGAATGAAAACTGGCCTTCTCTAGTCCTGTGGCCACTGCTGAGTTTTCTAAATTTGCTGGCATATTGAGTGCAGCACTTTCACAGCATCATCTTTCAGGATTTGAAATAGCTTGACTGGAATTCTATCACCTCCACCAGCTTTGTTCGTAGTGATGCTTTCTAAGGCCCACTTGACTTCACATTCCAGGATGTCTGGCTCTAGATGAGTGAATTAGCATGCATTAAAATACACCTTTTCTGGGAAAATCATTGTCTAACAAAATTGTTATGCCTACTATAAAAACAAAAGAGTTAGCCAGTCTAGATGATATACAAGCAAGCTTCTTACAAATGAATGCCTTGCCTCTTTGACTCTCAAGCATCATATTCTCTAAACATAAACCATTTATGGGTACTGTGGTCCTTATGTGTCCCCCTAAAATTCATATGTTGAAGCCTAACCCCCCCCCCAAAATGATTCTATGAGGTGGTAGGGCCTTTGGAAGGTGATGAGGTCATAAGGATAGAGTCCTCGTGAATGAGATTAGTGCCCTCATAAAAGAGGCTCCAAAGAGCACCCTCATCCCCTTCAGCCATGTAAGAAGACAACTAGAAAGACAAGGAAGAGAGCCCCCATTTGACTATGGCAACACCTTGATCTCAAATTCCAGCCCAATTTCTGTTGTTTTTAAGTCTGTATATGTACGGTATCTGGGCTTCCCAGGTGGTTCAGTGGTAAAGAATCTGCCTGCCAATGCGGGAGCCATAGAAGATGTGGGTTCGATCCCTGGGCCCAGAAGATTCCCTGGAGAAGGAAATGTCAACCCACTCCAGTGTTCTTGCTAGGAGAATCCCATGGAGAGAGGAACCTGGCAAGCTACAGTCCACTGGGTCCCAAAGAGTTGGAGATGACTACATCAATGAGAGAGCCATCTAAGGAGGAAGACAAAGGGGCATAACGGTTTACATTCATTGCTCTGGAAAGTGCAATGGAAGTGGCAGAATTGGAACCAAAACTCAACCCTGCTTCTCCTACTGGTATGTTATAGACTGAAGAAGCCTGAGACCCTGGAGAGGGCTATTGGGCAATGTGGCCACAATGCCAACCTAACCTAGGCTAACACAAGGCAACAGAATAAACTGGAAGGGTGCCATGTTAAGCCCCAAGGTTTGAAAGAGTGGAGCCAAGACCATGAATGCCAGAATTGAAGTGAAAGATGGGAAAGAGGCTCTTTGGAAAATCAGTGCTGTTCCAGATATTCTAAGAGGTGCTCTCATACTGAGCAGAGACTCGGCATTTGCAAAGTTAACCTGAGTTTCCAAATCTTAGGTTTGAAATTCTGTAAGCAATTGGAAAATCTTACATGATTGCAAACTAGACCTCCACAGGGAAAGGTAATACTATCACTTTGCGCAACTCTGAGAGACACGATTTACAATATGGAACGTGTCTTCTAGAGTTGTGCAACATGGCAGGCCTACAGCACCGTTGATATTTTAACAGTGTCTGAGCTAGGGACCAAGCCTAACTCACTGCCCAGCATGTGTATCAAGGTGTGGCCTTTTTGCTTTCTTTCTCTTCAGTGTAAAGTGACAGACTTCATTTTCTTGGCTTCAAAATCACTGCAGACAGTGACTGCAGCCACGAAATTAAAAGACTCTTACTCTTTGGAAGAAAAGCTATGACAACCTATACAGCATAATCACTTCACTGACAAATGTTCATATAGTCAAAGCTGTGTTTTCTCCAGTAGTCAGGTATGGATGTCAGAATTGGATCCTAAAGAAGGCTGAGTACCAAAGAATTGATGCTTTTGAACTTTGGTGCTAGAGAAGACTCTTGAGAGTCCCTTGGAAAGCAAGGAGATCCAATCAGTCAATCCTAAAGGAAATCAATCCTGAATATTCATTGAAAGGACTGATGCTAAAGCTGAAGCTCCAATACTTTGGCCACCTGATGTGAATAGTGGACTCTTTGGGAAAGACCCTGATGCTGGGTAGGATTGAAGGCAGGAGGAAAGGGAAATGACAGAGGATGAGATGGTTGGATGGCATCATCGACTTGATGGACATGAGTTTGAGCAAGCTCTGGGAGATAGTGAAGGACAGGGAAGCCTGGCTCACTGTAGTCCATAGGGTCTCAAAGACTCGGACATGACTGAGCAACTGAACAACAACATGGGAGGGTGAAAAAAGAGGATACTTTTAAGCCAGTTGCAAAATCAATAATGGAAATAGAGAGAAATTGAAAGGAAATGCTGAATAAATTCAAGGATAAAATTTGAATTTGGTAGTTGCTTCAAGGCAGCCAGTACTCTAAAAGGAATCAAGAAAAAGTAATTTCTGAAACTGTTGAGCGAGTGTTCCAGCAAGAATTTATTTTAATTGCTTTATAAATTGCTTTAATCCTATATTTAGGAAATCATTAGGGGCCTGAAAGGGTCACTTAAAATTTTCACTTATGCTTAACTAAGTTTTATAGAGAAAATTACATGTTTTAATAGTATTCATAGAATCAGGGACTTGTAAAGGTCTCGAGATGTGTCCTTTTAAAATAGCAAAGGTCTGTGACTCAATATCACTTAATTCTCACAATAGCCCTGTGAGATAAAGATAATTATTCTTTTTATAGATGAGGCAACTGACCCTCTGAGGGTCTGAATTATTTGCAAAGTAAGCAATTTGAAGGAAGGATTCTACCTTATTCATTTTCCATCTCAAGGGTCTAGAATGTGGCAGACACTCAGCATTATTATTTCAAGGGTCCTCAAAGCATGGTCCCCAGACCAGCAGCAGCAGCATCGCCTGGAGACTTTTTAGAAATAGAAACTCCCAGGCTCCACCCCAGACTTCCTGACTCAGACACACCCAGTACAGGGCAACTCACATTTTAACAAGCCCTCCAGGAGACTGAACAGAGGTCTGTATAGTCAAAGCTCTGGTTTTTCCAGTAGTCACATACAGATGTGAAGGTTGGACCATAAAGAAGGCTGAGCATCAAAGAATTGACGTTTTAGAATTATGGTGCTAGAGAAGACTCTTGAGAGTCCCTTGGACTGTAAGGTGATCAAATCAGTCAGTCCTAAAGGAAATCAACCCTGAATATTCATTGGAAGGACTGATGCTGATGCTCCAGTATTTTGGTCACCTGATGCAAAGAACCAATGAATTAGAAAAGACTGATGCTGGGAAAGACGGAGGACAAGAGGAGAAGGGGGCAACAGAGGATGAGATGGTTGGAGGGCATCACTGACTCAATGGACATGAGTTTGAGCAGACTCTGGGAGACAGTGGAGGACAGGGAGGCCTGGCGTGCTGCAGTCCATAGGTTTGCAAAGAGTCAGATGTGACTTCACAACTGGACAACAACCAGGAGATGATGGTGCACAAGAAAGTGTGTAAGAAGTCTGTTGTTCAATGAGCAGTGAATGAAGTCTGTTCAGGTGAGACAACATGTATCCAGGTTCCTCGGAGCCCTAGGAGACACGGGGGAGCAAGTGTCAAAGCTAGGATAGTAACATCCCAGCTCTGGACTGATCTCTGCTGGAGTCTCTCTCGTCCTCATTCTCAGAAGAGCCGAATGCCCTCAGACCACAGTGTGCCAGGATCTGCTCACAGCTGCCATGCCCGCACCTCCCCTCGCCACCAGCAATGTGCACAGAATCCCAGTCCCTTCCCTGCAATGAATACAATTAGTCAAGTTTCCATTTTTCTTTCTTCCTCCCAAACCCCCACAGTGAGGGCCACCTGAGGAAAGAAAATTTCATCTTGCACAAAACCAGATTTATCTCTGTTCTTTGCACAATACAATGAAAGCCCAAGTGATTTCTCCACATTTGGTAGCACTTAGAAGCTTTTCATCAGCACAAGAATAAGGAGTACAACTATTTTCCTCATTTCTGTTTACGGCAGCGATACAGCTGAAAAGAAAACAATTTAAATCTATCAACCGCAGAGATGTTTTTGACTTAAGACAAGCACCGAAGTTTCAGCATTTATCTAGCATCACAGCTTGTCTTGAGATGAAAACAGCCTATGAGATCATCTATCTAATCCCTGCAAGATGATATACAGTGGTACCCAGAGCAGTTTCTGTTAAAGAATTATGTATATATTTTAATATGTATCAGGAAAAAAAACATGTAACTTTCATATCATACCCACAATTTCATGGATATTATTGCTTGTGGTGGTGAGGCACTTCCTTCTTCTTTCTGCTCATGTGCTCAATCATGTCCAGCTCTTTAGGACCCCATGGAGGAGCCCACCAGGCTCCTCTATCCACGGGATTCTCCAGGCAAGAATACTGGAATGGGTAGCCATTTCCTTCTCTGGGGGATCTTTCTGACCCAGGGATCGAACCTGTGCCACCTGCATTGCAGGTGGATTCTTTACCCCTTGAGCCAACAGGGAAGCCCTTATTATTGCTCAGAGTAAAGCTAAAGTAACTAGTGAGTCAAAAACAAAACTGAAATGATTTCAGAAAACATCTGTAAATAAGCAATAGCCCAGGTGTTGTGCAGATATGGCAGAAATCGTGAAAGTGATACACAAAGTTTGGGGATTAGGTAATCACCCCTAATAGGCTGCTGGAAGGAAAGAGAATTCACCCGCCTCCAGATGGTTCAAATGGAGAATCTTCAATGAAGGAAATTCTTAGGGAGTTGTGGGCAGTGTTAAGGGAAATGAAGGTGATGCTGAGGCATCTGAGAATCAATCAATGGGTGGAGGAAGTCATCCCCGCCCCAAGGCTAAGGGACAAGGGAAGGAAATAGTTCGGCTGGAGCTCTGGAGGAGAAGTGACCTGGAAAGAGCCAAGACAGAGTTCTGGAGCAAAGCAGCATGAGAAAACAGCTCAACCTTTCCTCCTTCCTCTCATCTGCCTCTTCTTCCCATTGGCCAAACCCAACTGGAAGCCAGAGGCAAAGGAACAAGGCAGTCCCTATGGTAGAGGCCAGGCTCCAAGACACAGGTGGCACAAAGGATGAGCATAGTGATGGAAAAGACAGCGGCTAGTGACAGGGAGACAGCAGTCTATTGCGCTTGCTTCTTTCAGACATGCAGACCTGCCTGCCCAGCAGGAAAGGCAGGCCAAGGGGGCTTTAGGAAGACTCACTGGTCAGAAATATGACTGCAGAGATTGGTAGATCTCAGAGAAGTTCCATAAGGTATCTGCACCTCGGTTTCTTTATTTGGAAAATGGGAAGGTTATCTCTGCATTGCAGGTTGGTTGGGAAGACAACGAATTACCTGTCACATTGCTGGTAAACACAAGATGCTCAATAAAAAGTAGCAACTTTCATGCCAAATGAAAGAAGCCAAACACAAAAGTCACATACTGTATGATTCCATTCATATGAAATATCCAGAATAGCTAAATCCATAGAAACAGCAGATTGGTGTCTGCCTCAGGCTGGGGGGAAGGGAAACTGGGGAGTGACTGCTTAAGGGGTTGATTTCATTTGGAGGGTGCTTAGAGGGGGATAGTGAACCTGTCTTGGAACTAGACAGCTATGGTGGTTGGACAACATTGTGAATATGCTAAATGCCAATGAATCACTCACTTTGAAATGATTATATTTAATACTAATTTCCTAGGGCTGCCATAACAAAGTACCACAACCTTGAGTGTCTTAAATAACTGAAATGTATTGTTTCACTATTCCTAGGTCAGGAAGATCTGCTGGAGAAGGGATAGGCTACTCACTCCAGTATTCTTGAGCTTCCCTTGGGGCTCATCTGGTAAAGAATCCACCTGCAATGAGGGAGACCTGGTTCGATCCCTAGGTTGGGAAGATCCCCTGGAGAAGGGAAAGGCTATCCACTCCTGTATTCTGGCCTAGAGATTTCCATGGACTACAGTCCATGGGGTTGCAACACTTTCACTTTCTTTCTGGAGGCTGGAGGTCCAAGGTCACGGTGTTTCATGGTTAGTGCCAGGCATCTCTCCTTGCCTTGGAGACGGTCAGCTTCTGTGTGTCTCTATGTCCAAATTCCCCCTTTGTAGAAAGGTATCAGTCATGTTGGATCCAACATGTAGGACCGCATCATAACTTCACTAATGTGCAATAACCCTGTTTACAAATGAGGTCAGTTCTGAGACTCTGGGGACTTCAATACAGAAGCTTAGTGGAAAGGGGAACAATTAAACCCTGAACAACAGTTAATTTTATATTATATGAATTTCACCTCATTAAAAATATGGGAGAAGAGTAACCAATTATTATGATCATTATTAGGAAAGTCAGTGGCCCATTATCTCAAGGTCAGGTGTAGCATAAAAACCCCTATCACGAATTAATTCTTTGCAGGGCAGAAACAGAGACAAAGACATGGAGAAACAGACTTGTGGACACAGTTGGGGAGGAAGAGGGCGGGACGAATTGGGAGATTAGGATTTACAGATATACACTACCTACCCGGGTTCCCAGGTGACTGACACTAATGGTAAAGAATCCCCCTGCCAATGCAGGAGATTTAAGAGACACGGATTCAATTCCCAGGTTGGGAAGATCCCTTGGGGGAGGGCATGGCAACCCACTCAAGTATTTTTGCCTGGAGAACCCCATGGACAGAGAGAGGAGCCTGGTGGGCCACAGTCCAAGGGTTGCAAAGAGTCGGACATGACTGAAGTGACTTAGCACGCATGCGTACACACTATCATTTGTAAAATAGCTAGCTAGTGGGGAGCTGCAGTATAGCACATGGAGCTCAGCTCAGTGCTCTGTGTTGACCTAGAGGTGTGGGATAGGGGTGGGAGGGAGGCTCAAGAGAAAGGGAATATATTTATACATACACTGATTCATGCTGTTGCACAGCAGAAACCAGCACAATATTGTAAATCAGTTGTACTCCAACTAGAAAATAAGTAATTTTTTTAAAAGAAAGACTGCAGCCTAAACATTTAAGGGATTTCCAATTTAAAAAAAGAGAGAGAGAATAAATTCTTCATGGGTCCTAATTTAGTCTCTTCCAGATATCACTACTCTGATGGTCGTGGGTAATGCCCACCCAACCCACACACTTTCAAAAGTACCTGGAGCTATAGATAATGAAGATGCCATGGGGATATTAAGAAGGTAATTAGAGTGTTTGTTGAAGACACCAAACTCTTACCCTGGAGTGAGAACTATATACAGCATAGCACATTCCAGCAACCTACTTGGCGAGCTCACTGTCTATTAACTCCTTGCTAGAGACATTGTGAGAGACTTTGCTGGAGAAGGAGATGGCAACCCGCTCCAGTGTTCTTGCCTGGAGAGTTCCATGGACAAAGGAGCCTGGCAGGCTACGGTCCATGTGGTTGCAAGAGTCAGGCACGACTGAGCGACCAAGCACAGTGACATCGTGATAACACTTATTACCTGGGACTCTCCTGCTCCGGTCCACCCTGGCCTCATCTCCACCCTGTGCTGGCTGAGTCCTGCCGAGTCCACTCCCTCCTTGGGGGGAGGGGGGAGTGTCTCATGAGACCCCTGCACCTTGTCACTCTGTGCCATGGCTGTTGCTTACATGTCGCCTTTATCATTGTCTGCAGCCAGGTGTGTGTCACTGTAAATGCTCAGAGTTCTCCTTGAGCATGGACCTGTCCTTCCTTCCTCCATGCTTTGTCAGATGGGAGTGATCTGATGCATCTGTGAGTCCGGGAGATGGCATCTATTTGGCCTGGAGACTGCTTTCTGAACCTGGGCCTCTGTCTCAAGTCGGCATGGTCTCCGTCTGCTCCACTGGCCCTCCTACATTTTCTTGTAACAATTGTTAACATGTATTGAGGACTGACTGTGTGTCCAGGGCTGTTATTATCTGTATGTCAGAGATGGGAAACATGGACCCAGTAGGGTTATAAGTCCCAAATAACAGAGCCAGGACATATCAGAAGGAAATGAACCCTGGCTCCAAAACCTCTGTTCTTACCCACAGCACTGGACTGTCTTTCAACACCACGAACACCATTAACATTGCTACCCTACTAATAGTTTAAATCTGAATAGTGATCACAGTTTACACAACATTTTAACAGAACTAAAGAAATGTGTCATTGAATCTAGTGTTGAAAGAGCATCAAGGGCTAAACTCAAATTCAACAAGTATTTATATACTAGCTGATTTTAATGTTTTTCCTCATCTACAATTTCACAAATACTGCCTAAGACAAGGATTACACTCATTGTTTGAATCAAAGCAAGAATATACCTTATGTCACTTCGCAATTTTACAGTTTTCCAAACATCTCCACATATACTATAATATTTGAACTTTATAAAATTCCTTGAAGCAGAAAAAAAAAGGAAACAATTATTCCTATATTTCAGATGATAAAACTGAGGCTGTAAAATGTTGGGACACAACTTAAACCAAGATCTCCTGGCTTGTAACCTTCTATATAACATGCTGTCTATCAGTGGACTCATTTGGGGATAATATATTCACAATAATTCAGCCAATTTGGCAAGTGCTGCTCTGTAATCTCTGTTATAAAAGGCAGCATGCCACTTTTCCTTCATCTAGCTAGAATCAATTTCTAACAAGAGTGTTCTCCAACAGAAGTGTTTCTGCATTGCTTTGAATGATAGAATGAAATATTTAAGCAACTGGCCTTATGTACAACACATATGCAATGAAGGTGAGGAAATGACCCCAGATTCTCTTTGGTGTCAACATTCTTCATTTAATCGGGAGATCGAGGTGGTCATGGGGTGGGTATTTGGACTAGATCCCTGTCTCTAGAAACAGCACAGTCAAGGCAGGAGATCTGCTCTCCTCCTCGCTAGAATTACAGGAAGGAAGGAAGATTTCAGCTCTCTGGTAGGCGTCCATCCCAAAGACTTCATTTCCCTTTGTTTTTCACAGCCAGGAAATCCCTCATCAGATTGAAACAAATCCCTCTTTCTCTTCTCTAAGCCCTCATCTTGCTCTGTTTTCTAGGAGGAGAGGGAACAGCTGCTTATTCCTAAGAAGCAGCAACCAACCCCTGAAATCTGTCCACCCCAGCACGCTGTGGGATTCCAAATATTTTAGTGTCAGACATCTGAGTGTTAATTACTTTACTGTGGCTCCCACATCCAGGCTGATGGGTGCAAAGCCAAGCTGGCGGAGCTAAGCATTGCAGGAAGAGAAAGCAGAAAGTAGGTTCTGGCACCGCCGGAGGGTCCTAACATCACCCAGTTTCTCACACATTACTTGTTTGTCACCATCCATCACTCTACCCCAGGGCTTGGCACCCACCACCACCCACTCCCAGACACCTGTGTCTACAAAGACACGCTCAGGTACACAAAAAAGAAACTCTGGGTTTGACCTTTCACTCACACTCTCAGCTCCTCTCTCACCTCATTGCATCCTACCTTGATCCATTAATTTCTTCTTGGATGTTGAAATGTTCCCTTAGTCTAAAACTAAAGCTGCATGTCTTATCTAGTTTCTTGCCCATAGCCAGGGGTTTTGGGGTAACAGCTTTGCACAGTAATAAGTATAATACTTTCTCACATAGCTCACATCATTTCCCCATGGTGTACAATGACAGGGAGAAGCACAGTCTGTATCACACATTATTAATAGGAAGACTTAGGGAGTAATCATTGCCAGACAAACACCCCATAGCAAAAGAAAATCTTAGAAGTTGGTCCTTGGCCCCCTCGGTGGGTGGGCATTTAGCTAGAACTAGTATTCTTGCCTCGGAGAAGGCACTGGCACCCCACTCCAGTACTCTTGCCTGGAAAATCCCATGGATGGAGGAGCCTGGTAGGCTGCAGTCCATGGGGTCGCTAAGAGTCAGACACGACTGAGCAACTTCCCTTTCACTTTAAACTTTCATGCATTGGAGAAGGAAATGGCAACCCACTCCAGTGTTCTTGCCTGGAGAACCCAGGGATGGAAGAGCCTGATGGGCTGCTGCCTATGGGGTCGCACAGAGTCGGACACGACTGAAGCGACTTAGCAGCAGCAGCAGCAGTATTCTTGCCTGGAGAAACCCATGGACAGAGGCGCCTGACAGGCTACAATCCGTAAGGTTGAAAGGAGTCAAACACAAATGAAGTAACTGGCCACACACAGCATAAATATAGTCGTCATAATAACCATTATAGTAAAGATGTGATCTAATTTTATAATATCTAATGATCTAACAAATATAAATGATAAAAATAAAACACTAGATCCTTGAAAAATAAGTCTCATTGACCAGAGATAGCTCTGGACCCCAACTACTATTTCTACTGGGGGACTAACAGGACTTGAATCCTTGTCTCCTTGTTGGGAAAGTGACAACAATTAATAGGATGCGTGCTCTGTCTTTAACGCTTTCAGTTGTGTCCTTCTCCATCTTACCAGCAACCTCAAACACAGATCCGACGTGGTAAATTTTGTATTTTAGACTCGTGCATTCCTTCTGGGGGACTTGAGGACTTCAATCCACATACTCCTGGTCTCCATGCTCCTCTTGAGTTCTTTGTGAACCTTAAAAAATCTGTACTCTACTCCCTCTGCAAATGAAACTATCGGGAATACGCAGATCCTGGGCTCCTGTCCCTCATCCCCTGTTCCCCACACACTCCCAGTGAGAGTTCTAGATCAGGGGCTGTCTGTCCAATGGCACTTCTAATAAGTTTTTTGGTTGTTGTTGTTGTTGTTTTTAATGTGGACCTTTTGTACAACACTGTAAATTTGTTACAGCATTGCTTGTTTTATGTTTCAGTTTTTTGGCCTCCAGGCATGTGGGATCTTGGCTCCCCAGGATCAACCCAGCACCCTCTGCACTGAAAGATGAAGTCTTGACCATTGGACCACCAGGGAAGTCCCTCTAAATAAGGCGTAGACCATTCCACAGAAGAAAGGGGCCATAACCTTCTAATCACACATACAACAGCCCTCAATGGGGGAAAACTCCTAGAGAGCCACCAAAACCTGTGTGTATCACCAACTTGAGCAATTACTTACTGTTTTGCAATTAAATTCACTCAGGAAAATGGAATCATTACTGTGAGGAGCAGCTAAGCAGCAAAGGGCCAAAGTGTGCTTTCAGCCATATGGCAGGCAATTCCCAATGATGTCGACAGAGAATTGCACATGAGCGACTGCGAGGCAAGTCTCATTCCTGGGAGAAGCTCTGAAGTTTCACTATCGCAAAGGGAAGCAGAAAAGTGTAGGGACTGAGTGTGGCTGTATGAAGCCATCATTTTTATGCAAAGAGACAGACTAAGCACGCACCCAGTTCATTATAGTATATTCTTCTATCCTGTCCAAGTTTTAGGGGAGGTAGAAGAGAGTACATCTTCTGCAAAAGCTTCCTTTTTAAATTTCTTTCAGCACATTGATATTCTGCTCATAGCAAAGAAACACTCAAGAATAGTATCTGTTTTGAGTTAGTGAGTAAAGATCCTTAATATGCTAAGAATCGTGCTGATGAAATGCACAAGGTCTAAAATGCAAAATTTAACACATGGGCTTCGTGTTTGAGGTTGTTGGTAAGATGGAGAAAGAACCCATGGAAAGCAACAAACACATGTGCTCTTAACTGGTGTCACTTTCTCAAGAAGGAGACAAAAGGATTTCTTAGAACAAGTCTTGTCATCAGCCTCCACACAGACAGGTGTGAAGGTATAAAGGTCAGAAGATAGTGCCAGCCCTGGGGCAGATATGCTTGGCCAGGGTCAAACCCCACACAGCAGGTTAAGCAAAAATCATCAGCCGTGTATCAAAACATTCCAGATTTTCACTCACTGGCATGAGATAAAGCCTCTGACGTAAGGGCTGGTTTTATAAAGGCTGCGTGTGGATTATAAACTCAGAGAGGAAAGATGTTGCTTCTTGCTTTTATTTCACTCCTGTAGGCTCCAAGTATGTGATCGCTCCAACCATCCCATGAGAAGGAGGGATCCCAGTGAGAAAGCAAATGAAAGGAAACACAGATTAGTCCAGAAAAGGTGGGAGACACAGGAGAATCCTTCACTGGGTTCGCTGTAGCACTCTGCCTAGAGGAGAGCGAGCTAACCAGGGGTGATGACCACAATCAGAGTAATCCCAATATTAATAGTGGTGATAACAGCTAACACCCACTGAGTGCTCTCCGTGAGCCACGCACTGAGTTAGGTGCTCTGCACACGTTACCTGCTGATTGCATCCTCTCATCCCATGTGAATTTCAGCTTCCCTGCATAGTAGGTACTACTGTTGCTTCCATTTCACAGATGAGGGAAGTGAGGGTAAATGAAGAAGAAGAGGAAATAAAAAGTGGATAGATCAGTTAGGAAGGAATGGGAATGGGCAGGAAAAGTAAAGGATGGTCATTGAGTGGGAGAATCTGGCCAAAACTTGCAGGGGAGGGGATACATCCACAAGGTCAACAAAGGCAGATGGGTACCACGGATCCCAGCAGCCAGGCAGCGTCCAGAGTCTGGATCATTAGTGGATGAGGCAGCCAGCCCAGTGGTCCGTGGTAGCAAGCTCTAATCACAGGCACAGAAAACACACATATTGAGCAGCGGCTCTTTCATAGTTCCTGCTGCATGAGATTCTTATAACCACCTTGAGGTAGAAACACCAGGACAGAGGTTCAGAAAGCACCTCACCTCAGCTCACATCCTTGGGAATCCGTAGAGCTGTCACTCACGGAACTGTTCAAGCTCAAGCCACCTGTTAAATGCAGCTGCCTCTCAGGGTTGCTTAACCAGCACCTGGGGTTCTTAGTGCTTGAAACATTCACACACTGAGCACTTGGAGTATGAACCAAAGTCCCAGAGCCCGAGAGACGCACTGGATAAGGAGAGAAGACCATTTCCACGATGGGATGGACGGTTACCTCCAGTGAGTGACTGATGGTGGCAGGGGCAGGCTTGAAGGACAAAGCAGAGGTCAAATCAGCAAACTGCAAGGAGCAAGACAGGAGGCATGCCGGGTGATGACTACGTGATAGAGGAAGAGAGGCCATAAAGACGGAATGAAGCAAGAGGCCTGGTATTCAGTTGGCCCATAACACCCACATACAGCCTCAGTTGCCTCTGCAGCACTGAGGCTACAGCCAGCAAAAACGGCGCTGTCCGTAGAAGGGAAGGGGCTCTGTGTCCTTCAAAACTCCCTCCCTGGACGCTCCAGATGCTGGGATTGTAGACAAATTTGAGCCTCCTTTGAACTCTCACCCTTTGGGATGGTCAAGATTCAACTCAGTATCTTTTTCTTCCACCACTAACATCCTTCCCACTTAACATGATGTGGTGTCATCCCCAGGACCTTATTCAGATGCTTCTTTTTAATTCATTCTCAGACGCAATCCTGAGGTCAGACACTTTGCATGCATCGGACTCTTTGCAACCCCGTTGACTGCAGCTCACAAGTCTCCTCTGTCCATGGAATTTTCCAGGCAAGAATACTGGAGTGGGTTGCTGTTTCCTACTCCAGGGGATCTTCCCAAACCAGGGATCAAACCTGTGCCTCCTGCATTGGCAGGTGGATTCTTTTACCACTGCACCACCTGGGGAGCCCCAGACACTCTGAGGCAGATCCAAAGATCTAGAGCATTCTATCATGTTGTTAATTGTGTTATTAAAAGCTTCCTCCCAGCAATGTGTCCCCCAAATCCTCAGAGGCTTCCAGCCTCTGTCTCACCTCAGATATAGGTAGATGACCCTTGTTAAACTGCCAGGTCTAATTACCAGTTTATACTCTAACCTCTTGTCTAATTTAAAAGAATGCTCATTTCGGTTCTTTTTTATTTCCCTGCTTCCATTCTTTCTTTTCAGCGAAATGAGAGGTTAAGGCCTAACCACCTTAGTGGTCTCAGTGCCACTAATAATGAGAAAACCACTGGTCTTTTTTTTTTTTTTCTAAAGATAAGAAGGAAGCAATCTTTTCAAATAAGGAAACAGGAAGGCTTTCCAGAGGGAGCGGGTGGAAAGGTGATAAGTGGGACAACAGTGTAGCAACTCCACTTGGGTTTGCAGCTTCTTCCCTGCGTCCCTTGAAGCCAACTGGACTGAAAGCATTTGTTTCTTCAGGAGAATAGAATGTTTGACAACTAATTAAACCCGGCTTTTGACCTTAGGCTTGAACAAAGTTTGTGATCATGGAGTACAGAGCTGGGTTTAAAATAAGGGGAGGGGAGTGTGGCTACCATAAACATGGTTGAGGATTAGAAAAGGCTGTTGATGTTCTGGTTTTCAAGAGAGGACGCGTGCCATCCACTGATGGTCACTTTGCCTCTTTTGAAAATGCACTGACCACACAAACCTTTTTTCACCTCATTTAATCGTGTGCTGGTGTTTCAAAAGGCACTTCCGAATACAGTGTGGTCCAAGGTCCTGACTCTGAACTATTTAGAAAGCTAACTCCCCCATCCACCTGTCCACTCACTGCCTCTGGCCTGGCCTCCCCGTAGGCTTGCTTCACGCTGGCAGCCAGAGTGAGCCTTTTAACATGGGACAGCTCACGTCACTCTGTGCTCAGAAATCAGCCAAAGATGTCTCTCTATCTGTCAAAGTAAAATCCAAAGTCCTGCCTAAGACATCTGTGGCCACCCAGTCTTATTCCCACCTCATCTCTCTCTTCCTCTCTCACTTTCTCTCTCCCCCTATACCTCCACCTTGCATTTCCTAAAACATCCTCACTGCCCATTCTGTTTGCCTTCTTCAGGGAATGCCCTTCCCCAGGTTTCAGTGTGATTTATTCTTTTACCTCTTTTAGATCTGGACACAAGTCCCCTTACTAGTGAGGCCTTTTCTAATCACTCTTCTCAAAATGGCAAGCCCCAACCTTCCATAGCCCCTACACACAGCCATGCATGCACACACATACCTTTTTGTTCAAGATTCAGGGGTTCCAGTTGTGTGTCCCACGGAGCCCTCTGCACCCCTATTAAAGCTCTAAAATCTAGAAAAGGCACTTTTGCAGAGCTCTTAGGGGCTTCCTGCTGGCTCTGTGGTAAAGAAACTGCCTGCAATGCAGGAGACCCAGATTTAATCTCTGGGTTGGAAAGATCCCCTGGGAAGGGAATGGCTACCCACACCAATATTCTTGCCTGGAGAATCCCATGGACGGAGGAACCTGGCAAGCTATAGTCCATGAGGTCGCTGAGGGTCGGACACGACTGAGAGACTTCACTTTCACTTTTCACTTTCATGCATTGGAGAAGGAAATGGCAACCCACTCCAGTGTTCTTGCCTGGAGAATCCCAGGGACGGCGGAGCCTGGTGAGCTGTCATCTATGCGGTCATACAGAGTTGGACTCGACTGAAGTGACTTAGCAGCAGCAGAGTGACTAACACTTTCACTTTCCAGAGTTCTTCACAGCATTGATTTAAAGGATTCCCTTCAGGTCAGCTCCTCAAAGACAGCATCTATGGAGGGGAACCCAAAGAACCATCTGCTCAGCCTGTCTCTTAGTCTCCTCTCCAGGAATTTGGATTTTCAACAACAACAACAACAAAACCCAGGCTACATTTGAGTAGCTGGGTCTGCAATATCGTCTCCCACCGATTTGTGAGTAACAGAGAGGAACAAAGAGGAAAGGCAGTTCCAAGGCCTGCCGTTTGCATCACCCACCTTGCATGGGTGAGACACCCCAATATTCTAAAAGAAGCTTCTCTTTTCTGCTAAGTTAGTTTGAAAAAGACAGGCTATCTCTTTCATCTCTGCATCCAAAGTGCCTGACATGAAACAGATAATAAAATATCCAGAATAGAGTGACTGAGCAGATGAATGGATGCATGCACAGGTGAGTGAGGGCCATGGTGCTGGCCACTTACAGAACAGGACACTGAGAGGCATGGGAAGACAGCTGTCTGTCACGAGACAGTGACACTGGGCTTAAGAGACCCGCAGAGAGAGGCTCACAGTAAATATCACAACGAGGGCAGTCCATGCATGTGTGGGAGGACCTGACTGAGAAACAAGTTCCAGTCTGATCGGATGTCTTGAAGTCAGCCTTGCTGCTGGCTAGCAGCGCCCCAAATGCAGCCCTAAACCAGCAAACCCCAAGTGAGAGTACAGGGCCCTACACGGAATTCTTCCTGAATTTCCTTCTTTCTTTCTTTTTTTTTCTTTTTTTAATAATCAAGGAATTACATTTAGAAACGGACACTTTCATTCCATTCATCTTAAAGAAAGAAGGCTGAGTGCCAAAAAATTGATGCTTTCAAAATGTGGTACTAGAGAAGACTCTGGAGAGTCCCTTGAACTGTAAGGAGATTCACGTCAGTCAATCCTAAAGCAAATCAACCCTGAATATTCACTGGAAGGACTGATGCTGAAGCTGAAGCTCCAGTATGCAAAGAACCAACTCATTGGAAAAGATGCTGATGCTGGGAAAGATTGAAAGAAGGAGGAGAAGGCGGTGACTGAGGAGGAGATGGTTGGATGGCATCCTCAACTCAATGGACATGAGTTTGAATACACTTCAAGGGATCGTGGAGGACAGGGAAGCCTGGCATGCTGAAGTCCATGGGGTCACAAAGAGTCAGACACGACGTGGCGACTGGAAAACAAAAACACCTTCCCTGGAGGCCTCAGAAACTGTTACCTGAACGTGGCAACAATTTTTCCGTCAGTCAGCTAGTCTGTTAACAATAATATTCAGTTTCTATTTTGTGCCAGCCATGATGAAAAAGTGTAAAAGAAGTAAAATATGTCCCCCTGTCCTGAATTTCAAGTGATATGTCACACTGTCCCGGTGCCCACGCCTCTAATGCAGTGACATGTTCACCTGGAGGACAGTCGTCTCAGTAGCAGAGAGTGGATGGAAGTCGGAGGTCTCCTTTTAACATGGTGTGTGGTACCCAGGACGTGAGGTACTCTCTGCAGAACACTTCGCAGAGCCCGGCTCCTAGTAAGTGCTCGATGAAGACGGCTTAGCCTGTCTCAGCCTTGGTTTCCTGTCAGTAGACTGAATTAAATTGGACCGGATGTTTTCTAAGGTTTTTCCCATTCTAAATGTCTATGATTTTTATCAGTCACAGCAGAGTTTGGGGGCATAGCTTTGGGGCGTCCTCCGTGTCACCCAATCAAGGCTCTGCCCAAATCAAAACCTGCCAGGAAACAAACCCCCAAGGGGACTGAAGAAGCAACATCACGGATGGTGACAGTGATGGCAGTGTTCTTCTGCGGAGTTAATGGTCGTTAGCTGGTCTCCGAGCATCCCCCAAGGACCTCTGCTGCTAATTAGGAAAGATGTAGCGAGAGGCGTTGGGGTCCCCAGGGCCCCCCTTTTCATAATTTCTCATGACTCCTGCTTCTTTGTGGTTGATGTTCCATCCCATTAGCGCAGGCTGCTCTCCTTCTTTCTGATTGATGGGGATAAAGTAGGACAAAGACAGCGAGAGGAGCCAGCGAGCCTGGGTCCCCGGGCAACACCGCGAGTGCCATCCCCCAAAGGGGAGCCCTTATCACCAGAAATCTCCCAGCAGAATCTAGGTGCTCACTGGGGAACCTGAACTTGACCCAACTCCATTCCCTCAGTATTCGTTGAGGGCCTCTCTATGTGCCAGGCATGTGTAACTAGGCACCAAACTTATAAACAAGCAATTAGCGCAGTATAATAAGTGCTTTCATAACTATACAGAGGGGTGTTGAAAGCTCCTTGCTCTACAGGAGAAGGGCACGTGCATGCATGCCAAGTCCCTTCATCTTCTCTGACTCTTTGCGACCCCATGGACGGTAGCCAGCCAGGCCCCTCTGTCCATGGGATTCTCCAGGAAAGAATACTGGAGAGGGTTGCCATGCCCTCCTCCAAGGGAACTTCCTGACCCAGGGATTGAACCTGAGCCTCTTACATCTCCTGCATGGGCAAATGGGTTCTTTACCCCAGCGCCTTCTGGGAAGCCTGGAGAAGGTCCAGAGGAGGAAATTTCTGATCAGGGCTGAACAGGCTATCTGAGGACTTGATGAAGGCCAGCTTCATCTGGTCTGACTCAGTCTCCCTGGTCTACATGCCAACTTTCTCCTTCTCCTCCTCCTTGCAGCCCTTGTAAACTGAGGTCCTGCCACACCTAGGACCGGAGCCCAAGCAGGTAATGACAGTGTAATGGTAAATAGAGCGCTGCAGTCGCAAAGAGTCGACGGCCTGGCAGCTGGACAATGCTAACTGACCACTCCTCCCCTGGATCCCCTCTCTACATTTCTCCCCACGGCACCGCCTTTCCCAGGAGACCGGCCACCGTGGACTCCATCGACGGGGTTCTCTGGATCCCTCAAAGTAAACCAGGAGCCTGCGGGGCAGGAGGAGGGAGAGCTCAGCTCCCCTGACCAGCTCCCTCCCCAGCTGTGTGCCTCCCCAGCTCCCTCCACGCTGGGCAATGGTTGTCAGCACTGGTTCCTCCACCCAGCTTGTTGTTCCATTGCTCAGTCATGTCCAATTCTTTGTGACGCTATGAAGTGCAGCACTCCAGACTTCCCTGTCCTTCACCATCTCCCAGAGCTTGCTCAGACTCATGTCCATTGAGCCACTGATGTCATCCAAGCATCTCATCCTCTGTCGCCCCCTTCTTCACCCAGGACCACACTCCTGTTGCACCAGCTCACGCAGACTTCTGGGACCACCCTTGCCCCTGAGCCTTCTTCCTGCCATCACCAGCCCAGTGTACCTGACCATCTCCCATCAGTCCCCTTAGCCCAGCCCGCATCTGTGTAAATGGCCTTGTCACTCCAGCCTTCCTAGCTTCTTCTTTGGAGTGTGCCATCTGTTTCCTGCCGGGACCTTGCCTGAGACAGATGTTGACATAAATACTTTGAGACTAAAGGATTTAGATCAATCCCAGAGTTATTTCCCTGGTGGATCCAGTGTTTTATGGAAGGTCTCATTGGTAACCTTAAGAAAGAATTTTGCAAATGAATATCTAAGAAATCTTTCGGTATTTTTTTCCCCCTAGAAGGCTTTCAGGAAATTTCAAAAATCCCCTGGAATTTGATCTCCCTAATTCTGGGAGGGAATCACTGTTCAAATTTACTTAGTAACTGCAAAAACTCAAACTAAGTACAAATGTCTCACTCAGCTATTCAGGACCCATTATAATTAGGCACTTACTGACCCACCTCACTGGCTTGATTCCTTCCTCCCAGTCTGCCCCTCTCAGATCACAGCCCTAGATAACTTCCTCTCCCTTTGGTTCATTCTGGTTCCTTCGGCTGGCATGTTCTGTCCCCTCCAAACATCACTTGCCTCCCATTTCTCCTGTTATTGGAGTCTTAGCCTTTCCTTGAAGCCCAGTTCGAATCTCCCTCCCAGTCTTGCCTAATTCTCTAGTTATTTCTGGCCTTTAATCCATCCATCTCTTGTTCTCTCTCTCCTCTGGGCTCCTGAAGCATCTTTATTTTATTTTATTTTTAATTAACACTGACTAAAACTGGCTTTGGGCTTCTCTCGTGGCTCAGTGGTAAATAATCTGCCTTCCAATGCAGGAGGCACGGGTTCGGTCTCTGATCCAGGAAGATTCCACATGCCACGGAGCAAACTAAGCCCGTGCACCACAACACCGAGTCTGTTGCTCTAGAGCATGGGAACCACAGCTATTGAGCCTTCACACCGCAGCTTCTGAAGCCCACGCGCTCTGCAGCCTGTGCTCTGCAGCAAGAGCAGCCACTGTGATGAGAAGCCCACACACAACCACTGGGCAGTAGACCTGCGCCCTGCAAACAGAGAAAAACGCACGCAGCAACAAAGACCCCGCACAGCCGAACAATAAGTAAACAAACATTTTTTAAACTGTCTCCCTTGGGCAAATACAGTTCTATTTGCTATCCCTATTGCTATCTCATGCTATCCCTTTACAGCCATGTATACATGTATATGTGTTTCTTCATACATGTGGAAGTAGTGGAAGTGAAAGTGTTAGTCGCTCAGTCGTGTCTGACTCTTGTGACACCATGGACTGCAGCCCGCCAGGCTCCTCTGTCCATGGAGTTCTTCAAGCAAGAATACTGGAGTGGGTAGCCATTCCTTTTTCCAGGGAAACTTCCTGACTCAGAGATCAAGTATGTATATAGAGAAGGAGATTTATTATAAGGAATTGGCTCACGTGATCATGGAAAACAGCAAGTCCCTAAGTCTGTAGGGACTGTCAGCCAGCTGGCATTCCAAGAGAGCTGCTGGTGTTCATCTCATCAAAGACCAGCAGGCTCAAGATCCAGGAACGAGCTGTTATTTCAGTTCAAGGTCAAAGCAGGAAAGGCCCACATCTTAGTCCAAAAGCAATCAGGCAGGGGGAACTCCCTTCTGCTTAGAGGAGGGTCAGTCCTTCTGTTCTATTCAGACCTGCAGCTGATTGGATGAGGCCCACCAACAGCAGGGAGAATAATCTGCTTTACTCAGTCCACCAACTTAAATGTGTTGTTGCTGTTTAATTGCTAAGTTGTATCGGACTCTTAGGTGACCCCTAGGACTGTAGCCTGCCAGGCTCCTCTGTCCATGGGCTTTCACAGGCAAGAATACTGGAGTAAATTGCCATTTCCTTCTCCAGGGGATCTTCCTGACCCAGGGATCAAATCCGTATCTCTGGCCTTGGCAGGCAGATTCTTTACCACTGAGCCACCATTTAATCTCGTTCAAAAACACCATCACAGAAACACCCAGGATAATGTTTGGGCTTCCCTCGTAGCTCAGTCAGAAAAGAATCTGCCTGCAATGTAGAAGATCTGGGTTCAATTCCTGGGTCAGGAAGATCCCGTGGAGAAGGAAATGGAAACCCACTCCAGTATTCTTGCCTAGAGAATCCCATGGACAGAGGAGCCTGGCAGCTTACAGTCCATGGGATCGCAAGAGTCAGCCATGACTTAGCCACTACACCACCACCACCGTTTGACCAAATATCTGGACACCCTGTGGCCCAGTCAAGCTGATGCATAGGATTAATCACTGTGATTGTCTAAATGGAATCAGATAGTATGTACACTTCTGAGAATGATTGCACTCAATGTAACGTATTTGAGATCCATCCAATCTGTTGGGTGTATCTATAGCTCATTCCTTTTCATTGCGCAGTGGTATTTATTGTGCAGCCATGGCACAAAATGAATCATTTTTCTCTTCATTTACTCATGGAAGGGTATTTGTGTTATTTCCAGTTTGGGACAACTATGAATAGATTTGTATGTATAGGTTTCTGTATGAGCATAAATTTTAATTTCTCATGATAGCCCGATGGTGGGATTGTTAAGTCATGTGATGAGCGTATTTCATAAGGAGCTGCCAAAGTGTTTTCCAGAATGCCTATGCCATTTTGCAGTCTTACCAGCAGTGCATTAAAGTTCTAATTATTTCCCGTCTGAGGTACTGGTATCGTCAGTAATTTGCTTTATTTTTTTCCTTAATCATGCTAATAGGTATACAGTGATATCTCATCATGGTTTTAATTTGCATTTCCCTAATAGCTAATGATCTTAGACATCTCTTCAATGCTTATTGACTTCCATATATCCCCTTTGGTGAAATCTCTGATCAAGTCCTTTACCAATTTTCTAAATGGGTTTGGGTTTTTTTGGTGTTTTTTTTTTAACCCCTGAGTGTTAAAAATTCTTTACATGTTCTGGATACAAATCATTTGTCAGATATGTGAGTTGCAAATATCTTCTGCCAATCTGTAGCTTGTCTTTTCCAACTTTATTTTTCACAAAGTAAAAGTTCTAATTTTACTGAAACCACATTTACCAGTATTTTTCTTTTTTGAATCATATTTTGGTGTCAGGACTAAAAACTCTTATCTGACACAGGTAACAAGGGTATTCTCTTATATTTTCTTCTAAACATTACACAGTTTTACAGTTTACTTTAAATAGATTATCTTACCCCTCTGAGTTAACTTTTGTATAAGGTGTAAAGTTTAAGTCAAGACTCATTTGCTTAACTTTGTTTACAGATGTCCAATTGTCCCAAATTCATTTATTGAAAAAAAAAAAAACAACTCTCTCTTCTCACTGAATTCCTCCCAACAGTTATCCAAAATCAATTGGCCAAATTTGTGTAGGTTTATTTCTGTATTCTATTCCCTTTCATTTTTACATTTATATCCTGTTTTCATTTTTCAGTACCTGCTTTGTCTGGTTTCATATAAAGGAATTCCTGGCCTTACAAAATGAGTTGGCAAATGTTCCTCCCTCTCTGCTTTTAGAAGACATTATACAGGATGGATTTTTATTTCTTTACATTTTTGGAGTATTATCCAGTGAAACCATCTGGTCTTAGAGATTTCTTATAGGAAAATGCACTGTGGTTTGGAGCAAAGCTTCTTGGTATGAAAAGAGTGTGCGTTTGCCTGGCCCTCCACTCTGGATATATTTCTTTCAGGCATCTCATGGGGTAGGGTTAGGGGAGGCTACGGTAGGAAAAACTTTTAGGGATTCCGATGCTGAGCCCCTAGCCATCATTCTAGACTTAGGCCGAGCTGTGCTGCAGCCAATGATCAGGAGGCCACCATGAAGACTCCATAGTCTCCCAAGAGGGGCCATAATCTGGGTCACTCCACACATCAAAGCAGCCAGGTAACAGGCCCCTTGGCTTAACTAAAATTCAAGCTTGTGGAGTTAGAGAAGAGTTCAACTGAAAATGTCTCAGGAGCTCCCGCACTTTAGTCCATCCATGTAGCAGGCTGTCTGGTCACTGAGCCTATAAATATTGATGTCATAATAACATTCATCTTCTGAATGCAGTAGCAAAGCCTAGATCAAGGCCCTGGGTCTCTGACCCTTCACCTATCCCCACGCCCGCTGTCTCCTCCTTCTTACCAGATTGAGCCAAACCCTAAACCAAATCATACAAGCACACCACAAACAGCTCAAAGAACTCTAAATCATTTATTTATTTATTTACTGGCCATGTGGACATGCAGGATCTTAGTTCCCCCACCAGGGATCAAACCCATGCCCCTGCAGCGGAAGTGCAGACTCTCAACCACTGAACCACCAGGAAAGTCCCCCCAAATCACTTTCATCCCAACGGCTGTCATAAAGTTATCAGCAAAACTCTAAAGCATAATTTTAAATAAATTATCTTAAATTCCATTCAGCTTCTCTGAAGTACAGGAAGAAATTAAGTTAAAAAGTGAAGAAGCATTCTTTAAAAGCATCCCTACAGTGTTCTTTTTAAAGACTTGATCAAAATTTATTAAGTTTCAATTACCTGTGAAGCATATAACCGGTTCCTCTGATGGATACAAAATAAGTGACAAGCATGGTCACCTTAAGAGCATTCACTCTGGTATGAAGACAGACTTGGAGCTTCCCTAGTGGTTCAGATGGTAAAGAATCTGCCCTCAATGCGAGAGAGCTGGTTTCAATTCCCTGGGTTGGGAAGGGAAAAGGGAACGGCTACCCACTCCAGTATTTTTGCCTGGAGAATTCCATGGACAGAGAAGCCTGGCGGGCCAGATAGTCCATGGGGTCGCAAACAGTGGGACACAACTGTGCAACTAACACACAGACTTGGGGCCAGTGCTTAAAATTCAGAGCTTGTGCTCACGTGCTGTGTGATTCAGGTTCTAGATTTGAGGACAAGTTATTAAGAAATCTAAGGCTCAAAGGAAAATCTGTGAAAGTGGGTGATAATCCCCTCAGGGTGTTTGGGGAAGAATAAAATAAAATCACTTGTGTGAAAGCAATTTAGCAGTGTCTGCACATGGAAGGTCCTTGGTCAATATTAGCTGGTCAGATGGCTACATGGATGAAGGCTTGCATCGATCAGCTTAATATCCAGTTGGAAAACCAAGAAAAATCTAAATCAAACAATGAGGAAATAACCTTTCATTATGCACTGGCTATAATACAAACTGCATAGTGATAAGTGGCGGAGAAGGCAATGGCACCCCGCTCCAGTACTCTTGCCTGGAAAATCCCATGGACGGAGGAGCCTGGTGGGCTGCAGTCCATGGGGTCGCTAAGAGTCGGACACGACTGAGTGACTTCACTTTTGCTTTTCATTTTCATGCATTGGAGAAGGAAATGGCAACCCACTCCAGTGTTCTTGCCTGGAGAATCCCAGAGACAGTGGGTCCCTGTCTATGGGGTCGCACAGAGTCGAACACGACTGAAGCGACGCAGCAGCAGCAGCAGCAGTGATAAGTGGAATAAAGTTAAAAAGGTAGCACTTGGCAACTTTGACCAAGAAACACTTTTAGAAAGGAGGAAGACTTGGATAGGATCTGAAAAATGGGCACAGTTTGAATCTGTGGAGACAAAGCAGCCAGCAGTAGAACAACCAAGATAAAGACAGAAACAGAACAAGAGGAAGCACGCGGCAGCCAGCATCCACATGCAAGCCTTCACATGCCACCAGAAGTGGAACCAACCAAAATTAAAGCAGTGTGCGAAACTCAAGCACTACTTGGCCTCTAGAGGTATCCTTAACTAAGCCCCACGGCTCATCACACCAGGAATGACACATCTTCACAACTCCCAGCTTCAGCCTCTCTGCCAGAATCTCTCCAGGATTTCTGGCAGAAGAATCAGCCTCAAGACACAATCAGCAGGCATCCACGCGCACAGCATCTTCCTAGACTGCAAGTCTTCCCAGGCCTCTGTCTCTAATACACTCCAGAGGAAAGATGGCTTTCTCCTCTTCGAAATGGATCAGATCAATACACACAACTCTTCAAGCCAGCCAGTGGAGGCAAACTGCCCTGGAGCACCCAGATAACACCTCCATTCGCACCTTGGGCGTGATGGCTTGTTTATGTGCCCCAGCAAGCCCCTTGCAATGGGGAAAGGAGAGGCCTTCAACCAACCTTTTGATAAATTCTAGTCATCAAGCTAGAGAATCTATTTCCTGTGGAATCGAAAAATGCTCTGTGTTAGAAAACAAAGCAGAAAAGATTTCACATTTTCAAGAACACAGCCTCAACATTCTATAACAGACAGCATGCCTAGGTACTCGGTGTGTGTTACCTCCTTTGGCTATTACGACTTTAGGAGGTTGGTAAATGTTCATAATTTACAGGTAGTGAAACTGATAGCACCTAGAGAGATGACATCACAAAGCTGGAAAATGGGAAAATCGGAATTTGAGTGAGCTTGTCTAACTTAACAGCCTGTTGGTTGCCAAGAGGGTGCGGGGAGGGGAAGTGAGGGACAGACTGAGAGTTTGGGGTTAGTAGATGCAGACTATTACATATAGAATGGACGGAGACAAGATCCTATTGTATAGCACAGGGAAATAGGATCAGAGTTCTAGAATAAACTGTAATCAAAAAGAATGTATAAAAACCGAGTCACGTTTGCTGTAAAGCAAAATGAACATGACATTGTAGCTCAACTTTGCTTCAATAAATAAATAAATAGATAAATAAATAAAAAAACCTATTCTGAATATGCTAAATACCCAAACAGATAATAAGGCCTGAGAAGGAGTAAGTTACATTGCAGAGTCCCCGTCCATCCATGTCCATGAAATTTGGGGCAGTGATCTGTGAGACAGGAAGGGTAAATAAATAAATGAAAATTATGTGCAAATGTAAGCACAGGGAGGTGTGGAAGACGAGCATTTGACACACACAAGAGGTTTGGTGACAGGGTTGTGAGATATCGTTCCTTAACATCATTACACTTCATTATTGATGCTTCACAGTCGTAAATTTTGTATTTATTTGTGGCTTTTTTTTAAACACAGTCCCATTTTGATATGAAAGTCATGCTGACAAAACAAGATTGATTAAAGTTTCTAATTATCTGTCATCACAGCATGACCAGTGGCAAATGGAATGCATTTTCTCATTTCTTCCAGAAAAAAAAAAAAGAAAATAGAGAGAGAGCTCCTAATGCAAGACACAAAGCTCTTCTGGTTCACTCAAGTGCTGGGTAAAAACCTGCATGGCAGGACAATAAAAGGGGTAAGTGACAACCCACAGCCTTCCAGCAAAGCTGAAAGCAATCAACCCAGAGCCAAGAATAAGGACTCCAGAGTGCCCCAAGCAGACACCTTGTAGAATATTCTCTTCCTGTCTTTCATTTGGGTACCAAATATGGGCTTCCCTGATGGCTCAGACGGTAAAGAACCCACCTGCCAATGCAGGAGATGTAAGAGATGTGGGTTCGTTCCCTGGGTCGGGAAGATCCCCGGGAGAAGGGAATGGAAACCCACTCCAGTGTTCTTGCCTGGAGGGTCCCATGCACAGAGGAGCCTGGTGGGTCATGGGGTCGCAAAGAGTCAGACACAACTGAGCGACTTGCACTAACACACGTAACTCGGTTGAATCTGCCCTTCCTATGGTAGCCAATCCTATTGAAACGAAAACAATCCTATTGAAATTCTAATGAGTGCCTACTGATAGCAATACTAGTGGCTGGAGCAAACAACTCCAATTATCAGTGGCTTAACACAAACAAATGTATTTCTTATCCAAGCATCAGTCCAATGCAGGAGTTCCTGACTGGCCAGCAACCTTTCACAGAGTGATTCAAGGATCCAGACTTCTTCTATCTGTGGTTGCCCAACCTCTCCAGCCTCAGAATCCCTTCAATCCAGCCAGTGGATGGGGGAGAGATACAACTACTTTTAACCTCTTTAACAGATAAAAGGTACTTTAGACACAATTCATGGCAGGAACATTGTGGTGCTGAAGAAGACACTTGAGAGTCCCTTGGACTGCAAGGAGATCAAACCTATCAATCCTAAAGGAAATCAGCCCTTAATATTCATTGGAAGGACTGACACTGAAGCTCCAATTCTTTGGCTACCTGATGCAAAGAGCTGACTCATTTAGAAAGGACCCTGATGCTGGGAAAGATTGAGGGCAGGAGGAGAAGGGGACGACAGAGGATGAGATGGTTGGATGGCATCACCGACTCAGTGGCCATGAGTTTGAGCAAACTCCAGGAGTTGGTAAAGGACAGGGAAGCCTGGTGTGCTATACTCCATGGGGTTGCAAAGAGTCAGACAGAACTCAGAGAATGAACAACAAAACATGGCAGGAACCAGTCATGAAGCCTTTGGGGACTGGTGGCCACTTCCTTGTGAAACTCTCATGCCCGGAAAAGCAGAGTTGGGTGGGTGGTGAGTCATCTTTCCACTACCATTTCTTTTGCCCATCAATCATTTCCCACTGCCTCCTCCACACATGCATACACTGACTCCCTGCTTGGGTGTCACCTCGGTACTACCTCTAGTGCAAAGCACAGGAACTCAGAATGAAAACCAGTCATCTCCAATCACTTTTTACAAAGTTCCTCATGGAACCATCCCCTTCCCCACCTCTCCAAAAAGAGTTATCTACCCACCATACACACAACACCTTGCAGGTAGCTCAGTGGTAAAGGAACCACCTGCCAATGCAGGGACACAGGAAACGTGGATTCAATCCCTGGAACAGGAAGATTCCCTGGAGGAGGCAATAGCAACCTACTCCAGAATTCTTGCCTGGAAAATTCTCTGGACGGAGGAGCCTGGCAGGCTACTGCCCACGGGGTCACTAAAGAGTCGGCTACAGCTTAATGCCTGGGCATGCATGCCAGCACACACACTCAACCTACATAGTGATGATAAAGCAGGGACCAGAGAATCACCCCCCAAAAAGGAATAAACTTCCCATTCTCTCTGCTGAAGAGAGATCCAGCATTCACCAGCAGTGTTCTGTTTTCTAATATTTTACACCACAGCTATAGCCCGAGAGGCAGAGTCTGCCTTCTGGGTAATGACAGACAATGCTCTCTAGCTTGTCCATTGCATAATGTTTGAGTCTGGACCTGTTCAGCCTCTGATGTCCATGTTCTCACCTCACCACCCACACACAAAGCCCACAGTATATATTTCAGGTTTTTCCTAATGTTAGGACCCCTCCTTGGGGAGGACCTGAAGCTGAGAACACATCCTTTTCCTCTCAGCAGAATTCTGAAAATGCTCTAAGCCAGTATCAGCAGGAAGTCATTCTAGAAATGCTCTGTGTATTTGCCAGCCTAAGTTTAAAGTTGTATAGAGTGTTTTTTTATTAACTTCTTAGAGACAAAGAAGCTAGGAAACTGTATTCTTTCTCCTAGTCTATGTTTTGACCATTTCATATGCATTCAAGGACTGCTTAAAAACACATACAAACATTTGGGAAAGATTGGGAGCTTGGGATTAGCAAATGCAAACTAATATATATAGGATGGATAAACAACAATTTTCCATTGTATAGCACAAGGAACTATATTCAATATCCTATAATAATTTTTTAAAAAGAATGTATACATATGTATAACTGAATCACTTTGCTATACAGCAGAAAGTAATACTTTGTAAATCAACTACAAAAAAATTTTAATTAAAAAAATGCAAATATTCTGGTAGCAAATTTCCTAGGCTATATATGCCTATATTGTCCTTGGGGTGGTCCCACTAAGAGTCTATGTCTGCATCTCAACTATGTTCCTATTTATAAGCCACAATACCATCTTTTGATTTTCTTCATTGTGACTGGTATTAGGCCTTTTCCCAAAAATCAAATCTATTTTCAAAGATATCCATTACCAAGTCTGGTGAGTAAAGCAGATAATTGGAGCACTATCACACTGGGTCAAAATACAGGGTGTATTTCAGGAGGGGCACACAAGTAATCTATGTACAAGAATCTCACGTGGAGCTTTGTGAAAATAAGCACCCCAGGTGGAAATGTGAGGATATGTTATGATACATTTATCATCTTTCACATTGTGAGAAAGGTTTGAAGAATGCTATAACATATACTTGTGAACCCATGACACAGTTTAAGAAACAAAGCCTTATACATACATTTGAAGCCCCCCAGAACCACTCTGCATTGGCAAGGTCACCCCACCCCTCCACCCTTGCCCAGAGTTATCAATGTTTATCACCTGAAGTCTGTTTCCCCAGGGTGTCTTTATACATCTTTATACTTTTACCAGATACATATTGAAATGATACAAACCATTGTTTGGTAGATTCTTGAGCCTTAATCAAATGATATACTATACTCATCTGTGCACAACTTCCTTTTTTCGATCTTATATTTATAAGATTTAATCATGTTGATAGATACAGCTGTAGTTCATTCATTTTTCACCACTCATATAGTGGTAATCCACTCTATGAATATATTTTACTTAATCTCTTCTCCTAATGTTGGACATTCAGTTGGTTTCTAATAGGTCATTATATATATCCGCTATGACCATTTTTGTATTTCCTTATCCCATCTATATATTTTAAGAATTTCACAGGTGTTCTTCTTGTCCACCCAGATCAAGAACTGATGCTTCAGTGCAGGAGTTCTCAAAACGTGGTCCCTGGACCAGCAGCCTTCACATCACCCGGAAACTTGCCAGAGGAGCAAATTACCAGGCCTCACCCCAGACTGACTGAATCAGAAACAGGAGGGGCGGAGGTGATCTGTATTTTAACAAACTTCCCAGTTTGTAACAAGATTCTGATGCTTGCTAACATGTAAGCAGTACTGTTCTACTCTGATGCAATGATGCCCTCGGTTTGCATGTCTTGGAACCCAAATTTAAATTTCTGAAATGTTTGTGCAGTGACTGAACATTGAAACAAGTACAGAAACTCCCACTGACAGCTTCAAAGCACTGGATGCATTCTAATGTGATATACTAAGGTCTAAGGAAGAGCTTTGAAAATCATAAAGCATAAGACAAGTTAGTAACAGACAATGTGGAAAATTTGTTTTAAGACACTGTTGTGTTGCTTTATAAGTCAGGACTCATGTAGCTATAGACAACAGCCAGAGAATACAGCAATACAAGGGCACAGAGTCATTTCAGTCAAGTATAAGTGTTTAAAATAACACTCAAGAGATCTGAGGCATTAAATATATTTCTGAATGAGTTTCAGTATCATCACCCATCTGGCATAGAACTGTTTTCCTCTGTGTTTCAATGTGTGCTCTTGCTTGTGTTTTGCTGTCTGGGCTACTTAAAATCCTATGCTCTTGAAACAAACAAACAAAAAGTCCTATCTCCGGATTTGTTGGTAAAGCATAATAGCTTTCCAGAGTAAGATGAAACAGTGAGAATAATGGGGTTAGAACCGTCTATCCACCAGGCACAGGGGCCAGGGAATGAGCCAGGTCCGTAATGAAAGGTCAGCAAACCAGTCACAGCCCAATACTCAAAGGGCTTGGCATTTTTTCACCAAAATTCAGGAAAACTGTTGATACCATAGGTCTTTGATGTAACTGGAGGTACCCAGTAGATGAATAAGAATGACTTCAGGGGATTTCTCTGGTAGTGCAGACAATAAGAACCCATCTGCCAATGCAGGGGACACGGATTTGATCCCTGGTCCAGGAAGATTCCACATGTCACAGGGCAACTAAGCCCACAACTACTGAACCTGTATGTTGCAACCACTGAGGCCCATGAGCCTAGAGTCTCTGCTCCCCAACAAGAGAGCTACTGTAATGAGAAGTCCAGGCACCACAACAAAGAGGAGTCCCCACTCGCCACAACTAGAGAAAGCCCACGTGCAGCCACAGAGACTCAGCACAGCAAAAAAAAAAAAAAAAAATTCAAAACTCAAGAATGACTTAGGGTCACAAAAACAGAACATGGATAGAGAAATCCAAGAATCACCAGTTTTCATCTAGGGTAGGGTCTGGTCAAGACCAAGGAATGTCCCCATTCTCACTGAGGGGCTGGGATTTCTCAAAGGATTGAGGCTGAGAAGCCAATGGAAGCTCAATTTCTAGGAGAGGGCACAGGGGAATCAAGCACAGGGACTCCATTAGCGAATGGGAGGTGGTGTGACTCCGAGTCCAAAAGGCAGCCCTTGGACATCCATCTAAGGATCAGAGCTGCCCAAAGAATAAGTCAAAGGCAAGTCCTTGGATGGAGAGATGGAGCATCTGAGTGCTTCTGGTCTCAATCAGATTAGGCTCAAGACTGCGGATGGTGATGCAGCCATGATTAAAAGACACTTGCTCCATGGAAGAATAGCTGTGACAAACCTAGACAGCATATTAAAAAGCAGAGACATCACTTTGCCAAAAAAAGTTTCTATAGTCAAAGCTATGGTTTTTCCAGTAGTCATGTACGGATGTGAGACTTGGACCATAAAGAAGGCTGTGCACCGAAGAATTGATGCTTTCAGATTGTGGTATTGGAGAAGACTCTTGAGAATCCCTTGGACAACAAGATCAAACCAGTCAATCCTAAAGGAAATCAACCCTGAATATTCATTGGAAGGACTGATGCTGAAGCTCCAATACTTTGGCTACCTGGTCAGAATAGATGATTCACAGGAAAAGATCCTGATGCTGGGAAAGATGGCGGGCAGGAGGAGAAGGGGGTGGCAGAGGATGAGATGGCTGGATGGCATCACCGACTCAGTGGACATGAGTTTGAACAAACACCAGGAGACAGTGAAGGGGAGAGAAGTCTGGTGTGCTGCAGCAGGAGGACAAACTGGAGAGGTCTGGACAAACTCTGGCTACTAGAGTCTACAATGTCACTCAACGGAGCCAGACAGGAATGGACAGTGTCCTTCTGGGTCACATTCAACCAATGGGAAGAAATGGGCTTGGCGACAAAAATCCTGGGTTCAGAGAAGTAAAGAGAATAGAGTCCTCAGAAGAAGCATTCTTCCCTACCCCTCTCCCTCCACCGCCCTTGTCTCTAGGCAGGCTCCAGCTCCCAAGTAATCCAGACGGGACGGGTATACTGGACCCAGAACATCAGATACCGCTAAGAAGTTTGACAAGAGTGGAAAGGACAGGGTTTCTTTCACTGAGTGGTAAATAAACAATGATCTAACTCACAAAGCAGATTCTCATTATTCATTTGCAAATCTAATTTATGCAAAACCACTAGTGACCAGAGATAGACGGTATCACCCACCCCTGAACCATTTTCTACTGTGACAACACCAGGATCTTTGGGCTCCTCTGTGTTTACTGAACTGAAATGAACCCACAAGTGGAGCCAAATGTTTGTTGAGAACTTTGTGTGTCGGGCCATGTGCCCTGAGGAGAGAAAAGGTGAATTAGACCCAGTTTTCTTGTCTGCACAAGGCAAGCATTGATGTCAGTGTCTTACTCCAAACTCCTCTGATTAACCAGGTCAATATTTATATCAAGTTTGGGATCTTCTTCCCTCCCAGAAAGAGTTTCTGGTTCAGTAGTGGTTTCAACAAACTGTCAGACATTTAAAAACAGGGCAATTGCAAAAGGAGCATTTATTACTATGTTGAAGCCTTAATATATTTGCTTAAGAACAACACTGAACATTAAGTTGGGTACATTGTGGACTGGATGTAGTTAATGAACTACTAAGTCAACCCTTCCAACTGCATTTTTATCTTGAGCCCTGGGCGAACTACTTTGTATTCTTTAATCTTTTCCATCACTCACACACAGGGATTGTCAGCATGGGCCTCAAAATGGGAACACTCTCTTCTTTAATTACAAACAACAAAAAAAAAAGATTCAGTTCTGTTGTTCACAACATTCTCTTTAGTGCAATTCTCTAAAAGCACTTAAACAACAGTTTTGCTGCTTATTAGGCCAAATGGTTGTCTACTAACTGGCATCAATGTATTTCCCACTTGTGCTGCCTGGCTTCCCTGTTGATAAGACATTGTGGCAAGAACCAGACCCACTGTGTGTTGAGAGACATTAGATGGGAAGTAATCCCATAACTTCTGCCATCATTTTACTTGTTAGTGAATAAGCAAATCTAAAACCAGAGAAAGAAGACTTCCTTGGTGGTCAAAAGTGGCTAAGTCTCTGCTCCCTAAGCAGAGGGCCTGGGTTTGATCCCTGGTCAGGGAACTAGATCCCACAGGCCACACCTAAGACCCAGTGCAGCTAAATAAATACAATAAACAAAAACAAATATTAAAAAAATAATGAAACCTTTTACCAGCCTCTACCAAAACCAAAAGGAAGTTTATGTAGAAAGGATACGCACCCTTAGATCATATGGCTAAGGAAGGCTCTGGGCTCCCTACACAGGGGACCTGGTTTTGTACCTGATTTGCAGAGCCAACTCACTGGAAAAGCCCCTGATGCTGAGCCCATCTTTTCCTCTCTGTTCCCTGACCAGAATTTCCCTCTGCCTCCTTCTTGTAAAGATAATTTTGATGGCATTTAGGAAAGCCAGCCTCTAACCGTCTCTCCAGACTGCCCTGTTTCAGGGGCAGAAATTGGCTGGGCTGCCACCTGTATTGGTTTGCTAGGGTTACCATAACAAATTTCTGGGTGGCTGCAACAACAGAAACTTATTGACCCATGGTTCTGGAGGCTGGAAGTCCAAGACCAACATGTGACAGGGGCTGGTTCCCTCCAAAGACTATGAGAATCTGTTCCATGCCTCTACGCCAACTTCCAAGGGTTTGCTGGCAATCTTTGGCTCCCTTGTCTTGAAGATCTCTGCCTTCATCTTCATGTGGCCAAATTTTCCCTTTTTGTAAGAACACCAGTCTTACTCAGCCTACAGTAATATGAACCCATCTTAACAAATTTGCAAAACCCTGTTCCTAAGGATTTCAACATAGGAATTTGAGGAGGACATAGTTCGACCCATAACAGTGCCCAAGAGCCTACTACTACCTTCTTGTAGATTTCTCTTCTGCTTATTCTCTGTCTTGACTTCTGTCCATCCTCAGCGTCTGGACAAGCTCTGCCTATCTTTCTGATGAGGGCAGTCCTGGCACAGATACAGACCTGTTCCTGGCCTGCCTCCAACTGACTGCCATCTTACCCTTAGCTTGTTCTGATTGCTGACCTGGAATTCTTCCCAGCTCTTGCAGCTCTCAAGCCAGTACACAGCAGGTATTCCATACACAGTCACTGGATTAGTTCATCAATTGGTTACCACCCAATAGGTGGATGCACTTCTAGATTCTGACCTACCTCGGCTGCCACAAGCACATGCATGTAAGCCCTGCTCAGCCACATCTTCAGTCGTGACATTATCCGGAGGTGAGATATCAGAGAAATGACTGAGAATTCATAATTCTTTAGCTCATGCAGGGCAGGCCCAGGTTATACATGGCAGCCCAGGAAGAGAAGCACACAGTTTTCTGATCAGTCAATAAAAAAGATAAGATCACCTTCAGTCCCTAACTGACGTGCAAAACCCCTGTTAGAAAAAGTAGACTACATCTCTTTGTGGCTTCAAAGTCTGAGAAATTCAATGTGATAAAACTCGAGGCAAGAATGCTAACAAGGAGTCCTGTTTCCAGTTTTCCTGAGGCTTTCCGGTTAAGTTCAGCTCCATAATTGCCTACTGCTCCCCTCCCCACTCTGTCCTTCCCTCCTTCCTTCTATCTTTATTTCAACACCATCACAAGAATTCTAGAAATCCTATGGGGGTGAAGATACAAGAATCACCATCCATTTTTGAGGTGTCAATATACACAAAAGGCCATGAGACAAAGATAAGATAGTAGGAAGTCTTTTTACTTCCTCTTTAAAAGATCATTTCCTTTTCTTTTTTTAACTGGTCATTTCCAATTCTTTTTACAATTGCTTTGGACTTCCAGGTGGTTCAGTGATGAAAATTCTGCCTGCTAAGCAGGAGACACGAGTTCAATCTCTCAGTCAGGAAGATACCCTGGGGAAGAAAATGGAAACCCACTCCAGTATTCTTGCCTGGGAAATCCCATGGACAGAGGAACCTGGCAGGCTATAGTCCTTGGGGTTGCAAAAGTCAGACATGACTTACCAACTAAAAAACAACAATTGCTTTATTAATAAAATTGCTTTGTGTTACTTTCTGCTATACTACCAGGTGAATCAGCTATAAGTATACATATATCCCCTCCCTTTTGCGTCTCCCTCCCACCCCAGTCCCATCCCGCTCCTCTAGGTCATCGCAGAGCGCAGAGCTGAGCTCCCTCTGCTGAACAGCAGCTGTCTGTTTGACACGTGATAGTATATATATGTCAGTGCCTCTCCTCCAGTGTCCCATCTTCCCCAGCCCCTCTGTGTCCACATGGCATTTCTCTACATCTGCGTCTCCTTTCCTGCCCCGAATGGGTTCATCTGTGCCATTTTTCTAGATTCCATATATATGCATTAATACACAATATTTGTTTCTCTTTTTCTGATTCACTTCACACTGGATGTATATCCTGAGAAAACCATAATGCAAACATCTATCTATCTTAAAGAATTAGCTCACGTAATTGTAGGGGCTGGCAAGCACAAAATCCGCAGGGCTGGCAGCCTGGAAACTTGGTAAGAGTTGATGTCACCATCTTGACTGTGTATTCCAGAGGGCAGCCGGTCTGGAAACTCAGGTGTGGTTTCTATGTCGCAATCTTTAAGCAGAACCATTCTACTTAACTCTTTTCTACTGAGTGGATGAGGCCCACTCACTTTATGGAGGGCTTTACTGAAAGTCTATTGATTTAAATATTATAATAGATAGACACTATGCATAAATAGAGAGATGAGATAGATACAGATAATGAATGATAGGTGAGAGATAAAGATGATCACTAGACTGATGGACTGATGAAGGTGAAGGTGAAGTCACTCAGTCATGTCCGACTCTTTCGACCCCGTGGACTGTAACCTATTAGGCTTCTCCGTCCATGGGATTCTTCAGGCAAGAATACTGGAGTGGATTGCCATTTCCTTCTCCAGGGGATCTTCCCGACCCAGGGATCAAACCCGGGTCTCCCACATTGGAAGCAGAAGCTTTAACCTCTGAGCCACCAGGGAATAAGTTCCTGATGGACTGATAGGTAAAGATAAATGACAGAGACAGATGATTAATGGATTAAAAATAGATAGATAGATAGATATCCTCTCTGGTGCTCTGAAGAGAGCTTATTAATATACATTATAAATCACAAAGCTCTGGGGTGAGTGGGTTTTGACAGAGCTAATTCAAGACCAGCAGCAGCAACCACATTATGAAGGACAGTTGGGGGCAGGTGAAGAACCCCGTGTCAGGCCCTCTGTGAGTGGCTTCACAAATACCAAGGGAGTTACTGCTCAGGCAACGTGACTAGGCCTCTCTTAAAGAGCAGGAAGTCCCCTGAGGCAGGCCTCTCAGGGACCCAAAGACGTTGCTAAGTGCCATCACCCCTGGGAAGGCGCTCAGAGGCAGCTCTCCGGAGATCTTCCCTTGTTTAAAGGACTGAGGGAGCTTCAGGGACTTGGAACTCCAGTGAGCAAGAGCACTTAGGAGGCAGGGAAAGGGTGGTGGAGGGAAGGAAGAGAAGTCACACAGTTTACATATGGAGCAAGGAAAAATGTCTCACTACAGGGAGGTGGTCTCTCTGATTTTTCATGCATGCCATCTGCTACCCTCTGGCCCCAGATGGAATCTGAAACACACAGTTCTGCCAGCCTCTGGGTGGGTCCCCCATGATCCTCTTCTATGCTCTCATCATCCCTCCAAAACGGGATGCTTGTTCAATTCGAGTCTGCCTGTGTCCTTGGATGGTCCTGGTTTCAGAATCTTGATTCCTTAAAAGAGGCTTAAATGGCTCCAGATCCTCAGCAGGGTCTCCCAGGACACTCGGGAGTTGACTCAGCTTCCCAGAAATGCTGTATGAAGTCAAGAGCTATTACTAGAAGAGCCCACAAGATGGAGAAATCAGGGCCGGCTGAGAAGTCAAGCAAGTCTTCCCAAGTCACGCCTTGAAGAAAGGCTTGAGTTGGAGCAGCCGAAGAATGGGATCACCGATGTCTGTTAAACGGCAGCTCATAGGGAAAGTAGGGCAGAGGGAAGACTCACCTGCTAGATCATAGAATCAAGTCAGGACGTTGTCAGAAAACAGTGTGAGGCGAGTAAGAGCTCCGTCTCAGCTTTTCACTCATCTGCCTTCACCACCTTCATCCTGAACCTCCCTCCCTGACCCTCACTTAGGCCTCTCAGAGTGACCTTGCTGACTGCGCTGGCTGCAGCCTCCCTCTGATGTGTGGAATACTATCCCCGCCCAATCTTGGCTGCTCTCCATGAAGACCATGGCTCCTCATGCTGCTTTCAAAATGCCCCTCCTGGTTCGACCTGACCCCACACCCAGGACCCCTCAGTCCACCCATGAGCGAGGGGCAGACGCCAGGGGCGGTTTGCCTGACTTCTCCACTGGATATTTTACTCCAAGCCTCTACCACCAACCGTGGTTCATTTGCAATTTTAATAGAGATGCAAATCCAGATTATAAAAAGCACTTTTAAAAATAGAATGTCTTTGCCCATAGAAGAAAGCATCGCATGCACACACACAGAGGGTTTGTGAAATGCCTGTTTGCAAAATAAAGCCACATCCTCCAGGCTGTGAATCGTACTGTCCCCAGAAAGTGAGGCCATTTTCTGTGACGGCGTGACAGGGTCCCTGAATCAGGCTGCTACAAGCCTGTTGAGAGAGTGCAGCCTTGCGGGATGAATTAAATGGTCATTTCTACCTGTCACTAATTTCCCTTGCTGGGTGAGCAACAGCTCTATTAATCAGGAGAGACCTTGATTGGTGCAGTTTCTCTGTCTTCAGCCTCAGGTGTGCCCGGCATGGCTTGTGGAGCGCGGCAAGGGCTCTGGGGCCCGCCAGCCCGCAGGCAGCTGCTGGAGTGGGTCAGTGAATCTGATTACATGCTGCTCTGTCCGGAGCATCTAGCTCTATTTTTTTTTTCCCTCTCCCTAAAGAGTGGTGTGATTACTTTATGCCAAGCCACTCAAGGATAATTCATACTGTCAGGCAACCCTTGTGTTTGCCCATTATCCGACAGTTTGGGGCTCACTTCATATTCCAGAGTGGCGTGATATAATGTAACACGATTTGAAATACTGTAAAGCAATAACCAAAGTAACACAGTTTGACATCTTGAATCTCAGAGGAGGCAGGCCCATGCTGGCTATGCTGGATTTCTACTTCCCGGTAGCTGCTACTTAATACTATTCGACTTTTTAAAGCATTATCTGTGCCTAAATGCAATTAGCAGGTTGAGGCATCAGCAAAGGAAATTCCTCAAACTTGATAAGAACCGTCAGTGATGCTATCAGCCCTAGGTGGAGCCTCTCTGTTGGGGATACCACATACCCACACGTATGACATGAACGGTTAGTGTCCATTTCACATCACGTGATGAGACTGCGCTTGCTCCTCTATGGGAGCTGCAAGGGTCTCTGTACGTCACATCCATCCAACCAAAGCACAACTATTTATTGTGCACCTACTATGAGTAAGACGTTCAGATGAAGGAGCTGGCATGAGAACAGGAAGTCAGACGGGATGTGATGGAAACTACCAGCCAGCTTAGAGCAAGCGTGGTTTAAAGGTTGGAGAGTGAGCTGGATCAAAGCACCGGACTTGCTTGCCCTGCTAATTTCTTTCTTCTTCACAGGAGCCAAAAGCAAGGGTTTAGGGGCCAGAGGGGGGGGTGGCTGCCTCAGCCCCTGCAGCCTGACGTTCCAGAAAGTCAAGAAAACCTGCTGCCCCAGCACAAAGCCCAGATTTGGATCCTGAGCCCATTCGAAGGAAAGAAATTCTTAAAAACAAACTCCCCATAATCCTTTCTCCTTCTCAAACAATTACCCAGTCCATCTTTTCTTCCTCTGAGATTGTTTTAAAATGACAGTGCCTGCCTTCTAAGTCCATTTCCTAGCCTCCCACACCACGCCAGCGCCCTGCAATCTCACTTTCACCCAGTCATTCCCGTGCAGTTCCAACCACTGCTTCAGCTCCCCTGCTCCCTCACACTCAGCCTCTGAGCTGCTCCCGGGGTGTGGACCACCTCGTCCTTCATGATACGGTCCCTTCCTACAGCCTGCCTCCTGCTTTCCTCTCAGACTGCTTCTAGGTCCCCTCTGGGGCTTGTTCATTTTCTCCGCAAGCACTGTGCTTGCTTGGTCCACTGCTCTCTCTGCTTCGTGCTCGCTCTCAGGGCAAGCCTCTCTGCTTCCCCATGGATTTCAGTGCCCCAGTTGCATGCTTTGTTGTTGTTTAATCGCCTAGTCCTTCCAACTCTGTGACCCCATGGCCTGTAGCCCACCAGGTTCCTCTGCCCATGGGATTTCCCAGGCAAGAACATTGGAGTGGATTGCTATTTCCTTTTCCAGGGAATCTTCGTGACCCAGGGATCAAACCTGGGTCTCCTGCGTTGCAGGCACTCTTTACCATCTGAGCTACCAGGGAAGTCTGAATCCTAAATCTTCATCTCTGACACAAACCTGATTCCCAGTTTCCAGGCTTGGAGTTGCCCACCAGCTATCAGCCAGCTGGTATCATCTAGCTATCTGATCAACCTCCCCTTCTAACTGTTGGAAGTTAAATGTTGGAAGCAGCCAATGTTTAATTTAGTTTGGTTTAATTTAGCTTCAGCTCTACTGATCCAGCAGCAAGGACTTCTTGGAGTTCCTTGAGCATGCCAAGCCCTTCCCCAGCTCCCGGCTTTTCAAGTTTGAGTTCCCTCCTCATAATCCTGTCCTCAAGCATCACCTCCTTGAAAGTCTTTCCTTGCTAAAAGGGGCTACACTGCTTCCCATGCTTATTCTACTTCATCATTTATCACATTCAGTGATTATTTTGTTTATATTCTTATTTGTTGTTTAGCTCCATTTCCTCTTGGTACCACACAACTCTCTTCTCCACTAAATGATAAATGCCCCAATCATAGTTTCTAAGTCTTTTTTGTCTAAATGTACACCAAACTTCTGGCATAACTTACAGGCTGTGTGAAAGAGTTTTTGAAGCAAATGAAAGAAGAAGGAAAGTCTGGAAAGAAGAATGGAAGAAAGGAAGGAAATGAGTTCCACAAGTACTTTTAGACCAGATAAAAAGTTTATCTTTCCCCATCATAATACAACCCACCATATATCCCAGATTCCCTATCTCATCAATGGCATCATTAGTCACTATGCTGCCCAGGTTAAACATTTCAAAATCATTTCATCAATTCATTCATCTCTGCCATCCAGTAGACCACCAAAAGTTATCATCTCTACCTCTAAAACATACCTCGGATTCCCTCCTCATCTCCATCTCTTCTTCTTAGTAACTCGGATAAAGTTTTCATGATGTCCCATCTCATCTCCAGGCTTTAAACTACATGAACTTCCTGGCTGGTCCCTGCTCCAGACCAGATCTCCTGCCAAGATCCAAACTCTAACAGAGAAATGTGAGGTCATTTCTCTTAAAAATCTTTCAATGGCTCCCCATTGACTGAAGAATTATTTCCCATGGTATTCAGAGCTGTTGAGGTTCTGACTCTATCCTATGTCTCTTATCTTATCTCCAAGGGATACCAGAGATTCTCTTTCTCTCTCCATTTTCACAGATACTGTATCCTCCCCCAGTGATACGCATGCTGCCAACCTTTATCTTAACCACATCATCAGTCTAGAATTCAATTTCAACCCCTTTCCTCTCTGCAAGACCCCAAGTCATAACCAAGCCCAGTAATCTTCACATAAATTAAGTAAACGTCATTTTCCTATAAATTCAGGACAGTAAGTCCCCTATATATGAACCTTTATGTTGTGAACTTTCAAAGATGAAAACGTGTCCGCATGTTTAGTGATGTTCACACAACTGGTGTACACTGTCACATTTGCGCAACCTCTACAAGTGGTTGTGCTTTCGTGTACTTTATTGCGCAGTATTATATACAGTACAATACCTTTATTTCAAGCCCTGGATGTCCAGGAGCAAGTGTAAAAACAGTGGTGGCGTAGCTGCTACTGCTGTACTTTTCAAGGTACCGTACTATAAGATTAAAAATATATTCTTTATTTTTTTGTATATTATTTGTGTGAACAGCATTACAAACCTATTACAGTATAGTACTAGAGAGCCAATTGTGTCAGCTGGGTACCTAGGCTAACTTTGTTGGACTTACAAACAAATTGGGCTTATGAATGTGCTCTAGAAACAGAATTTCTATGTAGGGGACTTATTTTAAAAGCTAAGCATTTTTACATAAAATTTAAATCAATTATTAGATTTCATGAGCAACTAAACTCTCTCTACACTGAGCACCTACTATGTGCCAGGCTTTATATATCGTCTTTACACACATCGTAGAAAATAGAGAGTACTATAATCCTTACTTGTATAGCGCAACAGAACAAACTTAGGTAAATAGAATTACTGTACCCAGGTCTCCAGTTAGCAAATAGGAGAGGCAGAAATCTCACCCAGGATAAGACTGTTTTCTTTAAAGCAGTATTTGGTACACCCTCAAAAGACTGAGGTCCCATTTGATTTATATCTACTGCTCAATATCTAGCCTACAGTAGGCAATCAATAAACATTTGTTGATTGAAGGAAAGAGAGTGGAAAATCATCAGGCTTCCCAAGGTTCACAAGGGAAACCAGGAGCCTCCTTTGTAATTTGGCTGAAGTAACTATTCAGTCAACATTGAATCAAATGTGAATTGAATTGAGTTAACCCAAGTAATAGAGGTAGATATGTCTCCTGAATTGAAGACAGAAAACTCCCTTCTATATGACTTTGCAACTTATCACTGTCAGAAAGGCTGAGAGCGGAGAGAGCTGGGGCTGAGCTGGCATACACGGAAGAGTCTGGAAAATAATCAATTGAATTCAAACCACCATACATCATGGATGCTTAGAGCCAGACAGGACCTGGGAGATCATCAGCTTCTCTTCCTTCATTTCACAGAAGAAGAAAATAAAGCCCAGCAGGGGATGTAGCATTGTCTAAATCAGCCAGGCTAGAGAACACAGGGACCAGGAACATACTAGACAGGGTCCCTGTCTCTTCCACGGACTTGTGCACTGCTTTCAGAATGAGCCTTCAGTTGTCAAAATGACTTTATTATTCTCTTTCTAAATAACTTTAAGATAAATATCCTAATTTTTTCTTGCCTTACATGCCTATTTAAAACTTTTACGTGTTCTTTAATTAACCGTTATGTTGTTTCCTTTGAAAGGAACATCTGCTTCATTGTTTTGCTTAAACTTGGGGTGAGGAGGAGGAGAGGAAGGAATAATGTAATTTATAGCATCAGTCAGAAAAAAAAAAAAGCCATACATTTAGAGAACTTCCACTTTCAGGTATGGAATGAGGTCTTTCTGGCCACCAGCCCTTAAAAACCATAACCCTAAACCTCTCACTGTTAAGATAAGGGAGACCAGGTCAAACTCAGGCTAGAAAGGCTGGGGTTCAGATGGACGGAGGATGGTGCTGAAATTCCACATTGGGCAGGATGCTCGAAACTGCAGTTCACACAGAACACTGCTCAAACAATAAAGGGAATGCTTGTCAGCTCTCGCAATTGCAAAGTCCACCGGGAGGGCTGGCATCAGCTGAGGACTGCTCTAGTAGGATCAATGGTATATCCATGACTCAATTTCACTTAGTTCAAAACTGAGGTTACAAAGATGAAAAAAACGCCCTGCCCATTGAGGGAGACAGAATATCTGTGCATACTGCCCCTCACCACCTGCTGGTCAGCTCATTATGCATGCATAATGAGGTATGCATAGAATACCTGAGGCCACAGAAGGAGGAACGTCCCCAGACTGGACATAGCACTCAGTTTTCCTCCTTAGAGGGGTCAGGAGGTGTGTCTGAATCCTTAAAGAACCAGGTAAAATTAGTCTTGGAGGTGACGTGGAAGAGGAAACACAAACATAAAGAGATTCTATTTGTGTGTCATGGTAGAGGATCAATGACCGTTCAGTGCTCACAGAGAGCAATACAGAAAAAGAAGGGAAAGACCAAGAAGCAGAGACTTCCTGGTGGTCCAGGGGCTAAGACTCCATGCTCCCAACGCAGGGGACCTAGATTTGCTTCCTGGTCAGGGAGTTAGAGGGCTTCCCAGGTGGTGCTAGTAGAGAAAAACCCACACAAGCTGGAATCAAGATTGCCGGGAGAAATATCAATAACCTCAGATATGCAGATGACACCACCCTTATGGCAGAAAGTGAAGAGGAGCTAAAAAGCCTCTTGATGAAAGTGAAAGAGGAGAGTGAAAAAGTTGGCTTAAAGCTCAACATTCAGAAAACGAAGATCATGGCATCTGGTCCCATCACTTCTTGGGAAATAGATGGGAAACAGTAGGGACAGTGTCAGACTTTATTTTTGGGGGGCTCCAAAATCACTGCAGATGGTGACTGCAGCCATGAAATTAAAAGACACTTACTCCTTGGAAGAAAAGTTATGACCAACCTAGATACTACATTCAAAAGCAGAAATATTACTTTGCCAACTAAGGTCCGTCTAGTCAAGGCTATCTGTGGTTTTTCCAGTAGTCATGTATGGATGTGAGAGTTGGACTGTGAAGAAGGCCGGGCGCCGAAGAATTAATGCGTTTGAACTGTGGTGTTGGAAAAGACTCTTGAGAGTCCCCTGGACTGCAAGGAGATCCAACCAGTCCATTCTGAAGGAGATCAGCCCTGGGATTTCTTTGGAAGGAATGATGCTGAAGCTGAAGCTCCAGTACTTTGGCCACCTCATACGAAGAGTTGACTCATTGGAAAAGACTCTGATGCTGGGAGGGATTGGAGGCAGGAGGAGAAGAGGACGACCAAGGATAAGATAGCTGGATGGCATCATGGACTTGATGGACGTGAATCTGAGTGAACTCTGGGAGATGGTGATGGACAGGGAGGCCTGGTGTGCTGCGATTCATGGGGTCGCAAAGAGTCGGACACAACTGAGCGACTGAACTGAACTGAACCCAGAGACAGCATCAGATTCTACAGGTTAAGGTCTCAGTGCTCTAAGACTGTCCCCCTACCCCCTCCTACTTCAGATGCAGTTACAAGCTCAGGGCTCACCAGTTCTTCTGACCAACCAGCTATAGATTGAAGTTTCCCATGAATTCCTCCATGTGTGCATGCTAACTCACTTCAGTCGTGTCCGACTCTTTGCAAACTCATGGAGTGTAGCCTGCCAGGCTCCTCTGTCCATGGGATTTTCCAGGCAAGAATGCTGGAGTGGGTCACCCTGCCCTCCTCCAGGGAATCTTCCCAACCAAGGGACCAAACCATCATCTTCTGAGGCTCCTGCATTGCAGGCAGATTCTTTACCAATGAGCCACTGGGGAAGCCCGCCTTCTTCTTATGTTTGATCACTTTTCTAGAGAAGCTCACAGAACTCAGAGTAACATAATTTACTAGATTATAGGTTTATTATGAAAGGATATAACTCAGGAACAGCCAAATGGAAGAGATGCACAGGGAAAAGTCTGCAAAAGGGAGATAGGGTTTCCTTGCTTTTTGAGCACACTCCTCTCCTAGAAATTCCATGTGTTCACTAACCAGGAAGTTCACCGAACTCCCATCTTTTTAGGTTTTTATGGAGACTACATTATATAAGCACCATTGATTAAATCCTTGGCCATTGGCGATAAATTCAACCTCCAATTCCTCTCCTCTCCCCAGAAGTCAGGGAGTGGGACTAAAAGCTCTAACCTTCTAAATGCTTTGTTGGTTTCCCTGGCAACAGGCCCCTATCCTCAGATGTGGTCCAAATGTCACCTCCTTAATATAACAAAAAAAACCTTTATCTCTCTTTTCATAGGAAATTCCAAGAATTTTAGGAGCTCTATGCCAGAAACAATGGATGAAGACCAGTTATATATTTCCTAGTACAAATCACTATATCACAAAGAGATACCATGGAGATGACTGGCCACCATTTAAGAAATTAAAACAAATGTAGATTGGGGCATTTTCAAGATACAGAACCTGAGAGTGGAGGAGGGAATTCCACAGGTAGTTTATGGTATGAGAGAAGATGGAAATGGTCTGATCCCTGAAAAAAAAAATAGCCATATTAGCATAGGTAGGCATGGGAGGGAGACCATGACAGAGATAAAGAACAAATTTAAGCAGTTGTTAGTTGTCATAGAAAATCAAAAGGATTCTTAACTATGAACTGACTTTCTCTGAAAAAGTATTCAAGTTTTTGTTTGTCAACAGGAAGCTTTTTATGTAGAAGGAATCCATAGATTTCATCAGAAACTCAAAGATAACTATGACCCCAAACTGACAAAGAATCACTAAATCAATGGCAGTAGAAAATAAAAGAGGAAGTTATAGCTTCCCCATTGGCTCAGTGGTAAAGAATCCACCTGCCAGTGCAGAAGATGTAAGAGACTCGGGTTCAATCCCTGGGTCGGGAAGATCCTTCGGAGAAGGGGAATTCCATGGGCAAAGGAGCCTGGAGGGCTACAGTACAGGGGGTCGCAAAGAGTCTGACATGGCTAAGTGATGAACAATTTCACTCTTATCCAAAAAAACACATTTTTTTAAAGGGGGGGTTAAGAACTTCAAAGGTATATTCTGACACTGAATGAAGAACTAGCAGAATTCTCAAGCATGGTTCCATGAGAGAATTAATCCCTAATACCTAAGGCAGAGGTCCCCAACCTTTTTGACACCAGGGACCAGTTTTATGGAAGACAATTTTTCCACGGATCAGCAGAGACGTGATGGTTTCAGGATCACTCAAGCAGCTTGTATTTACTATGCACTTTATCTCTATTATTACTACATCAGCTTCACCTCAGATCATCAGACATTATTAGATCCTGGAGGCTGGAGACCCCTACCCTCAGGCATCCACTGCACACAACAAATCAAACTCTCTCTCTGCGATCTAGAAAAGTACTAGTCATATTCTGCTCTTGGAAGAATTGATCAAAAAAATGATCAGTCAAATCAGTTTCTGTGTTCTGTGGTTCCAGTGAAGAGCCCGGTGGAGAATAACTACATGATTGATTGCTGTTTACGTCAATGGATTCTAACATTCTTTAGGGGAAAAGAAAAACTAGCTGTTTGTCAAATAGACACCACTAGTTCAAATATCTAATTTAACAAAATAAACACTACACCAATATAGATGTATGCAGGGAAGCGCATGAATGCTATTACTCTCCTCAATGGTTTGACATTTCTTGCAGATGTTTTCTTTTATCTGATATGGGCAAATGGGACTTTCATTTTTACTGAAAAAGAATAGGGAGGGGAAGTGTCCCAGAAAGGGCAGTGGCTAAACTCATCACACCGGTTACTCGCAGAGATGGACTGAAACCAGGGTCGTGTGATCCCCCTTTCCTTTCTTCTCACCTTTCCTTTCCTCTTTTTCTGTCAAAAGCACATTCTCTGATTATTTTCCATTAAACGCGTCATTCACATTCACTCTCCAGAGAGCACTTTGGAAGCATTTTTATTCTTTAACTCAATCACTTAGCGTGGTTGCTCTGTGAAATCTGTGGTTTGGAAACCTTCTTGTTGCTCCTAATTATTCCACTTCTTAGATTCCTAGGATGTGTGCACCTGATAATCAAGAGTTATTCATTGGAAGTCTTCATTACGTTTGATACGGATAATACAAATTTTATTCGTGAAATGCTACTCGGGGTCTCCTTTTTGAATGAAGGCATTGATTTACTTACATTTTCAGAACACACACAATAGGCGGAGAATTAAAATAATGGACAAGAACTGATAGAAAACAGGTGTGACTGAAACTTCAATGGTGCATTCTTCAGGCTTGGAGCAATGCTGGGAGAATGTTTACTATACAATAATAGAGACAGCAAAAAAAATAATAAAACAAAATAAACAATAAATTCTCATTGCAATGAGTGCAGTTTCCCAGCTGGAGCCTATTTCAGCATTGAGGAGTGCAACCAAAAGTGAACACACAAAGACTGCTAAACTAGGTTGGTTTTATTTCCCCTAGAGACTGGGAAGAACATAGCAAGAGTGTAATTTAATTTCTGCAAAATGTTTTCTAAACAAGTTCAGGGGCTGTATCATTTGGGCTGACAAATTGAATACCAGGTCTGAAGTCCTTGTAATAAGGTATATGCCTGACTTCATAAGAGAAACTCATCACTCAAATCCACAGCTGAGAAGGCAACAAAATTTAAGCGGGATGTACACAAAATCACTAAAGGCCAAACCTGCATGCAACTCCTGGTGCCTGACATGTGAAGGGCAGAGCATTTAATCTGCTGACCCTCAGCATCCAGAAGACACTGCAAGTGGTCAGGACTAATGTCAAGTGGTTATTTTTGGCAGCCTGGGTCTATGTGGTAACGCTGAATTAGTTCCACCGGCCAGTTTTGGTGGAGTGGCCATCACATTTGAAGAACCTCTTCTTCCTCCTACTCTGAGCTCTGAAATAAACAGTGCCGATTTAACCCAATTTGATTCTTGGTGCATTTTTGTAGATCTCATTGCACAGATGGATTGAGATAATTTAGGGGAACTGAGATGGACAAAAATCAGCCTTTTTTGTTGTTGCTGTTCTTTTTGTTCTCAAAGTGAAAGTATTAGTCACTCAGTCGTGTCCGACTCTTTACGACCCTAAGGGCTATAATAGCCCACCGGCTCCTCTGTCCATGGAATTCTCCAGGCAAGAATACTGGAGTGGGTTGTCATTTCCTTCTCCAGGGGATCTTCCCAACTCTGGGATCGAACCCAGGTCTCCTGCACTGCAGGCAGATTCTTTACCATCTGAGTCACCAGGGAAGCTAGAAAAAAGAGGCTTGTGGTGACCCTTACGAGGCTCAAACCCACATCCTTAGTGTTGTTAGCTCCATGCTCTAACCAGCTGTGCTTACCAGTCAGTTTGAAGGCTGGCCGCCTAAAAAACCCAGGCTGAGTAAGGGGCGTGCTATAGACTGAATGCTTGTACACCTCTACTGTGGAAACTTGATCCCAAACAGTGTATTGGCAGGTAAGGGGCCTTTTGGGCAGTGATTAGATCACGAGGCCAAAGCCCTTCAAGTTCACACAGTAGCTGGTCCAGAAATATAGTGTCTGATCCCCTGTAGTGGATACTGTTATGCGTTGCCCGGGTTCCGCTTGCAGTCCTGCAGCAGGGAGAATGGGCAGAAAACAGCCTCCAGCTGTCAGTACTTCAGGTCACAGAGAGCCATGAGCTCCTGGTTACACCACGTAGGCAGCTCACATCCTGATCCAGCAAAAGCAGAAAGCCTGGGACATTTCCATCTGACATACCATTCTGGAGGACAGATTCCAGAACAGTGGCCATGCTGGCCAAAGATTTATACGGGCTGCTCCTTGATTCCACTTCTTTCCCAGCCCCTTCCCTTCACAAGGGATCCCTAATAGATGTCTTGTACCCCAAGCTGTATCAAAGGACGGGGAAGCCTGGCATGCTACAATTCATGGGGTCTCAGAGAGTCGGACATAACTGAACAGCAAGCTTTGTCCCAGCATCTCCTCCCACAGTGCCCGAGTCTCTTGACTACAGATCCGCTGTTTACTTTCGTAAGAAGCACAGATAATGCTTCTTTAAAGCCTGAAGAACAGCCCCTCAGCACAGCAATGCCTGAGGCAAACAGGGCAGCGGATCAGAAGGTTTGTGTTAAGCCAAAATCTCTCCAAGGTGAGCGCTGCGTACAGACATCTAAGCCCCCGGAGTTACCTCGATTTATATTTAATGTGCAAATGCTCCAAGGAGGCCTGCGCCTGGAAGCCAGATCAAAGCATTTATCCTCACAGTGTCTTAGAAAAACTTATTAGCTGACTGTATACCATATTCGGGAGGAGCAGGGGAAAAGGCGGAAAAGAAAAAGAAAAAAAAAAAATCTGTAGCCACCAGATAAGTGGAGAAAGCCTGGGGCTGGCAGGCGGCGGCGGTGACTGTAATGCATTGTGAAGCATCGCCAGCGAGCACTTGTAGAGCAACTGTGGACCGTGTCTGACATCGCCTCCACTGACCTTTTCAATATTGCCCACGCGCTGCGGAGCCCGGGTTTCTAGAGGAATTCAAATCGAATGTACTCAGGCAGAAAGGATTTGGCTGTGGGCAAACCCTATCAGTCTCTTCACGTTTCCCCTTGTCATTCTCATGTAAATTGTAATTCTTTATTAGCATGGCCGGCTTCCACCCAGGTGCAGGAGGCCACGTGTGTCTGCTCGGAGAGCCACTCGGCCAGCGAACACGCCAGTGCAGTCACCTCCCAGGGCAGGGAGAGGAGCTGAGCAGACAGGCCACTGAAAGCACAAAAGAGGCAACATGAAGTTCAAAGAAAAAAGGATCTACTCTCCTTAGCAAATTTTTGTTTTCATCTCTGTTGCTGCTTATCATTTTGTTTGGGTTCTTTTTTTTTAACTGGGGATATAGTTGCTTTACAAGCTTGTATTAGTTTCTGCTGTAGGACACGTGAGTCAGCTGTATGTACACATATATCCCCTCCCTCCCTTAGGGATGGGATCACCCCTCTAGGTCATCACAGAGCACTGAGCTGAACTCTTGCTATACAGCAGGTTCCCGCTAGCTGTTTCACACCTGGCAGTACACGTACGTCAGTCCCAACCTCCCAGTTCATCCTGCCCACCCCCGTGTCCACATGTCCATTCCCTACATCTGTGTCTCTATTCCTGCCCTGCAAGTAGGTTCATCTGTACCATTTTTCTAGAGGCCGCATACTGGTTTGGACAAAAAGTTTTGTTCAGGGTTTTCCATAACATCTTATGGAAAAACCCAAATGAACTTTTTGACCAACCCAAAAATGCGCTCAACAAATTTTTAAGTATACAATACCATATGTTAACTACACCCCCATGAACAGGAGCTCTCTAGATGGTATTCATCTCTCATGCCTACAACTCTATACCCACCAAACAGAAACTCCCCATCACCCTCTTCCCCAGTCCATTTTCTATACGTTTAACTTTGTGTCCTTATAATAGACACACACAGAGAGGCATGAAGAAATTCTTGGAGGAGATAGATAACAGATACATTTATTATCTTGATAGTGGTACAGGTTTCATGATTATGAAATTATGAAATCATGCGTCCTCACTTAGCAACTAGTGTACTACTTTTTGATTATCAATTATATCTCAGTAAAGCCATTAAGAAAAACAAACTCGTGTATAAATGATGATGCTAAGAATCTAGGTGTACATGTGAATAAGGACGTGGGTTAAGTGAGAAAATGTGTTCATTACAATGGGGAGCATGGCATACATTGCAAATGCACCTGCATAAAATCTATCTCTAAGAATGCTTGAAAAATAAAATAAACGAAAATACTACTACAAAAGGAGGGAGGGAGGGAGAGAGAAGGAAGGAAGGAGGGGGAGAAAGAAGAGATGAAAACTTGCCATGTGGTCAGCTCTTGTGAAGTGAAGTGAAGTCACTCAATCGTGTCCGACTCTTTGCGATCCCGTGGACTGTAGCCCACCACGCTCCTCTGTCCCTGGGATTTTCCAGGCAAGAGTACTGGAGTGGGTTGCCATTTCCTTCTCCAGAAGATCTTCCCAACCCAGGGATTGAACCCAGGTCTCCCACATTGTGAGCAAGACGCTTTACCGTCAGCTCTTGGATTTCCTTTTATAAATTCCCCTGAGTAGGCCCTCATCCCCATCGCTCAGTTCCATGCATCCCTCAGCTGCCTTAGGGGAGCCCGAGAGAAGGACAATGAGGATGACTGGTGATAGGAGGGGCCAACAGTGGAGATTACGTAACGCTGCTCTGCTCTCACTCCAGCTAAGGGCGAAGTCAGAAGGGCAAGGGAAGTCAGCTCAGTAGGACCCATTTCAGGCCTGATGTGCACGGCCATTGGCCCAGTCGTGTCCGACTCTTTGTGACCTCATGGACTGTAACCCACCAGGCTCCTCTGTCCATAGAATTTTCCAGGCAAGAATACTGGAGTGGGTTGCCGCTTCCTACTCCAGGGGATCTTCCTGACCCAGGGATCGAACCTGCATCTCTCGCATTTCCTGCATTGGTCTTTACCACTGTGCCACCCAGGAAGTCCAGAGCAGGCTCAAAATTCATGGCTTCATTCCTTCCAAATCCTTTCCCTTACTTCTGCTCACCACTTATCTTGCTTACATATGGTGGTTCTGAAAATGTGGTCCCAAGACGAGAAGTATCAGCATCACTTGGGAACTTGCAAACTCCTAGCCTTCATCCATTGCAAAGAGTCAGACGTGACTTAGCAACTGAACAGCAGCAAGGCCTCAACCCAGACCTGGGATCAGACACTCTGGGATGGGATCCAGCAATCTGAGGTTTGACAAGTTTTCCAGAGGATTCTGATACAAAGTGTGAGAACCATTTCTCTAATAGAAGCTTTGCTTATCTTTCGAGCCTTATCTGCATCCAACCCAAGGACATTTAACCAGTGCAAGGAGGGAAGAGGAGAGGCTTCTCACCACTGTCACCCCTTGAGGGGCATTTCTAGCTGGGAGGAGCTTGTGGATTTTGGAAAACAGAGTCAACGCTTTAATAAAAGTTCCACAAACGTGGAACAGAAGAATCAGAAGACAAGGATTTAATGGACTAATTCCTTCCCAGAGTGAGTCAGAGCTTCCAAAAGAATAGTAATTGGAGGTCGTAATGGGGAAGCAACTGAAATCACCTCTTATCTGGCAACCCTGGAAACAGGTGAGCCTCCTGGGGAAGCAGCCATGCGAGGGAATCTAAGAACTGCTCGGTTGAGAGCCCAGGTGTGATCCAGCATGGAACGTTCTTGGCTGGGCCATCACGCACCTGGCAGTCTGCCAGAGATGGGTGCACCCAGGCACTTACAGGAGACATTGGGCAGCACCCTTTCCAGGTGCCTGGGACAGGGCTCCAAGCATCAGAAATGCCAGGCAGGGTAGCAGAGACAGCAGTCCAGCCTCAGGACAGGATACAGAGAAAGATGGAAGTCTTCTACCCAGCACCCGGATTGTGCATCCTGTCCCAGTTAGGGCTGGGTCAGGAGCTGGTGAGCCTCACTTGGATAGAAAAAGCGTCAGACATTTCTGTGAGGAGACACTGGAAAGACAAGAGCTTGAAGGATCCAATCCAACCTTGCAGGTTTAATTCAGGGGTTTACTGGGGCAAATACAACTGTGTCCTAGAGAAGAAAGAGCTTACAAAGAAGGCAGAAAAGGTTTGCAAGACGTCAGCAAGCTCTGAGAAAACAATATTTTGTCATGCTAGGTGAAATTAATTTTGAAAAATGGATTATATTTCTTTAAAAATACATACAACTCTGAAAATCAAGGCAGAGGAAGGAAACGGATAAAATCTGTTTCAGGTTTGGCAGAGCAGAGTCCAGTGTATTTGGGAGTGAGGTACAGCACTTCAGGCAACAGGCTTTACCTCTCATCTTTCTTTCTCTACCCAGAATCATTTGTTCCTCCGGTGGCTCAGCCTAGTAAGGAATCTGCCTGCCATGCAGGAGACTTAGGTTCAATCCCTGGTTGGGGAAGATCCCCTGGAGAAGGAAATAGCAACCCACTCTAGTATTCTTGCCTAGAAAATCCCATGGACAGAGGAGCCTGGCGGGCTATAGTCCATGGGGTTACAAAGAGTTGGACATGACTTAGCAACTAAACCACACCCATAATCTTTACAATGCAAAGATTTTTAGAGGGGAAAACACCTTAAAAGTCATCCACTGGACTCCCTTGATGGGCACATGAGAAATCTTCAGCTTAAGGAAGTTAAATAATGGTGTACAGTTCCACAAGCCAGCAATGGCAAACTTTAGAGTACTTCAGGACCAGGGTCAAAGTCCAGGACTGAGGATCATTAACAAGTCACACAGAAGCCAGCAACAAGACACTCATGCTCCATTATCCATTGAGAGAAACACACATGACTACGTAATGATAAAGAGACCAATCCACCAAGAAGTCACAACAACCCTAGACGTGGACACACCAAACAACATAGTCTCAAAGTGTGTGAATCAAAACAGACAGAGCTGAACAGAGAATTCGACTGATTCTCCATTACTGTTGGAGACTTCCCTACCCCACTTCTCAGCACTCTGCTAACACTTGAAGGGGATGCCTGCAACGCTCCCAGGGTTACCTCTTCATCCAGCCTTCTCCCTTTCTGTGCTCTGCCCTATGAACTCTAGCTACCTTGACTTCCCTGGACTCCCAGCCCCATCTTGTTAACTCAGGGAGACTGCTGGGCTCCTCCCGAGGTCTCACTCTCTGTTGCACAGCCTGGAACTCAAGACAGTACGTTTTCTTTCAAACACATACACACACACATAATTTTTATATATTTTGTCTGGACTTTTTATATTTTTTTATTGTTTTATTTTTTCTGGCAGGGCTTCCCTGGTCACTTAGATAGTAAAGAATCTGCCTGCAATGCAGAAGACCTGAGGTCTATCCCTGGGTTGGGAAGATCCCCTGGAGGAGGGCATGGCAACCCACTCCAGTATTCTTGCCTGAAGAATCCCCATGGACAGAGGAATCTGGAGGGCTACAGTGCATGGTGATAAATTCTGTGCCGGTCACTCTTCCTTGGGTGAGCAAAGTCCATATAGGAGTTTAAACTGGGGCTTGAGTCCAGTCACAGGGATCTTAGCAAAGAGGCCACAGCTGGGAATCTATCAGACAGCATCCAGCAGGAATGTAGTCTCTAGAAGACTCTTGGGAGCTCATGGTCAGCAGATTTATCAGCCATTTTTAATCCCAGTGGTAGAATGAAAATGTACATCACCATCTTCTCTGTGCCCATAGTGGCTAACATAGAAGAGTTCAAAATGAGTTTTATTGAATATAGAGTTTGTTCTTTTTTTAAAAACTGAAAACAGTTCATTGACCCAATTTTTTAAAAATTATAATTTAAACTTAATTCATTATAACCATCATGTAATAGAATGATAATGTTAACAGCTTTCCAAATAACTTTTAAATAATGGTATTAAAAATAAGTGAGATAATATAGCCCTTATAATTTAGAAAGCAATTTCATATGCATTATCTTTTTTAATCTTTTCTAATTTCTTTAATATAGATACATACACTAAAGCTCTTAATGATTATTTGACCTCAAATTTGATCATCTAGAGCTAGGACTCAAACTTAGATAATTATTTAACTGTAATTTACAACATATATAGACTCTACCTTTTGAAAAAATTGATGTCCTTGGGGGAAAAGTTAGGGTCTGTTCTAAATTAAGAGGACTGAAGAGACAAAATCACAAAGTGACAATCATAACTCTCGACTGGATCTCAGTCAAAGAAACAACCATAAAAAAATATATATATAGGGATAAAATTGAAGAAATTTGAGTATGGGTTGGATATTAGATATCAAAGAAGTATTATAAAATTCACAGATTTGCTCATGACATCACCTTATGTAGGGGGAATATTCTTATTCCTGGGCTTCCCTGGTGTTTCAGTGGGTAGAGTCTGCCTGCAGGGCAAGAGTCACAGGAGACGTAGGTTCGATTCCCGGGTCGGGAAGATCCCCTGGAGGAAGGCATGGCAATGCACTCCAGTATTCTTGCCTGGAGAATCCCATGGATGGAGGATCCTGGTGGGCTACAGTCCACAGGGTCGCAAAGAGTCAGACATGATTAAAGCAACTTAGCACACACGTGCACGTGTGTTCTTATTCCTTGGACATGTATGATGAAATGATTGGGGCACAATGACTTATCTCTACAATTTAAGAATGATTCAGAAAAAGTTATATGTATATATTACACTCATATATAAATAAACAAATATGACAAAATGCTAGCCATTACTGAATCTAAGTGGTGGGTGTACAGGTATTCACCATATGATTCACTTGATGTTTCTTTATATTTGAAAGTTTTCATAATAAAAAGATGAAAGGAGATTGAAATGACAATATTAGACTCTAAAATGAAAGAAAAATAATCTACAAATGGACAAGGAATGGCTGTAGAACCATCTCCACTGGCCTATGAATTTTCCTTTCTTACATCAACCATACATACAGTTTTAGAGTCGTGCATGGGCGCACGCTAAGTTGCTTCAGTCGTGTCCAACTCTTTGCGACCCTATGGACTGTAGCCCGCCAGGCTCCTCTGTCCATGGACTTCTCCAGGCAAGAACACTGGAGTGGGGCCATTTCCTCCTCCAGGGGATCTTCCCAACCCAGGGATGGAACCCACATCTCCTACGTTAGCACACAGTATCTTTGCCACTAGTGTCACTGGGAAGCCCTGGTAATTTTAGAGTCACATAAGTGAAAAGAACTGCATTTAAACTAGGAGACTTTTTAGTTTAAATGTTGTTCAAGTGAATAAACTAGTATGTATGCAAATATATTTGAATGGTTTAAACCTTCTTTGTTATAGCAATACAAATTTAGATACTTTTATTAATATTACAGAAACCCATTTCCAAATAGCTTGACAAAAGTAGAGAAAAACACGACAAAGTTAATAATCTTATAACAACATGTAATTTTCATGCTAAGACATACAGTCAATTCTCCTTTACCCTGGTTGTTAAGTTCTATAATGTTACCAGGAACACTAAATTAACAAATGTTGAATCATTACTCCTGGAGGAAATGTGGATATATGTGTAGATACGTATCTTACATGAATTATATTCTTAAATCCACTAAACAACACATTCTCTAGATTCTACTGTCCTTGTCCTTATTTTTCTGAAGAGAAAATGAGGTTCAGAGTGTTAAATGTTGTTCAGAGTATTAAATGTTCAGAGTGTTGAAAAGGCTCAGAGTGTTAAGTGTCCAGAGTGTTAAATCTGAGTCCATTCCGCATACAAGCGCTAGAGTTGGGACTGAAACTCCTACCCAGCCGGCCCCAGAGTGAGTTCCTTCGGCTGCTCCGTGCTGCCCCTACCCTCTCTATCCCCTGGTCATCTCTGCGCATGCATGCTCCGTCTCTCAGTCATGTCCAGCTCTTGGCAACCCCATGGGCTGTAGCCTGCCAAGCTCCACGAGATTCCACAGGCAAGAATACTGGATTGGGTCACCAGGGCCTCCTCCTGGGGATCTTTCTGACCCAGAGACTGAACCTGTGTCTCCTATGTCTCCTGTACTGGCTGAAACAAGAAGGTAGAGAGTAGCCTTGCTTGACCTCTGCTAAGAAGTTGCCTGCTGGATGATTTTAAATTCTCACTGTTCTGTGCATGCCTGTGAATGATCAGAAACCACAGGAAATATCTATGTGAGGGTTATAAATAAATGTTAGCAAATTAGCAAATTCACATAGATTCTGCAAACAACACAGATGGATGGTAATTTACAATTGTGAAACTTTCTACTGAATTGAATGGGCAGTACCCATGTTAAATTCATTTCTTCTTTGTCCAACAGTGCTTACCCCACTGACGGTGCCTGGCATATCTTTGATAAATAACTGAATGAATAAATGTAAAGTTAATATTCTAAACCCAATAGGAGGTGCTTCATCAGTAAGGTAACTCAGGACTAAGACAAGCAAGACCAGACAAAGATTACTTATAATTCTTCAATCGTTCATATTTAAGATGAGCAAACAATTTGGGGAAAAGTTAAAGCTCAGGACACTGCCTCCAGACTTATGGGGGGATGGTGGGCAAGACTACACCTACAAAATAGATTGTATATCTGTCAAAACAAGGACTCATTCTTTAAAAATACAGACAAGATTTTCTCAATAGTGCTAAGTTCCCAGTCCACAGGCTTCCCAGGTGGCTGCTAGTGGTACAGAACCCACCTGCCAACGCAGAAGACACAAGAGACATGGGTTAGATCCACGGGTCGGGAAGATCCCCTAGAGAAAGAACTGGCAACCCACTCCAGTGTTCTTGTCTATAGAATGCCATGGACAGAGGAGCCTGATGGGATACAGTCCATGTGGTCACAAAGAGTCGAACACAACTTAGGGACTAAGCCATTCTCTATAGCCCTTGAGAAACAACTAAAGGTCCTTGGCTATGCTTAATGACTCATGACTCCCAGTCCACAAAAAAAAACAGTAATAAACAGAATGCATCTTGTGACTGCAGTATATTAACTATGAGTAAAGGCATAAAGTACAAACGTTAGTGCCAGCTCTTCGGTCCACAAACCTCATGATCAGTGAATGATCACATCCCTTCTTCCAAAGTCTGTTGGTGACTAGTCACTGTACAATCTGGATAACAATGAATAACAGTCTATGATTCAGATGACACGCAGACAGCAACGTGTGCGCTTCTGTTGCTTCTTTACCTCCCAGGGATAAACCTGTGACACGTTATAAAAATGGGTAAGTGGAAGTGGGAACTGGCTAAAAAAGATCACAGTGCAGCAGGAAACAAAAAGAGATATTCCGGAGGTGGAACCTGATTCTAATGTTGCTGCTGCTGCTGCTAAGTCGCTTCAGTTGTGTCCGACTCTGTGCGACCCCATAGACAGCAGCCCACCAGGCTCCCCCGTCCCTGGGATTCTCCAGGCAAGAACACTGGAGTGGGCTGCCATTTCCTTCTCCAATGCATGAAAGTGAAAAGTGAAAGTGAAGTCGCTCAGTCATGTCCAACTCTTAGCAACCCCATGGACTGCAGCCTACCAGGCTCCTCTGTCCATGGGATTTTCCAGGCAAGAATACTGGAGTGGGATGCGATCACCTTCTCCGGATTCTAATGTTAGTGGAATCATAGAAGATCGTGGGAATGTGGACACTCCTGCAGTCACTTTAGTTTGTTGCAGTCAGAAGAAGTGAGTGAAGGCAAATGTATCGACATCAATGAGGAAGGATTTTTGAAAAAGGAGACACGTCCCAGAGGAAGTGATGCTTGCAAGGGACTTCACATGAAAGGCACACTCAGAGATATTTGATGATTTTGAAAGCACACAGAATGAAATGTTGAAAAGCTGATTCAGACTCAGAAAGGGGTATGACAGTTCACCAAAATGCTCACTGTGTATCATAAATTAAACAAAGAGAAGTCAATCATTGTTCAGACTACTCTTGATAAATTTTTTACAAAGATGTCTTTATGCTTAGTGTTTCAAGTGCTTTCAATTACTTTACCAAAGAAACATCGTTTTTCCTATGTTTTAATTTTCCTACACATTTGTAACTGACAGCAAGAATTTTCTTAATGTTTTGACAAAAAATTTAAAGGTCATTGAACACTCATAATTTTCACATTGATTATTAAGATCACTCTGCACGGTTTAAGCTTATGGGGTCAATTTATGGTTCCCACCATTATGAAAAGCATCTAGGATCATCTCTATTGGCAATGATAAAACAATATCATTAAACAAGACTGGTAAGTTAGCAAAACAAAGTAACAATGAAGTAAAAAATTGTATTTATTTTACCTTTCCATGAAAAAAAATGTGCTTCCTATAAAACAAGCAACATACCAATGAAGTTTCAGAATTAAATTTTGTGTGAGAATTGGACCTTTCTTAAATAAAAATTCATAGCTCTGACATTTTCAGTAAGAGGGAAAAAAAATTTAACTGTTTACATTTAGAAAAGAGAGAAACTTATAAAATCTCTCAGGGCTGCGAACAGAAGTGGGTAGAGGCTCAGAGCTGCCTCTGACAGTTAAAGCCTTGTGACACTCCAAGGTGTCTCCATACCTAGGAAGTCAGAGCCTTGCTCTCCCAGCCAGGCCACCCCTCTTGGAGGCTGGGCTTCATTAGCCTTCTTCTGTAGTCTACATGGCATTTAACCAACCTAGGCAGCTAAGGTCAATCAGTGCTGGTCGATTTATTGTGAATTAATTTTTAAAAATATACACCCAACAGGACTTCCCTGGTGGCTCAGTGGGAAAGAATCCACCTGCAGTGTAGGACATGCAAGTGCTATCCCTGGGTCAGGAAGATCCCCTGGAGGAGGAAACGGCAACCCACTCCAGTATTCTTGCCTGGAGAATCCCATGGGCAGAGAAGCCTGGTAGGCTATAGTCTATAGGGTCACACAGAGTTGGACACAACTGAAGCACCTTAGCACACACACACCCATACACACAATGACTTGAGATAAAGGCTGTCACTCTATTCAAGCCCAGCCTACTCACTGTCCCGAGCTGCAGATCAGATCAGGATGCTGTCTTTAAAATCCCTGACACCTCATACTTTATACCGTGGGGAAGGGCAACAAACAAGAGGGTCTTACAGACCCTGTAGAAGTCAGCTGACAACACAAAACCGAGCATGTAAAGCCCAGTTGCCAAAGAGGAGAGGGATAGGGGAGGGAAGGACTGGGCGTTTGGGATTAGCAGATGTAAACTATTATATACAGAATGGATAAACAACAAGGTCTTACCATATAGCACGGGGAACTATATTCAATACCCTGGGATAAACAATGGGAAATAATGCTTTAAAAAAAAAAAAAAGAATGTCTATAGGTATTAACTGAGTCACTTTGCTGTACAGTAGAGATTGGCACAACAGTGTAAATCAACTGCACTTCAATAAAAATAAATAAAAATGTGAGAGTCCAGTTTATTTCCAAGTGCTTGTCTGCTGAGCGCCTACTGCAGCAGGCACGATGCTGTGAGCCTGGGACACAGAGATGTGAGTAACTACCAGCCACGGAGCTCACCGTGACCAGATGGACATGTACGCGAATGAAAACCTGTGAAGCTCTGCAGGAGCCTGACAAAGAGGTCATCCTCCTGCCAGGGGATGTAAGGGAAAGTTACAGGGAAGATGAGGCAGCTCCAGGCCCACTGCAAGGGCAGAAGTGCCCATCGGGTGGAGCCACAGAAGCAGGGCACAGACGGTGGAGGAAGGTGAGGGCGGTTCTGGGCAGCTGGCTCCGTATGCAGGGGGAGCGCAGGCCTGGCATGAATGGCTGCAGATGGCCACTCCAAGGCAGGTAGCCTCGGTCATTCCTACTTTCTTCTCAGTCAAGGGAGACGCTTTAGATCCCTCAAGTAGAGGTGGAGGTTGGCCTTAGCTAATGATCACTGCACCCAAGCTTTGCTCAAGAGAGAGAATCATGGGAGAGAGGACAGGATTAGAAGGCCTAAACCTGGATACAATAAAGACCATGCATGTTTTTTCTGCGGCTCTGCCCCCCAGGAGGCCACGCAACTCCTAATAGATGGTTGGCAGCCCATCAAGGCATGTAGACTTAGCCCCAGTACCCTTCAACAGAGCCTTTGGTTATGCAAGGGATAATCTAAATGGAAGGGGCAGAAACAAAGAGTTTAAATCTCTCTTCCTTAGTGAAAGGCGTCTTCTTTGATGAAGGCATTTTGGCCAAGTTTTTTCCATTATATATTTTTCCTGTTGAGAGACTTAAAGTTTTCACTTGGCAGGCTCAAAGAGTTTTACTGGGGGCTGAGGCAGCTGCAAAAGATATTACCAGGTCTTTGCTCTAAGGAGGATTGGGCCTCCATGAAATAACATTCAGCCAAAACCGAGGAAAATATAGCTTTTAAGGGACTTCCTGTGGCGAGAGCTAGCCAATAAATTTTAGGAACAGCAATATCTGGTGTCCATTTTTAACTTGTTTCCTGCCTCAGGCTGTCATTTCCCACTATTCCTCAACCCAGATTCTCTAGAGAAGTCAATGTGGGTGGGTGGGGCTAGGGGCTTGAAGGTGGGGCACCTCTATTCACATTTGGTGTAAAATAGTAAGGAAGGCATCAAGGCACAGACATCCAGAAGATAAAAGACTTTGAAGAAAAGCTATGACAAACCTAGACAGCATATTAAAAAGCAGAGACATCACTTTGCTGATAAAAGTCCATATAGTCATAGCTATGGCTTTTCCAGCAATCTAATATGGATATGAGAGATGGTCCATTAAAAAATGCTGACTGCCAAGGAATTGATGCTTTCAAACAGTGGTGCTGGAGAAGACTCTTGAGAGACCCTTGGATAGCAAGGAGATCAAACAAGGCAATCCTGAAGGAAACCAACTCTGAATATTCAATGAAAGCACTGATGTGGAAACTCCAACACTTTGGCCACTTGATGCAAAGAGCCAACTCTAATACTTAGGCCACCCCACAGGAAAAGACCCTGATGCCGGGAAAGACTGAGGGCAGGAGGAGAAGTGGGTGACAGAGGATGAGATGGTTGGATGGCATCACTGACTCAATGGACATGAGTTTGAGCAAACTCCGGGAGACAGTGAAGGACAGGGAAGCCTGGCATGCTACAGTGCATGGGGTTGCAAAGAGTCAGACATGACTTAGCAAGCGAACAACACAGACATCCAGAGAGTTCCAGAATATGGGGCCTTTGGAACTACTTAGCACACACTGAAAGAAGCGTGGGGGAAACTCCAGACTTAGACCCATGAAGCAGGACAGAGCCTCCAGTCATGCAACCTGGTTAATAAAGGAAGGCTGGTGAGCCAGACACTCAGGTTACTTGCTGTGCTCCCTCCAAAAGGCTTCCCAGCTTTCAGATCACTGTGGGAGGCAGCAGCCACGTTTCATTCAGCCTCTATGTGGGTTCTGTGAATCTACCTACATGCAGGTCTTACCAGACTCACACCAGCTTTGCTGCTGCTTAAATATCCTACCTGCCACCTGCCAAGACCAACTGCCTCTTTCCTGACAGCTCAGCACAGTCAGCCCAATCCCCTGCTACAGGCAGCAAAAGCAACAATTGTTCTCAGTCCTTGGCTCCAGTAAGATCTCACTAATTGGTCTCGCCACCAAAATACAGGTTATCCCGAATTGGGAGAGTAGTACTGGGTGTGTGTGTGTGTGTGTGTGTGTGTACTACCATGTGCAAAAGAGATAGCCAGTGGGAAGCTGCTATATAGCACAGGTCAGCTGGGTGCTCTGTGATGACCACAAGAGTGGGATGAAGGAGTGGGAGGGAGGCTCACGAGGGAGGGAATGTATGTATACAATATAGCTGACTCACTTCATGGTACGACAGAAACTAACATAGCATTCTAAAAGCAATTATTCTCCAATAAAAACAAAATAAAATGAAAGAATCCAGGTACAAAAGTAAAATAATACATCACCCTTATGGAGGCAACATCTCTGGAAATCCTAGCAGGTTGCTCTCTCTTCTCATTCCCTTGAGAAATTACTGATCCTCTGTGTTCAACCAATTGTCTTCTCCATCAGAAAGTTTGTTACCAAGAAGAAAAGGAAATGATCTTGATAGAGAAACCCTTAAAAGAGCATGGCAATCCAAAAAGGAAGGTCCATTCACTCATTTAACAAAGATTCCTGAGCTATGTGCTACGTGTAGGGAACACGACATGGAGTTGTTGTTTTTTTAATAAGATACACAGAATATAGTCACTGGTCTCTGGAGCTCAGTCTTATCCAAGAGGCCCTGTGGTTGATTTGAGCACAAACCACAGGCGGGGCCATGAAAGGAAGGAACTCATTTCTTTGAGAGCTTTTTTAAAAATGTATTTATTTTTAATTGGATGATAATTACTTTACAAAATTGTGTTGGTTTCTGCCATACATCAACATGAATCAGCCAACGTACATGTATGTCCCCTCCCTCCCGAACCTCCCTCCCACCTCCCACCCCCATCCCATCCCTCTAGGTTTTAGAAGAGGTGGCTGAGCCTGCACAGCCAAAGTTTGCAATCTGGCAGTAAGCCACCAATAGTTAATTAGGCAAAGGGGCAGCGATGGGAAAGCAATGTGGCTGGGGGAGGCCGGCAGGTGCCTGTGGATCAAGGGAACAGAGCAAATCTGAGGAGCTGAAAGGACCCCTTCAGAGTAGGGTAAGCACAGAGCAAGGCAAGCCCATGCTTGCCCCATACAGGAGCCCCATACAGGAGAAGAGGCCACTCCTAGCCCCACTCCAAAAGCAGTTCCAGAACGGGGCCCAGCTCCCAGCACTCAAGACCTTATGGAATCCCCACCCCCTGAATCTCAGTAGGACTTGCATTACTGCAGCCAGCGCAGCTGGTAGGAGTCCAAAGTGGTTGCCACACAGTTTGGGAAAAATAAACTAGAGCCAGAATTAAAGTTTTAAGGATGGGACCAGGGAACTCAAGACCTCTTGGATCAAGAGCCCTGTTCCACAGGGCCACGTCACTTTTATTTGGTGTCTTGGCAAGCAGAAAGTATCTGTTGTGTTATGAGGAAGTCAGTCTCCTGGGTCCCTGGTCACGTCTTCCATTTTACTGATTACTTTAAATTATCTTTGTTATTTGCTTGTACAAGGGCTATCACCTAGCTGGAGGTCATAGACCCTCATATGCCTTGGGAAAACATCTTAGCGTGCGCACAAGCAGCGTTCTGAACTTGTGCAGACCCAGCGTTCCAAGGTCCACACTATGTTTTTCCTTAGCTTAGCAGGGCATGACCACCCCAACTGATCAACCCGATGTACTTTTATTTGGGTTATGCTGTATTGCTACATTTGCTTTTATTCTTTTCCCATGGTGATTTTCTCATGACTTAGGGCAACAGGCGGCTGACCATTAACCCCTGCACTGCTTCCTAATTTGACCAACAGACTGTGGTAAAAGGGACTTTGCTTATTTCTGAGGCGGGTCATAAGAAGCTTTATGTCTTCCATCTGGAGATCTTGGAAAGCTGGCACTGCCTTGAAACCGCCATGCCATGAGAAAGCCCAAGTTAACCACACAGAGAGACCACATGAAAACAGAGAGACACTCAGCCAGCACTTGGCCCAGGAGCCCAGCTGAGGACCAGACACATGAGTGAAGACCTCATGTTAGACATTTATCCCAGCTGAGCCTTCAGAAGACCCCAGCCCCACCCAGTGACTGACTGCAACTGAGTGAGAGCCACTCAGCTCAGCCCAGTCCATCCACAGAACTGAAAGAGTGGCACAAACTGTGGTTTTAAGTCACTAACTATTGGGGTGGCTTGTTCGGCAGAAATAGAAAAATCTGTGCCTGGACATTGGTGCTGCCAAAAAAAACAAGACAAACAAACAAAAAGGTTAGATAAAACAAAGCACAAGACCTGAAAACGTGGAACTTCCCTTGTGGCCCACTGGCTAAGATTCCTTGCTCCCAGTGCAGGGGGCCCAGGTTCAATCCCTGGTCAAAGATCCCGTGTGCTACAATTACCATCAGGTACAGACAGATAAATGAATATTTAAAAAAATAATAACACTGAATTCTCAGTTTACACAATTGGAAAGACATTTAGTTACATTTATTTAAAAACACACACACACACAAGAAAGTCTTCCAGTGGGCCAAAAGAGTTGTGCATTTCACATCCTGAGTAGCTAGTGTTGCCCAGACAGGCTTAAGGGAACTGCTTCTGCTGGACAGAAGTCAGCTCCTGTCTACCTGTTGAATTTCTACAGTCTTTAATTTGCATCATGTGCTATCCTGACGGACATTGATAGTTCAGTGTGTCCTTCTGGGCATAGTGCTGTAAAATTGTAACCGAGTTGATTAATAAGGTGTTTCTATTTCCCCTCTTTCGTTCACTGCCATTTACAAGAAAACAGCGAAAGTGGGTGGCAAAATATAGCCCTGTCAGAATCCTGCCTTAACAGAAATAAAGAAAAATGTGAAACTGTCAAATCGCAATGTTCTATATCCAGAGGAACATTATTGCATTCTCTCTGGCATCCCTCAACGTCCCATAATGCTCCTATCAGTGAGGCGGGGTGGGGGGAGGGAAGCAACGCCATGCCGTGCAGATGTTTCTTCTGGGTTTATTTTCATCTGGTTTGGGGATGACCAGGGTGATTTTTGAATTCCAATAAGACATTTACACATAGTATTCTTGCCTTCCCAATTGGGCAGAAATATATTTTATTCATTATACCAGCCAGATTAAAATGCCCAGGAAGGGACTTCCTTGGTGGTCCAATGGCTAAGACTCCGAACTTCCAGTGCAGGGGGCCTGGGTTCAGTCTCTTGTCAGGGAACTGAATAACACATGCTGCCAGGAAGAGCTCGCACGCTGCAACGAAAGATCCCACATGGGGCAACAAAGACTGAAAATCCCACACGCCGCAACTCAGACCCGGTACAGTCAGGTAAACACATGCTGCTGCTAAGTCACTGCAGTCGTGTCCGACTCTCTGCGACCCCATAGACAGCAGCCCACCAGGCTCCCCCATCCCCGGGATTCTCCAGGCAAGAACACTGGAGTGGGTTGCCAATTCCTTCTCCAATGCATGAAAGTGAAAAGGGAAAGTGAAGTCGCTCAGTCGTGTCCGACTCTCAGCGACCCCATGGACTGCAGCCTACCAGGCTCCTCCACCCATGGGATTTTCCAGGCAAGAGTACTGGAGTGGGGTGCCATTGCCTTAATTTTAAAAATAATAATAACGAAACAGAATGCCCAGGAAGTTTCCCCTTGGTCTGGGGAAGTCTAGTATTATTGGTAGAGATGGTGGATGTCATCTAATCTAGCTAACGACCTTAGACATTTATTTCTCCATTAGACATTTATTTCTCCACTCAAAAATATTTCCTTCCCTGTCTCCTAAGAGCCAGGTTCTGTGCTTTCCCACTCCATCTGTCTCCTCTGTGGTGGATGGCTGTGGTCTAAGCCTGAAGAGTCTCATTTACCTGGGAGTTCTGATGGAGCTTGCTCTGAATCAGGTTCGGGCCGTGACGGTCTGTGTTTTCCTATCACTCAGATTTCCAGAGTGGTGCTGGCACCCCTCCCTCAGGATGACTGCTTATTCAGTTCTCTCTTCAGTTCCAAGAAGCACTGCCTGTCCTTTCCATAAACTCCTTCTACTTTGTTTAAATACGCTGGAGTTGGTTTTTATTGCTTCCAACTGAGGAATGCCACCGGATCCATTCCTTCTTACACATCAGCAGGCAAGGAATTTTATTTTCCTCAAGACTTCTCTCCAGCTTCAAATAAAACAGAAAGCCCTGCTTTGTGTCAGTCTTAAACCCTTCGTGTTTTAATGTCTCTTGGAGGCAGTGGAAACAGTAACTTTTGATCATCTTACCTTGAGAAGCTGCTTTGTGCCAGACATAATGGGGAAGTCAAAACTGCAAAGGCACAACTCTCAAAGCTGTGGGGAGACGTCTCATCCACCTTACTAGACTGTAAGTGACTTTCTGTGAGATATTATGGTGTGTTTGTTTTTGTATCCTCAAAAATTCCTATGCATCAGCATGTGAAAGCAACCTAGATGTCCACTGACAGAGGAATGGATTAAAAAAAGATGTGGCACATATCTACAATGGAATATTAATCAGCCATAAAAAAAGGAATGACATTGTGCCATTTGCAGAGGTATGAATGGGCCTAAAGACTGTCATACAGAGTGAAGCAGGTCAGAGAAAGATATGTATCATATATTTAATGAATATATGTGAAATCTAGAAAAATGGTGCAGATGGACCTATTTGCAAAGCAGAAATAGACACACAGACACAAAGAACAAAGGTATGAACACCAAGGGGGGAATGCAAATGGGATGAAATGGGAGACTGGGATTGCCATATATACACTGCTGCTGCTGCTGCTGCTGCTAAGTCGCTTCAGTCGTGTCCGACTCTGTGTGACCTCATAGACGGCACCCCACCAGGCTCCCCTGTCCCTAGGATTCTCCAGGCAAGAACACTTGGGTTGCCATTTCCTTCTCAGATGCATGAAAGTAAAAGTGAAAGTGAAGTCTCTCAGTCGTGTCCGACTCTTCATGACCCCATGGACTGCAGCCTACCAGGCTCCTCCGTCCATGGGATTTTCCAGGCAAAAGTACTGGAGTGGGTGCCACTGCCTTCTCTGGATATATACACTACTACCTATAAAATAGATAACCAATGAGAACCTACTGTCTAGCACAGGGAACTCTACTCAATGCTCTGTGGTGACCTAAATGGGAAGGAAATCCAAAAATAGAGGTGATATATGTATACATATCTTCCTACATGGTGCAGTGGTAAAGAATCCACCTAGCAATTGCATCTCTCTTGCAGGAGATGCAAGAGACGTTGATTCAATCCCTAGGACAGGAGATCCCCTAGGGGAGGAAATGGTAACCCGCTCCAGTATTCTTGCCTGGAAAATTCTGTGGACAGAGGAGCCTGGCAGGCTCCAGTCCATGGGGGTAGAAAAGAGTCAGAGACGACTGGGCGCTGGACACATGTATACATACAGCTGACTCACTTTGCTGTACAGTGGAGACTAACACCGGAGAAGGCGATGGCAGCCCACTCCACTACTCTTGCCTGGAAAATCCCATGGAGCCTGGTGGGCTGCAGTCCATGGCGTCCCACAGAGTCGGACACAACTGAGCAACTTCACTTTCACTTTTCACTTTCATGCATTGGAGAAGGAAGTGGCAACCCACTCCAGCGTTCTTGCCTGGAGAATCCCAGGGACGGGGGAGCCTGGTAGGCTGCCATCTATGGGGTCACACAAAGTCGGACACGACTGAAGCAACTTAGCAGCAGCAGCAGCAGCAGAAACTAACACTACAGCAACTATATTCCAATTTTAAAAAATGTTTAATTCCTGGGCATATGTGCTTTAAGAACAGCAGACATGGTTTTCAAGACTCAGTAGAATATATAAGACCACTGGATGGATGGGAGTCTTGGAAATAGAAGACAGTGTCTCTGGAGACTGGAGAGGATTTAAGAACTAAACCCTTGGGAACAATGACACTTAAGAAGAAGAAGAGGTAGAAAGAAAAGCCAGTAATAGAAGCAAAGGAAGCAACCAGAGATGCAAGAATGAAGTCTGTTAACACAGAACCCAGAGAAGACTAGAGTTTTGAAAACTGGACAACAGTCAACAGTACCAAATGCTGCAGAGAGTTTAAGCCAACTAAATACCAAGAAAAACTCAAAGGTTTAGGCAACAATCATCATCGATGATCCAAAGGTCATTCCCAGCAGAGCAATGGCAACCAAAGCCAGGTTGTACTGGTTGGGGAGCCAGCTCAGGGCATGACTTTTTACTGTGGTGATAAAAGATGAAAAGAAAGAATGAGCCATCAGTTCAGTTCAGTTCAGCCGCTCAGTTGTGTCCGACTCTTTGCGACCCCATGAATCGCAGCACGCCAGGCCTCCCTGTCCATCACCAACTCCCAGAGTTCACCCAGACCCATGCCCATGGAGTCAGTGATGCCATCCAGCCATCTCATCCTCGGTCGTCCCTTTCTCCTCCTGCCCCCAATCCCTTCCAGCATCAGAGTCTTTTCCACTGAGTCAACTCTTCGCATGAGGTGGCCAAAGTACTGGAGCTTCAGCTTTAGCATCATTCCTTCCAAAGAAATCCCAGGGCCGATCTCCTCTGGGACAAAAATAAGATGCATAGTGTCTGCTCTTTGTAAAAAAACAAAAAAATCATAAAATAAGTAATTATTTTTAAAATGAAACATCCAAGCTGATGCTTAGTTCTCTGACTACCACTACACTCCAAATCTCTTAGACTGCAAGGAGATCAAAGCATTAAATTCTAAAGGAAATTAATCCTGAATATTCATTGGAAGGACTGATGCTGAAGCTGAAACTCCAATAAATAGTTTGGCCACCTGATGCAAATAACTGACCATTGGACAAAACCCTGATGCTGGGAAAGATTGAAGGCAGGAGGAGAAGGGGATGACAGAGGATGAGATGGTTGGATGGCATCACAGACGCGGTGGACATGAGTTTGAGCAAGCTCCGGGAGTTGGTGAAGCACAGAGAAGCCTGCATGCTGCAGTCCATGGGGGCGCAAAGAGTCGGACACAACTGAGCAACCGAACTGAACACCCCAAATGCCGTTTTAAAATAATAAAAATAATTGGTGAAATTATTTTGTGTAGAACTTTGTGGTCTACAATACATGAGTCCATGCCCTCTCTCTGGTGTTTAACCAAAACTGATTTACTCAAAACCCCAAACCAAGAATAGTCTTATATTTGAGATGAACTAAGACTCTAAAACCCTTCCTTTGATCAGGGACTGAGAGCACTTGAAAAGAATACTGTGGTAATCCTCCCACTCTCCACCTCTTAAAAAAAAAAAGTAAGAAGTAAGAAGCACTGATGCAAATACGAGTGTTTTTTTTTTTTTTTTTTTTTTTTGTGCTTTGAACTAAAAATCACCCAATACCACAGGAGCAGGAAAAGTGCCCACGTGAAGGTTTTCTCTGATGAAGACAAAGACCAAAAAATCCACTTCCTAACATGGTCAGTGGGTCTGAGAAAGAAAAGTCAAAGTCATTTTCATGGTAGCTGGATGCCAAAACTTTTATCCCTGTAATAACGCATTTTTTCTAGTGTAAGAGTTTCCTCCTAATGTTGGATGTGGAGAGCAAATGTGCTAAGTTGCTTCAGTTGTGCCTGACTCTATGCGACCCTGTGGACTGTAGCCCACCAGGCTCCTCTGTCCATGGGATTCTCCAGGCAAGAATACTGGCGTGGGTTGCTGTGCCCTCCTCCAGGGGATCTTCCTGCCCCAAGGACTGAAGCCCTGTCTCTTACGTTTCCTGCAGTAGCAGGCAGGTTCTTTACCACTAGCGCCACCTGGAAGAGCCGACATCCACAGGTAAATATGATTAAATAGCTCAGCAGATCCTTTCTCTACTCCATCCTCCCTGCCCACTAATGAGCCAGCTTCTTGAGTGGAGGGACCTCTCCATCTAGTTCATACTGTATTCTCATGACATAGCACAGTGGCTGGCACATCATAATTATCTCATTAATTAATTAATTAGTGCTTTAGCTGAGGCCTTATCATCTCTTGCCTGAACAATTATGTTGCCTAGGAGTTGCCTCTGCTTTTATTTTCTTCCCTGGTATCAGTTATCTATTGCCATGTAGCAAACCCTCACAAAATAGAGTGTCCTAAAACAGCAGCAATCCTTTATTTCAGCCTCGAGTGTGGAATTTTGGCAAGGCTCAGCAGGATCGGCCCTTCTCTGTTCCATGTGGCATTCAACAGAATGGGCTCAGCTGGGGCCTGGAAGATTGACTTCCAAGATGGCGCACTCACAGGGTGCAGATTGTCAGCTGGGAGCTCAGCCACGTCAACTGAAGTCTGGAATTCCTCTCCTTGTGGACCTCTCTGTAGATGCTTGGGCATCCTCACAGTGTGATGGCTGAATTCCAAGAGCAAGTCTACCAAGAGAGCTAGGTGGAAGCTGCATTTCCCCCTATGATGTGACTCGGAAGACACACAGTATCATACGTCTGCCCAGATACTCCTCCACAATAGGAGTGTCAACCTCACGTTATAGGAAGAGCATGTGGCATGTCTGACATTGTTGCAGCTGTTTATACAATCTGCCACATTCTAATTATCTTGATCATGGCTTCTTTGCTGAAACACAAAGCTGACTGTGGTACCTCTCAGCTTAAAAGCATACAGTGTTGCCCTTTACTAAAAGGATAAATCCCCTACTCCTAGTAGAGGAACAGAGAAGCATGGAGGGTGTAGAAGGCTCCCATGGCCAGGGCCTGGTCCCTGAGTCCTTCCCAGAGTCCCTGTTCACCTGGTCCGCCAAGTCATGTTCTTCTGCTATCTCAAAAAGATCATGTCATGTACCTGATCAAGGGCATCCTCACCCAGGAAGGGTGAGTGGTCATCCTCGCCACTGCTCCTCTGCCACAATCGGGGTTAGAATACTTCTCTACATCATCCAGAGGAGCCTTCCATTGGACAATTTAAGGAACAATTTATTTTTCAGTTTGTCTTTGAAAATGACCTCCTGGAGAAAGCAAACTTATTTTATATATATATATATATATATATTATATATATATATATATGAACTTAGAACCTCACAACAACAATAATGGGCTTCCCAGGTGGCGCAGTGGTAAAGAATTCACCTGCCAGTGCAGGAGACACAGGAGACTTGGGTTCAATCCCTGGGTTGGGAAGATTCCCTGGAGCAGGAAATGGCAACCCACTCCAGTATTCTTGCCTGGGAAATCCCATGGACAGAGGAACCTGGGGAGCTACAGTCCATGGGATCGAAAAGATATAAATTTGTATATATATATATGAACTCAGAACCTCACAACAATAATAGTTACCACTATATTAAAGGATAAAACTGTGACATATACCAAGAATAAGTAACTAAATGTTACCATAAATGGCCAGGCTAAATTTTAATCTGCATCTTCCTGGTTCTAAAGCTCTCATTCCCCTCAGAAAGTGATCTATAAGGCTCTTAAATGTACCACTAGCACGAGTAATATGAAGAGATAAATGGTTTCTTCAGTTCTCAAAACTAGCAAAATAAATTTGAAAGATAAATGTAAAACCAGCATAAAAAACAGGCAATAATCATAAAACAAAGGGCTGTAAGCTTATGGCATCATCCTTTGGAAAGTCTAGAGAAAAAGGACTAGGAATTAGTGCTTCTTATATGTACATCCCACCAAAAAGCAGAACAGAATAAAGATGGCCCATGGATACAATTCTAAAATATTTCATAAATACCTAGTAATTTCTAGAGAAGAAGGCTGAGGAGATGCGAGGCAGTCGGGGTAAAAGACGTAGAAACACTTCGAAATCGAGAGCCCTCCCCCACAATCTGTGTCTCACCTTCGCTTTTCCCTGGCTGGAAGGAAAGCTAGAGAGGGAATAGAGAATGATTATAATTGCTCAAAGCTAATTACCTCCAGCAATAACAGGGATTTAGCAATGCAGTAAAGAAAATAAATAAGACAAGATACCCTGAGGGAGGGAGAGACTTGGAAGGGAAGGAAACACAGAGACCCAGTTTTGCCTCCCTCTTCCTGCAGATCAAAACACTGTGGACAAATCCTGAGTTTCACCTTCTGTAGTTCCCAGGGGCTGGGAGCAAAGTCCATACAGCGACCAGAGACAGGTGGATGAAGTTTGGAAAGAGAATCGTTGGGACTAAAAGTCTGTTCAAGGTGAAATTTTGGGACTCTGCTTGGAATTAGGAAAACAACCCAAAGCCCAGAGTGACCTCAATGATAACCCAAGAAAAGACTTTTTAAAAACTAACCTGCAGAAAAGAAAGCAGAAATTGGTCTACTTACCTTTTTTTTTTTAATTTGAAACAGTAGGAAGGAAAGAATAATATTGTCTAACATACATTCAAACCAAAATTCCAAAAGAAGAAAAATATACCGAATGGGAAGTATTAAAAGTGCTAAGAGGTAAAAATTTTCCAAAAACACTAAAAGATGTGAATCTTCAGATTCAGGAAACACAAGATATATAAAGCAGGGTACCTAGAAAGGATATTATGATGTATCCACAGTACATCATGGTACAACCACAGAAAACCAAAGGCAAAGAAAAAGAAAGAAAATCTCAAGTAGCCAAGGAGAAATGTTAATCGCATATAAAACAATGCCAATCAAACTGCCCCTTTATTTCCTTAACAGCAACTATGAAGTCCAGAAAAGCATAGAATATTAACTTGAAAGTACTAAGAGACTGTCATTTTTATTAATGCTTCACCACTAAGTGAGTCTAAGCACTTTCAAATATAGTCTTATAGAGACAGAAGGGGAAAGGTGGCCCAACAATAATAACTAAGGTGGAATTTTTTATTAGCTCGTCAAGGTGGAAACTTAAGACTGGAAAATAAATATTGAAATAATAGGATGTGCTGTTTCATACCCCAAAAATAAAGTGTTGCAAGAAAATACATCCAGATAAACTGTGATCCCATCTCAGAAGGAGTACTAAATTAAATACAAAGTTGAAGAAATACTGCATCTATGACCCACGGGTCTCACTAAAGGGCCATCCAAATGATATACTTCAGGGAAAAGGAGAGGACCTACAAAGGAAGTCTGCTGCTGCTCTAAGTCACTTCAGTCGTGTCCGACTCTCTGCAACCCCATAGACGGCAGCCCACCAGGCTCCCCCATCCCTGGGATTCTCCAGGCAAGAACACTGGAGTGGGTTGCCATTTCTTTCTCCAATGCATGAAAGTGAGAAGTAAAAGTGAAGTCGCTCAGTCATGTCCGACTCCTAGCGACCCCATGGACTGCAGCCTACCAGGCTCCTCCGCCCATGGGATTTTCCAGGCAAGAGTACTGGAGTGGGGTGCCATTGCCTTCTCCGACAAAGGAAGTCTAAGGTTTAAGAAATAATGTTAGCCAAATACAGCAATAGGCATCACAGAAAAATCCAAGGCAGTTGTTGGCAAACTACAGATTCAGCTCACAGTATATTTTTGAAAATAAAACTTTATTAAAACACAGCTTCTCATTGCCTATGTCAATTTCTACAAACAACAGCAGAACTGAACAACTGCAACAAAGACCCTAGAGCCTGTATCTAGCCCTTTACATAAAAAGGTTGCTGACCCCTGGTTTAAAGCATTTGCAAAATAAAACAACAAAAATAATAGTTAATGGATTAAATGAAAAAAAGCAGAAAATACTGATGTACAATAATATGTAAAACAGGGTAAGTGATTGAATTTAAAGTGTTCCAAGTTGTACAATTATTATTTGGAGAAAAAAGACATTGTTTAACTTTGGATTTTATGTTTTTTAAACACATTGCAATTTTAAGAACAGTGGAAGTTTTCACTCCAAAACAATAGAGGGGAAACATGAAATTTAAAAATGTCATCAATCCAAAACTAGACAGAAAAAGAAAATGGCAAAGCAGAGAAAAGACAAATCGAACAGAAGAACTACGATTCCAAAAAGACATTTAACCATATCAGTCATAAATGTATAGACTAATATTCACCAGTAAATATAGAATGTCAAATTGAGGTTTAAAAAAAACAAGATATGCTAGTATAAAAAATGAATATTAAAAACACATAAAAATAACTGGTGTAGCTTCCTGATATCAGATAAACTAGACCTATGGCCAAAGAAGTGCCTTTGTGAATAAAGAGGGTTGCATTGCAATCAAGTGTTTGCCTCAGCAGGAAGATACAGCAATTCTTTAATTGTTCATGATTAATAGCATAGTCTCATTTACAAGATAAAAATTACATAACTTTCAGAGAAATTGTCAAATCCATCAATACAGATTGTAAAATACATCTTTCCTAAGAATAAATAAAGCAGTCAGAAAGCTATCAAAGGTTTGAACTACACAATTACCAAGCTTGACCTAATGAACATGTATATGTGTCCTGGCATCTAGCAGTTATGGAAATCATATTCTACACAACCACTCATAAAGCATTTATAAAAACTGACATCATTACAGGTCAGAGAGTTCTTAAAGCTTTTCATAGAACCAACATCTAATAGACCACATTCAATCACATTGATCAAGTTAGAAATCAGCAATAAGATAACTAAGTCAAATGTGTTTGGACACTTTAGAAACACACTTTAAAAAAAACTTTTTAATTGTGGATATTTCCAAACATATAATATACATGTAATCAATCCTGTTTTTGTATCAACATTCAAACACACACATACTTTAAAACCACTCATGGGTCAAAGAAATCATCATGAAAATATTTCAGTACTTGAGATTAAACCATAGTAAAGTCTTATACAACAAATTTCTTGGCACACACTAAAGCAAGGCCCACAAGGTTAATTTATAATCTTAACTTATTAAAAAATAAAGACTAAAAATTAATGATCAAAGCATCTAATTTAAGAAGTTGGTGACAGAAGACAGAATAAACTCAAGGGAAGTAGGAAGAAAATAATAAAAAATACTGGCTTAAATTAATGAAATCTAAAATAAAGATAAAAGACAAAGGATCATCAAAGATTAAAGTAGGTTCTTTGAAAAGACTTAAAAAGTAAACCTTCTTACACTGAAAATATTTAAGAAAAAGAGAACAAACACAGTGTCATGATTGAAAAGGCATAACTGAAAAAAAACAGATTACAATAGACAATGAAACATGATATCATGATAAGAGAACATTGTAAACACTCTTATACTGATAAATTTGAAAACAGAATAAATTGGCATTGTCTTGAGGGAAAAAGTATATGAAAGTTACTCAGGAAGAAACAACAGACCTGAATGTTCCTAAAACAAATAAAGAGATTGAATCAGTACCTTATCTGATAAAAAAGAGCAAACTCAAAGAAACGCCCCCAAATAAGTAGGCTTTCAATTCTGTAAGTTTTTTCTTCTTTTGCATTACTTACACTAAGGATGATAAAGAAGGCTGAGCACCAAAGAATTCATCCTTATGAACTGTGGTGGTGGAGAAGACTCTTGAGAGAGTCCCTTGGACTACAAGGAGATCAAACCAGTCAATCCTAAAAGAAATCAACCCTGAATATTCATTGGAAGGACTGATGCTGAAGCTGCAGCTCCAATACTTTGGCCACCTGATGCAAAGAACCAACTCTGGAAAAGACCCTGATGCTGGGAAAGATTGAGGGCAGGAGAAGGGGGTGACAGAGGATGAGATGGTTGGATGGCATCACCGACTCAATGGACATGAGTTTGAGCAAGCTCTGGGAGATAGTGAAGGACAGGGAAGCTTGGTGTGCTGCAGTTCATGGGGTCACAAAGAGTGCAACTCAGTGATGGGACAACGCTACTAAGGTCATCCATACCATCTAAAGCCATGGTCGTTTGGCTACCAAGTGTTATACAAACTTGGAGATTCGGGAAAAACTATATAACCAGATACCCCAAACACTGATAAAATCCATCATAGAACTAAACTCAACATGTATGTTCTCCAAAACCACAAAGCAAGGCCTTGATATTTAAGGGTTTCAAACAAATTCTTTACGAAGGTTGAGTTTCATGCTTAAGAACAGGTGAAGGGGATTAAGAAATACAAACTTTCAACTGTAAGACAAATAAGCCACAGGGATATAATGTACACGTAGGGAGTTTAGTCAATAACACTGTAACTACTTGGAATGGTGACGGATGGTAGCTGGTCTCATTGCAGTGATCACTTCCTATGTATAAAAATACTGAGTCAGTATGTTGTGCGCCTGAAACTAATAGAATATTTTATGTTAATGGTAACTCCACTCTTAATTAAAAAGGCAGGTGATCTGTCACATCATCCATGTTAGGAATTAAGACATTCCATTCCCCGAGTTTTCCCTTGAAATCCTAAAGTGGATCTAACAAGTGCTTGAAAGTTTTCCAGAGTGAATGTGCAATAGGTCCCAGTTGCTCTGTTGATGGTTCTTTAAGCTGCAGATGTCAGCTCTCCTTAGGTTAAATTTCCCCTCAACTGCTTCCCAGGGCTTTCACGGTGAACTGCAATTCCCATCTCACTGTCCCTTCCCTCAGCTATTTGCTTTTTTCCTAGGAAACCTGGAAGAGTCAAGAACAGGTGGCTCTGGACTGTCAGAACAGAAACTCACTTGACGCTTGCATTGAAGAAAGCAGGAAGCACCTGGTTCACATGTACGTGCGGGTGTACTCACACACACACACACACACACACACGACAGCTCTTCTGTCATACACAGCTGGAAAGAACACTCCCCCGATTATCCAAAGGCACCTCTGGGTGCTGCTTCATCTTATAAGATCCAGAAGTTGAGGGGGGCGGACACAGAAGGAAGGAAAGGGAAGCAATAGAGCAGTGGACTTTTCCCACCTGACTCCACCCCCATCCACATTTAGCACAAGCTTATTACCATCACTTGCTTCTCCAGTGAATGCAATTAAACGCAACTCCATGTCTGATCCACTGGGAACCTGAAATGCTGCTTACAAATTACCTGCCTTCCTCAGCCATTACTATGCCTGTTTAAGCCAGCATTGCACTAACAACCAGAAGGGAACTGCAGAAAAACACGGCTTGGAAGGGAGATGAACCTGAGTTTACATTCTTGGTCCTGGTGGTCTCCCACCTCACAATTTAGGATGTGCTTCAGCAAAATTTAACTTTAACCTACCGTTACCAAAGCTTTAATTAAAAACCCCATTCCCTTTGGACTCGCTATTTGTCCCAGATTCAGTTATCCCTATCCCAGATCTACATAATTGCCCTGCTTCCTGGCTGAGGTGACCCTGGAGTAAGGTCTCTGCTGCTGCTGTCACTGCCACTACAGAGCCACTGCCCACAGTGACAGCTGCCCCTGGTCCCTGATGTCAGCAGGGAGGATGCCCCAATGGCGTCTTACCTCACACGGGTGCCACGCACCTCCGCATCAGTCACCACTCTGGGGGTTTCTCATAGCTCCTGAAGTGCAAAATGTCTCAGGACCCGCAAGGCACTCACAACTAACCTGGAAATGCAGGACAAAGTTGGACCAATGGGAGATGGATGCCAACAGATAAATCCTCTCCCCACCCTTCCCTCTCTGCAACACCGGGGAGGGAGACATCGCCTTGGGGTGAAGCTGGTAACAGCTGGAAATGCCTCCTCTGTTTGCTCCCCTGCTTCCAGCCTCACTCTGGCCACCCTGGGATTCAGTTCAGTTCAGTTCAGTCACTCAGTCGTGTCCGACTCCTTGTGACCCCATGAATCGCAGCATGCCAGGCCTCCCTGTCCATCACCAACTCCCAGACTCCTCAATAAAGTGTTAGGTCTTACACTCTGACGCCTCAGGCTCTGCTTTGCAGGGAACCTGGAATGAGACACCATTCTTTGCTGGTGGAAAGCTGCTGCATAGCTCAACTTGGCGCTCTGTGATGACGTAGATGGGAAAAGAATCTACCTGCCAACGCAGGAGGTAAAAGGAGGGTGCGGTGCAGGGGTAGAGGTTTGATCTCTGGGTCAGGAAGATCTCCTGGAGTAGGAAGTGGCCACCCACTCCGGTATTCTTGCCTGGAAAATTCTGTAGACAGAGGAGTCTGGTGGGCTACAATCCGTGGGGCCACAAAGAGTCAGACACGACTGAGTGAGCAGGAGAACACAACACACAGCTGACTTCCTTCATTTACAGAAGAAACAGCACAACATTTTAAAGCAATTATAGTCCAATTAAAAAATGCTTTTAAATGGGTTTAATCTTTGTCTCTCTGGGCTCCCTCCTTCAGGACTGGACTCCTACTTACTGGCCATGAACTCAAGCCAAAACTGACCACTCACACACACTCCAGCCTGCGCCTTGACTAGTTCCCACACCCACACTAAATCCATCAAAGCATGAGCAGCGGATCATGCATAGAACAAAGGCTCACCTTCAACTTTCTGAAAGAAACTTTCTGCTGAAGCGTTTCACAGCTTTATTTATATACATAGTCAGAAAGCAAACACTGAAGAATCCTTCTTTCAAGCAAATGTTGGTTCAAAAATATGTGAGGCAAAAAAGAGGGAAGAGAATTATTACCCAAGATCAATTGTCATCACAAATTAAAGCATTTTAACATTCAAATATAAAAGCTTATTTTTAGGCAATTGAGCGGCTTCTGTAAATTTTATTGACAAGAAAAAATTAATTTAAAAAATCAGAATGTTTAGAAGTAGTTTCTCTAATCATGCATGAGTGATGTAAAAAGGAGGCATAACAGAAAATTTTCACTTTGCTAATCCATTAGGTATTATGTTACATTTCATGCTTCTGAATCATTAGATTAAAAAAAAAAGCAAATGATATTACTGTTAGGATTTGACTTGCTACTGCTATGTTAAAATGAAACATTTTTACATGAAATGTTCATTTTTATGTTTCTAATGTTTAGAGTTTTAATTAGTAGAGGCAACAGGAGGATTTCATGTGGCCCACGGGCTACTCTCTGCTATATCAAATTTTACCCCTTCATGACTGGAAGCCAGAAAACCTTGAAATGCCTTTTGATAAACCACATCTTGAGATGTGAGTTTTGCTATCTGAGCATTCCAGCCTTCTCCTAAATCTGTTACCATCTTCCAGTGAGGCTAAATGTACATCACAAATATCAATGGCAAAGTGAAATTTCAAAGAACCACACACTTTAAGTAAGCAGATGTACTCACTCATTGGCTATCTTCCCACTGAAGACACCTGTCTCAGCTGCAATTCCAGACTTTCCAAACAGATTTCATTTGGCATATCAGGATTCACAAAGATAACCTGAAGGATACAATTCACGGAACATGCTGCCTCTTATTTGATTCTGAATAAGCAGGTAGATACAGATGCTTCTTTCATGAAAAGGACAAAATAACACATTTCCTGAGCACTGCTGTCAGGCACTGAGCTTACCACTTTTTGCATACAGTATCTCCTCTGATAATGTGATAGTTAGGACAACAGTAGCTGTTGTAACAAATAAGGCCCCAAATCTCTTATCACGCTCTCTGGAGTCTCATCTCGCTGGCAGGCAAGGATAGAAGAGGGGAGAAAGGCACACCAAGTTCTGATTCACTTCTTGTCACCTGGTGAGATGGTGAGACCAGAGGTAAGTCCTCACCCAGAGGTAAGCTGCTTGGGAGGTGGGGGTGGGGGGGCAGTCAGCAAATGTAGAAACTGGCTGGAAAGCCAGTTCTCAGAGATAATCTATACTGCACAAAAGGGAGCACACTTTTTAGGGGTTTCTTTCCTGTCCCCACTACACACACACACACACACACACACACACACACACGGCGTGCACACAGATCCAATGAAGCAGGCAGCTTTTCCATTTGGCTAATGATGAAGTAGGCTAACAGAGGTTTTGCAAATTTCCTAAGGTGTAATAATAACCCAGGTCTATAAGACTCTAAAACCCTGGATCTTTCCCATATATCATGTGACATATAACAAGTATTTTGTACAGCTCTTTCAATCCACAAAGCACTTGGGGCTTGTTGGGAACTGGTGTGTGAAGCAGCATGCCCCTCCTCAATTCATATCAATAATGTATTTCTCACAATTTTATTCAATCAATGTTAAATGAATTAGCATGTACCCTAAGGGACTTTGAACAATGATATATTTATTTATTTATGAAGGGGTTTTTTTTTCAGGTTCATTTTAGAGAATAGCATGGTATTTTCAAAGCACAATAATTTTTAACACAGCAAAAAATTGTTTTCTAAGATATATAGGTTTGGTTTTAATTTGAATAGAAGGCTTTTATTTATAATTTCTTTAAACAATTCTGGTTTGTGGTTCACTAAAATAAAAATGATACCTAGAACTAGTTCTGCCTGGGCTCAGTAAATTAATGCGGTAAGTTCTGTTTTATAGCTAAGTTGAATTCTGGTTCCTAGTAAAAACAGAGTCTTATTTCAAATAAAACTAGCTTGTTACATGTTTTTTTAAGACTTCCCATATAGAGTTATTAACTCCTTCTTTGAAGCAATAAATCTTGGAGAAGATGAATATCCCTTTTACTTTCCCGTCATGTTCCTCCCTCTAACTCTGACCACCAATCCATTTCATCTCTAGTTTGTCTTCTGTGCTTTATTATATTGACTGTCCTGGTAATTAAAATGTTGTTTCTGAGTTCAAGTTTTCATTGAACCTCAAGTGCAAAGTAAGCAAGAAGGGTGATTTATCTCTATATAACAAACCAACCTAAAACTTAGTGACACAAAACAGCCATTTTGTTAAGCTCATAGCTCTGTGGGCCTGAAATTTGAGAAGGACCCTTATAGGGACAGCTGGCAGGCAGGGGGCAGACAATCGCTGGAGACTGGAACCATCTGAAGGTGCCTCACGCAGGTGTCTAGTGACGGACGCTGACCAGGACCGTGGATGACTGCTGGCCGGGACGTCTGTATCCAAATCTCCTTTTCCTTCCCTATGTGGCCTACATAGCTGGGTTCCAAGAGCAAGTGTCCCAAGAGAACAAGACAGAAACCTGTAACATTTTCAAGATGGACCCAAGAAATTATGTGGCATCATTTTAGCATGCTCTACGGCTGAGGCAGTCACAAAGAGCTGTCCACGTTCAAGAGCTGGGGGACATGGAGGCCGTCACTCCACAAAAAGGTTGTCAAGATCACATGATCAGAAAGTATGGGGTGGGAGATATCATTGTGATCATCTTTGGAAAATATAATCAGCCACAGGGGCTTCGGGAGACATGCCCAATAACACGGCAGATGGCTAACCACTCTTTCTCACAGGCTGCTGGGGCTCACAGAATCACATGTGTGGCCAGAGAGAGTCACTGGAGGCCATGCCAGACTGTAAACTTACTGGACTTTCAGAAAGGCTTGGAATTAACCAAGGAGAATGACAATAGAGAGAACTTAGTTCTCTAGACTAAATGCAGCTGTTGTCAGATGCTCAGACCTGGTCCCTGCAGAGCAGGTCCTTTGGTCCCAAGCTTCTGGACTGCTGCCAGGCTGCAAGACTCAGCTTCTCTTCCTACAGCATCAATGCCCAGGTATATGTCTCCTCCACCCCAGGTTCAGAACACAGTTCTCCAAGGCTCAGATAAAGCCTGCTGTCATCCTCTAAAATCTGCCCTCCTCACTCTAGGCTTCTTGATAATGGAAACATCTCTTCAAATGTATGACCTCGCCCTTCGGTTTGATATTTATTTATTTCCCAGAGCATCAGGCATTTAATACTGAATTTATCAGGTTCAGGGTCTCCAATGAATAGTCCAGGTTGGGTTTCAGCCATTCTATTCAGGCCCTTTGTGTTACCTTCCAGGAGAAAAATGAGACTGTGTTTCCTGTAACTTCTGAGTTTAGTTCCCTATTTCCTGTGAACAAATGCATGAAAATACATGCACACACAGCCTCCAAATACATAATCACATTTGATACTCAAAATTACCTGCTGGAATAAACATTAATATCCCCATTTTGCATTTGCGGAAACTAAGGCTTAGCAGAAGTTAAAGGGCATGCTCGAGTGTCTTAAACCAGGATTAATAAATCAGCTTCCAGCTCCCAGTTGTTCTTTCCTTCAGCCCACACTGGCTGGGCAGCTTCAGAAATTCTGCTTTTGAGTTCCGAGCACATAAGTCAATATTTCCCACCTGATATTAACCCGTTCATCATTTCCTTTGGAGGTGCCTCAGCCACAGATGTAGGTAGCTCCCCATCTCTCTTCTCCCTCCCTCTTCCCTACCCCTCCCTTTGAGCCATTCAATTTATTTTCCATCATTATCATCTTGGCTTGGATCTGCACCCACTGTCTCTAAGTGACAGAACACCTTGTAGCCCAAAGAGAAATGCTGCTCCTCTGCAAAGCCAGCCTTTAGTCTCTTTTTAAAGCAAGTTCCTACCGTGTGGCAGATTTTAATGACCCCCATCTCTCATGCCTGCATTGGGTCACCTGAGCCACACTGCTCAAAATGATCTAACCACCTCGTAACATCGGCCAGGCAAACTCAGGCTCACCACAGGGTGCCTGGCCTAATTCATTACACCACTCAAAGCCATAAATCACAGGAGTCTCCCCCCTTCCCTCCCGCCAAAAGGAGAGCTCACATGAAATCTATTTACATGGGATGATTATTCAATTAATTTTTTCATTACACTTGCCAGGAAGCATTGCCAGGATTTCTAAAACTGCCCTGTGTGTTTGCATTAATGATGACAGTGGTTTGTGCTACTTAATTTAGCAATCATGGCCCATTTGGAGGTCATGCCCAGCCATATGCAGAGTGGAGGTGATGGAGGGGCAGCACCTGGTCAGGAACACATGAGTGCCTGACACGTGCCTAGGATGAGCACAGACATACAAATCGCTGTACATGCTCTCCCCCACAGCCATTCCCACTGGGGTGGCCTTCAGGGCCAACAGCCTCCACAACCCAGGTGAAATAAGACACTTGGTTGTTCTTCCTTATCTCTTTCCACCCCTCCATATGGGCTGCCAGGGTGGTCTTCCTAAAGTATAAATCTGATCTTGATGTCCCTCACATCAGTGGTGCCTGGTGGCCCATGGAAAAAGGTACAAACTCCTGTCTCACTTTGTATGCACCCTTTGCCTGCACAGGGCCAGCTTCAGGTCTAGCTACCTACTCCCCAACCCCAAGATATTTAAGAGACTGGACCCATGCACCAGCCACTTAAATATCTCCACAGTACTCACAGTTCCTCAGGCAAACAAGCTCTCCCTGGCACCCAGGCTGCTTCCTCTGACCAAAATGCCTTTTACTCCCTTAGTTCAGTTCAGTTGCTCAGTCATGTCCAACTTCTTGCAACCCCACGGACTGCAGCACACCAGGCTTCCCTGTCCATTACCAACTCCCAAAGCTTGCTCAAACTCATGTCCACGAATCGCTGATGCCATCCAACCATCTCATCCTCGGTCGTCCCCTTCTCCTCCTGCCTTCAATCTTTCCCAACAACAGGGTCTTTTCCAATGAGTCAGTTCTTTGCATCAGGCCGCCAAAGTATTGGAGTTTCAGCTTCAGCACAAGTCCTTCCAATGAACACCCAGGACCGATCTCCTATACGATGGACTGGTTGGATCTCCTTGCAGTCCAAGGGACTCTCAAGAGTCTTCTCCAACACCACAGTTCAAGAGCATCAATTCTTCTGCGCTCAGCCTTCTTCACAGTCCAACTCTCACATCCATACATGACCACTGGAAAAACCATAGCCTTGACTAGACGGACCTTTGTTGGCAAAGTGATGTCTCTGCTTTTTAATATGCTAAGTCTCTCATAGCTTTTCTTGCAAGGAGCAGTTCAGTTCAGTTCAGTCACGCAGTCGTGTCCGACTCTTTGCGACCCCATGAATTGCAGCACGCCAGGCCTCCCTGTCCATCACCAACTCC